>CM033474.1:176166017-176627768 GCA_019447015.1 Hymenochirus boettgeri | reverse complement strand
TTTATATACAAATATAAACCCTGGAAAGACTATGTTACTATTGGGGAAATGAACGACATTTATATACAAATATAAACCCTGGAAAGACTATGTTACTATTGGGGATCCGGGGGCAAACCAGAGGCGGGCATCTCCCTGGGGCAAAAAACCGGGCCTGTCCAGTTGAGTCAACCACGTCGTTAATCCTCCTGTCAAACCAGGTCTTAGCCACGTTACATGTCTGTCATCCTCTTCAACTAGTGACTTTCAGTTGCGCCGTTCAAAAAAATAGTCAGGCCTCTGTTCAAAACCAGTGTCTGAAGTCCCTTCTGTTCAAAAATCCAGTGCCTGCGTCTCTGTGCTCTGGAAAGACCATTCATGTCCTCGTCAGCCACATCTGGTCAATCTCACAAAACCTGGCCTTCATCTCCATTCAAAACCAGGTCTGTCACCCTCCTAGTTAAAACAGGTCTGTCAGTCCTCCTGTTGTAAACCAGGTCTGTCATCTCCTGTTCAAAAAACCAGAGTTTCTGTAAGTCTCCTGTTCAAAAACCGTTTGATGTACCCGCCGTGTTCAAAAACCATGTTCGGGCTCTTGTAACAGTCGTGCTGTCAAAAGGCCAGTGCTCCGTCTTGCAAAAACAGTGTCGTCAGTCCCTCCGTTCCAAAAACCATGTCATTCAGTTCCTCGTCAAACGGTCGCATCCTGTTAAACAACAGGTCCTGTCAGTCCTACTGTTTCAAAAACCACTTGTCCTGTCCGTCCTCCTGTTCAAACCCAGTGTCTGTCCGTCCTCGTTAAAAAAAAGGTCTGTCAGTCCTCTGTTCAAAAACAGTAGTGTTTCAGTCCTCCTGTTCAAAAAACCAGTGTCTGTTATCCTCCTGTTCAAAAACCGTGTCTGTCAGATCTCACTGTGTAAAAACAGTGTTATCAATCTTCCTTATTTCAAAAAACAGTGTCTGTCAGTCGCTCCTGTAAAACCAGTCCAGTCTCTGTTCAAACAGTGTCTGTCAGTCCTTTTGTTCAAACAGTGTCTGTCAGCACTCCAGTTCAAAAAAAACAGTGTTCTGTCAACCCTCCTTGTTCAACCCAGAGTTGTCAGTCCTCCGTGTTAAACCCTGGGTCATGTCAGTCTCCTGTCAAAAACCGTGTCTGTCAGCCTCCTTGTTCAAATTTCATCCCTCCAGTTCCTTAGATGGTGTTGTCAGTCCCTCCAATTCATTAAAAAAGTTGGCCAGCCCTCAGTTCATTAGCCCAAGCCTTCATATAGTTATTCTTTTCTCTGGCTATCAATCACACAGTAACACTTGTAAACAATTGTAAATGGGAATAGTGGTCTTTAAAATATGTACACCTGAACAAAGTGTGGCATTGGATAAAATAAAATGTGGTGTGGTTTTTCTAAAAGTGGGCGGGTGCTAACAATTCCCGCACACTTACATGTGTGCTGCACTTGTCCTCATTACCTTTCTAAATGTGGGAGGTATGAAATGCCCCCAATGTCCATTATACATGCCCAGGATATTATAAATGTCCCCAGTGTCCAGTACACACATTGCCCAGTGGTCTATATAAAGTAGAAATCTGTGTATGTATGTATGTATGTTGTCTCACCCTCACAGCCACACCCCTTAATATATCAACATAACGGCGTATGCCCTCTGAAAGGGCCCGACACCCGTGAAGTCATTTTGAACAATAAAAGCCTGACGTCACTTGCAGAGTGTGATTCCCAATTGCAGTTACTCAGAGAGGCATGGCTCTGTGTCGCCCGACTTCAACAACACAGACACAGAGTCCACTTCAGTGACACAACAACAGTGTAATGTACGGCTACACAACTCAGAGATGCACAACAGAACAACAGTTTCATATAACAGAGGGAACAAGACATTTCCTAAAGGTCGCTGTAACACATTACAATTTGCTCCTGGAAGGTTTTCCATAAGAAACCCTGGAAAGACTATGTTACTATTGGTGGTATAAAACACATTTATAATATGGCCGAAACACTATTACAAAAACCCTGGCAAATACCTAATTGTTACTATTGGGGATATGACAACATTTATAACAGATATAAACCTGGAAGACTATGTTACTATTGGGGAATGAACACATTTATATACAGATATAAACCCTGGAAAGACTATGTTACTATGGGGATATGAATACATTTATATACAAATATAACCCTGGAAACTATGTTACTATGGGGGGGATATGAATGACATTTATATACAAATATAAACCCTGGAAAGACTATGTTACTATTGGGATATGAACGACATTTATATACATATATAACCCTGGAAAGCTATGTTACAATTGGGGATATGAACGACATTTATACAAATATAACCCTGGAAAGACTATGTTACTATTGGGGATATGAACAACATTTATATACAAATATAAACCCTGGAAAGACTATGTTACTATTGGGGAAATGAACGACATTTATATACAAATATAAACCCTGGAAAGACTATGTTACTATTGGGGAAATGAATGACATTTATATACAAATATAAACCCTGGAAAGACTATCAGGGCGATGCACCAACGGGTGCATCGCTCCTGATTGGAGTTAAAGTTGCGCTAACCGATGTTATATCGGTTAGCGTGACTTTAACTCCTTCCTTGCGGCAGCTGCGTGGCTAACGCGAAAGTTAACAGCGCAGCCGCCGCAAGTGATGTTATATGCCGAAATCGGCATTTTATTGCGGCACTTTCAACGCCAGCTAACAGCTGGCGTTGAAAGTGCCGGAATGGAACAGCGCCAAGTAGCGATGTTCCGAGTGCCGCTATCGGCATATAACATCGCCGGGCTGTTTGCACCAGTTGCCGATAGCGGCGCTCGGTGCATGGCCCTGTATGTTGCTATTGGTGATATGAACCACAT
The DNA here is from genome assembly GCA_019447015.1 of Hymenochirus boettgeri. Taxonomy (NCBI): domain Eukaryota; kingdom Metazoa; phylum Chordata; class Amphibia; order Anura; family Pipidae; genus Hymenochirus; species Hymenochirus boettgeri. Next base: position 176,624,883 of record CM033474.1, on the reverse strand, counting down.
TTTTATACTAATACAAACCATGGAAAGACTATCAGGGTTATTCAATAAAAGTTCTTATCGTTTAAAATGGTGCAAATTTGGCCCCAACCAATCAGATCTTATTTAACATTTGAAAGCTTAGATCTGATTGATTGGGGCAAAATTAGCACCATTTTAAACGATAAGAACTTTTATTGTATGTTGCTATTGGTGATATGAATCACATTTGCGGTTATTGTCATGCAAAGAAATTTAAAACATAGCCTCCTAAAATGTGACCACGCCCCCAGGTATTGTTGTCATGGGTACACCACAATCACAGTCACGCTCATACCCCAACCATCAAGGCCATGCCCCCAAAGATAACTGCTATGCCCCCAAACATAGCAACCATGCCCCCAAATGATGGGAGTACACTAACATATATTGTAATCATCCCCCCAAAATAAACCCCCCAAACCATTATGATCCGCCCCTATACATCATGGCCATGCCCCCAAACATTACAGTTATATACCGAAATCATGCTCACATCCACAAACCACCTGTCCATGCCCCCAAACATCACAGGCACACTTCCAAACACCACACACCCAAACTTGAGACCCATGCCCCAAAACATCATACCCAAGCACCTAAATGGCATGGCCATGAAACAGCGTGGCCAGGCTCCCAAATATTGCGACCACCAAATGTCAGGTGCAAGCCTACTGGACACCACAACATCACAGACACGCCCCCAGTCCGTCCATATCCTAGAATGCCATGCCCCCACCCACCGCAACATCACAGACAATCCCCATCCGCCTACCCAAACTGGGGCGGTTGGGGGGTATGGACTACATGGAAATTACCTGCATTACCTAGACTTAAGCACCAGACACACACTGCCCAAATGCCACACACTTCACAGTCAGTTACAACTAAAAGAACAAAGACATCATGGCACTTTCAACTAGGACCAGAAACTAACTTTATTGATTTGGATCTAATAGTCAATATAAAGTGGTACTTGAGCAACGTTAAAGTGCAAACAAAGTGACATACTGCTAACTAATGTGCAAAAAATTGTGCACGCTTAATAAAAACACATTGAGCTCAGACAGCGCAACAGAATGAAGCCCGACTAACAACATAGGCGCCCATCAGTCACTCAAATACTGCAGTATTCAGTTGCAATCAACATGTTTTCCCCCATGGCAAATTCCATGTAGCATGTTCACCACAAGATTAGTATAATTACGCTCCAAGTGGAAAAACTGATAACGTTTTATATTACGTTTTGCTATAAACATTTGTGCTATACGTCCCTCAACAATATCACCTCCTCAACTCATAAATATTAAATACATGACGTACATGCCAAACACACGTAAAAAATACTACACCCACACGTGTACACGGGCAACTCCGGGTACAACTGCTAGTATTATATAAAATGCCCCCAATGTACAGTCCACACACTGACCTGTATATTACACATATTGCCCAGTATATATAAAATGCCCCCATAGACAGTAAAGCCACTTACTGACAAAATCACTGCTGTATTCCAGGGGCCAGGCAACAGACACAAGGAACTCCCAAGAAACAAGAACATGCCCCCTGCCTCTACTCCTGTGTTGCGCCACCTAGACCGATGACACAGCCAAGCGCCTATAATAACCGATGACACAGCCAAGTGCCGATAATAACCGATGACATAGATAAGCAATGATAATAACCGATGACATAGATAAGCAATGTTAATAACCTATGACATAGATAAGCAATGTTAATAACCTATGACATAGATAATCAATGTTAATAACCGATGACATAGATAATCAATGTTAATAACCGATGACATTAATAAGCAATGATAATAACCGATGACATTAATAAGCAATGTTTATTGGGGGGGCACTACTCTTGGCCCCTGTGTATTATGTGCAGCCCTTCCTTACTACACGGTGTCGTTCAGGCCTAGAGGTGACCAGCACTTGCCATAAGACACACCAGGGACAGTCCACTAAGCACATCTGCACGGTCCGGTTCATGGGAAGCCCCTCAGTCAGCCCACCCAATACCGGACACATTGTCGCTGCTCTGTGACCAGCCCGGGACGTTCATTATAACAATAGGAAGAGAAGCTTCGCCTTGAACCTTGTTGCATTGTCCGGACTGTTACCGATCACCACATCCCTCCCTCTTACACCGATTACCTGGCAAAGCCGTCCGGCTGCCTCAAACCGGGTCTCAATTCCGGGCTCTAGACCTTGACCCGCGCGGCGCGCTCCCGATCACTACTGGCAGGTGTACACTGCGTTAGGTTAGGAATCAGCTTTACGGTCACCGGCACTTACGGGAGCGCGCACTAGTGGCGTCATGAAACCAAAAGCCGTCCAATTAGAACGAAAGGCTGTCCCGCCTGCGCAGACGATTGGAGAGCGTAAAACGTTCCGTCAGGGTTTGGAACGCGCTGTGTGACAGATGGTCTGTGTTCAGTCATTAGGGGGAGAACATGCAATGTACTGTGCTGTGTCCTCTATGGGAGAAATGGAATGCTGTGGGATACTAACTCCAATGATAAAACAACTGGAATGGAGACTGCCTGTGTGTAGTTTGGTCTTGGGAGCCTTTAGCTGGAGCTTATTGCACTGTGTGTTAGAACCAAACAAGAATTGAGGGTTACATAGGGTATGTGTTGCTGCCAGGGCCGGATTTCCCACTAGGCCATGGCCTAGGGTGGCATAGCCACCAGGTTTAAATTAGGCAGCATTGCATCCCCATATTAAATTTCCACATCGCACATTAGTTGGCACACAGCAGACCCTTAACTGTTTCTATTAAATGTGCAATGGGCAGTGATTGCTAATTTGCTAGAGGCGGCAGGTCCCTCTCCCACTCACAAAGCTCCGCTTCAGCCAATGAATGACCGCGTACGGGTGTGTGTGGGGGGGCACAGGCAGTTCTGGTTAGCTGGCCTAGGGGAGAAAAAAGTATAAATCCGGCCCTGGTTGCTGCTAGTACTGTTAATCCTTAGATTGAAAGATTGCATTCTACTGAATCACTGGGGCCCCCAGCAATACTAAAGTGGGGCCTCAATCCGTTCTTCATCTACAGTGGTTTTAATAATTTAATATGTGCTTTAAAGCCAGCAAAATCGTCACCATTATTTGAAGTATTTAATACTGGTTAGAGTGAATATAACTCCTTTACATAATGCTGCATTCCTGGATAAATGAGCTTTTAAATGTTAATATTCTGCGTATGAGTAGTGGACTCTGCACGTGTGTGTGGGTATACATGAACGGTGTTTATTAATATCTGTATGTGCTAGATTTTTTATGGTAGCACTTTGTTTACGTTGCTAGTTGGAACCCTGGAGCTAGTTTTTTAAACTTGTGTTTGTATCACTGAATGGGTATCTTGTTATAGTTCCAAACACCAAACATTATTATTTCCTCCTTCTGTAATATATGGGACACTATATGACTCCATAACCTAATATATATTTACATATGCACTTGAAGGGGGGGGGGGGGCATGGATATGTGGACGGTGTTTACTATCATTGTGTATGTGCTATATTTATTATAGTATATATTATAGTTAGAGAACACCAAACATTATTTGCCCCCTCAGTAATATATAGAGCATTATAGCCCATAATAATACACCATTACCAGAGGAATTTATACATGTTGGCAGTAAACTTAATATACATGTATGTGTGGAGATATAGGGGCAGACAGACATAGAATTAATGAGATAGGGACAGACACACACTTTACCTGTAGAAAGTTTGCTTGTTCCAACTTCTCCCCTCATGTTTTCTTTACACACACATACATATCCTGTCTTGTCTAAACACATGCGGACCTTTTAGCAGTGACAGACGTCATTTGTACTACTAATAAAGTAAATTTGAAATACTGAGGAGTGCGCGTATATTTTTACATTTAGAATAGAAATAATAGATCAGGGCACTCCTTGGTCTTACACAAAACAAGTGGGTTTATTCACATCACATCAAAGCGGCAACGTTTCGGTCCCTGGTCTTGGACCTTTATCAAGCCAACACACAGTTCCAGTGACACAACCTCTTAAAGAGGAATAGTGATACGCCCCCCATACCTCACTTCCTGTGGGCGGAGTCAAAGAAAACAACAGTGGAAAATACATCATACATACAAACTTCTGCCCAAATAGGTGTGCCAGTAAATGTATATCAACATACTCAGAATAAAGTGCACTATTAATAAAGTGCTCTAGTACCAGTAATAAAGTGACAAGTGACTATACTGTTATGATGACAGCAATAAAGTGACAAGTGACTGTATTAGACTATTAAAAGCCATACCTGTGAACAGTGTTAAAAGTGTAAACAAGGGGTCATAAAACCCAGCAAGGAATAATCTAAAATACACCAACTATGAATAAAACAAATAAGACAAATAGTATAAATCGCATGCGTCACATAGATATAAATAATCCCTGGGGAAATACAAATGTCAGATTATCTCTCCTGTAGAAAACATCTGAACGAACAGTTTTCATTCAATCCTTTGGGGGCTACTGTATCCAGAGTCCGAATCCAGTAAGTTTCCCTTTGCAGAAGCACTTTAGATCTGTTACCTCCACGTCTTGATTTAGATACGTGATCAATGGCCCAGAACCTGAAATCAGATAATTGATGTCCCATTTCCAAGAAGTGTTTGGCTACTGGTTTTAAAGTCTTATTGTCACGAAACGCTGTTTTTATTGCAGACCTATGGCCATCGATTCTGGTTCTAAGCATAAGGTCTGTTTTCCCCACATACAGTAATCCACAAGGGCACAGTACCACATAAACCACATGTGTTGTCGTGCATCTAATAGCATGCAAGATATTAATGGTTTGACCTGTATGTGGGTGTACGAAAGAATCCCTATCAATCATGTGTTTACATTATTGGCATTTGAGGCATCTGTGGCTGCCTGGCTTTAATTTAGGTAACCATGTAGGGGACATCATGCCAAGGTCTGTATGAACCAAGAGATCCCTAAGGTTTCTTCCTCTTCAAAATCCTATGGTCTAGATGGCAGAGCCTTAGCTAATATGGGATCTGATAGTAATAATTTCCAATTTTTATGTAATTCCCTTTGTATCTGTGACCCTTGTACATCAAATTGCAAACTGCAAATGAATTTGGGTTCCTTATTTTCCTCATTGGGTCCCAATTCTCCACATTTATTTTTAGCATATACTAGTGCCTGTTGTAGCACTTGTTCTGGGTACCCCCGCTGTGCAAATCTAGCTTTCATCTCCTTCAGCTGAATCAGTCTAACAGTGGGGTCAGAGTTATTTCTGATCACCCGGCAAAATTGGGAGATAGGTAGGGACTTTTTCAATGCAGGGGGATGGAAACTATTGTATTGGAGAAGAGTATTTCTATCAGTCTCCTTTTGATACAGTGTGTGTGCCAACCTATTATTATTAATGTAGATCAAAAGGTCCAAAAACTCAATCTGAGTCTTACTTACGTTTATGGTGAACCGTATCTTGGTTGGCAAGGAATTGAGACTAGTAAACATATTCTCCAACTGTTCCTGTGTTCCTTTCCATACAAAAAACAGGTCATCGATAAATCTGTAATAAATGAGCAGATGCTGGCCATATGGTGACAAGATGTGACACTGTTCATACTGGTACATATATATGTTTGCATATGCCGGCGCCATTGCCGCGCCCATTGCTGTACCTGTTAACTGCTGAAAAAAAGAATTCTCGAATCTAAAATAATTAGATTTTAATGTCACATTCAAAATGTCGATCACAAACCCTTTAAAGGCTGGTGTTCCACAATCCACCTCTTCCAAAGCTTTTTTAGTTGCAGCCATGCCTTCCTCATGGTTAATGTTAGTGTATAAACTATTAATATCCATGGTGACTAACCACACCTCCTCATTAGTAGGGAGGGAGAATTCCTGAATAATGGAGATTAAATGCCCCGAGTCTCTCAAATAGGTTTGCTGTTGTGTTACAATAGGTTGTATAACACTGTCCACAAATTTGCCTAATGGTTCCAACGCCCCACCCAGCATAGAGATAATGGGCCGGCCAGGAGGTTTTTCCAAATTTTTGTGGATCTTAGGGAGAGTATAAATTATAGGGCAATTGGGGTGTGATTGATACAAGTATTGTCCCAATTTTCATTAATAATCCCTGCTGTAACCGCATTTCCCACCAAGGTATTAATAGTGTCTAAAATCATAGCTGTAGGGTCCCCCTCCAGTTTCTTGTACACCACTTCATCCATTAATTGTGTCATAAGTTCCTCTCTATAATACATCCGATCCAAGATGACCAGCCCCCCACCCTTATCTGCCGGGCGTATAATAATGGAGGTATCATCCCTTAGACACTTTAGAGCTCCCCGCTCCTCAAAGGTCAGATTATGGTAAATAGGCTTACCTGCAGGGGACTTCTGGTCACCATATAGGCTGGAGTGCATCTTTTTGGAGAAGCATTTCAAAGATGAGTTGTTGCTGGGGGGTTCCCAGGTGCTTGATAAAGGTCCAAGACCAGGGATCGAAACGTTGCCGCTTTGATGTGATGTGAATAAACCCACTTGTTTTGTGTAAGACCAAGGAGTGCCCTGATCTATTATTTCTATTCTATGATTGGATCTGTTGGGAGCACCCTGGCAGTTGTATCCTGAGCGTGAGTGCCAGTCCTTATTTATTCATATATATATATATATATTTTGCTACTGCCTTTTCCTCCCTCTCCAGGCCCCTCCCATGTCCGGGCCCCATACTGGAGTACCCCCTTCACCCCCCTGATGGCGGCCCTGTGCCTAACACACTCTTTTTTGCAAACAACTTCTGAAAAAACAAATGACCCTGACAGGGAACATTGCAGGAACATTGGAAGGTAAAACCACCGGCTGTTCTGACTTTTGATAGATTTGGCGATTAAAAGTTGAATGCTCTAAATGTTTATTTGATGGACGCTATTTAGGTGTTAAACCTACTCTTACTGTACACATTACTTTCTTGACCAACAATTAGTCAGTATGTTATTCAGAAAAACTGTCTTAAAGGGCCACTACACTGAAAAAATAACTTTTTTACATCTTAATCTATAAATTAATGTGTAAATTGCACTTACTCTTAGGTGTTTGTTGCTACATGCCTTAATCCAGTACTTGTTTTGCTCAGGCTCAGTATCCACTCTCCCTCTTTTAAAGACCATCTATCGTGGAAAAAACACATTGAAAACCACATTTGAAAACTTGTGAAAAACAATGAATGTACTCTTTCCTGCCTTTCTCCTACCTCTTTTAGTGACTCTTTTTTTCCATGGTGTTAGATCTCTCTGCAGAACTCCCCACTTCTCCCTCCCCTTTCTGTTACTTCCTCCATGTCTAAACGCAGGCTGCCCCACAAGCTTCTTATGTGCAGTAAGAGTTAAAAGTTCAACCTTCTGAAAAACACCCACGCACAGTGCCCAATAGAAAGCAAGCTGTCCTGGAGACATGGAGGGAGAAGAACAAGGAGAACAGCCCAGTTTACTGCTGCAACACAATCTCCCTCTTTGTGACCCATCATCAAAAGTGATGGGTCATCAAGACTGGGGGGTCGAGTGTAAGCTTATCTTTGCAGTAAAAGCTATCTCTCTCACCTTGCTAATGCTCTTATCTCTGTGTTTGTGTGGAGCTTGAAACAGAGCAGGGCATTGGGAGCGACTTGAGCAGGGAAGAGGGTCATCTCACAGGGATTTCATTGACATTACAAGTAGGATTAGAGAACTGAAATCACATTTTCTAATTTGTGTATCTCAGGACAGAGGGGAAACTGAAGTAAGTAAAGATACTCTGGGGTTTGGGGGGAATTGTAGAACACATGAAAAGAAAGAAAAAAAGTTAATTTTCCCACTATAGGTGTCCTTTAAACACTACCTTCCATTTTATCTGACCAGACTTTTTTATGAGGACAAGCTTGCTTAGTAATCAAATTGAGGCAGCGCTGGAAGAGGGAATTTTCCACCAACTGTCAAAACTGCCCACAGAATTCAGCATACCATCTTTTAAAACTCTGGCAACATTCCCACTTCAGCACAACTGCACAAAGCAGAAGAATTTATGATAATAATATGGAACTTAATTAACAGCTGAAATGTACAATTGTTTAGAGAACAGCTCAACAGGGGACAGATCAACAAAAACTGGTACAATGGTGGTTAGAAAGAAATATAGTTTCCAGTAATGTTCAATTTAAAATAATGTATTTTTTTCAGTATGCAAAGGAAAACTGAAGTCTGGTAAATTAAGTTCAGGTGACTACTAATTTAACAGTAATCCAAAAATGATGACCGCAACACACCTACACCTGCATGGTGCAAAAAGGCTCTTAGCCTATTTTATTGGAAGCACGTATAACGTTCACTCAAAGAGTGAACTATTCCTTTAATGCATTATTGAAGAGCGGGAGGTTAAGGAGCTATGTCTTACCTCTCATTCTTCAATCAAATGAGCAGGAGCCAGGGACAAAGGTAAATATTTACCTTTCGCGCTATCCACCAATCTCTATGGGCCACTTACATTCCTTAGTCCCAATGTCACAAACTCCATAGGACTCAATAAAATTAAGTTGATTCAAGGATACTTTTGATTGCCATTTGGAGTCATGTACAATGGATAGAGAAAAGGGGGTGAACATGATGTATGTATGTCTTTATTTAACCTCAAAACTCTGCAACTCGGCATTCAAATAACACTTGGTTTCACTTTTTTTTTTTACACAAATGTTTTTTTATTTCTTCTGTTCTTGTACAATATGATTTATTTTAAAAGATACTAAACTACTTTATACTACTGTATATTAATATACTAGCAAAAGTGTGCCCGTTGGTGCACAATGGAAATTATATGTGTGTATGTTTTGCTATGTGTGGATATAGAATCTTTACACCGGTATATTTTAAACTGTTACTCAGACAGTCACCATCTTCCAGAGGAACCAAATAGGATAATCCTGCAGGTCTGAGAGTAGACCCAGGCAATCCTGCCACACTGTGTGGTTGAAACTAAACATGCTAGGTTAATACTTATTAGTATTCACCACCGCTAGTGGTGATGGTACCTCATATATTGTAACAGAAGGTACCTCACAGCATCATGTTATTGTAATAGCATTGCCCTAATAATCTAACGTATAAACAAACATTTATCATACCCAGTTTACCTAAAGAAATAGATTTATCCTTTATATACTCTTTTATACAGATCTAATTGAAAACAAATTGCTTCAGAGCAATTTTTTATAACTGATAACTGTTTTTATTTCAGTATTACAGTAAATCCTTGGTATACCTGCCTAGTTTTACCACTAAGCAAAAGGCTAAGGACTTGCAAGTGAGCACCTTCATCCCAACCATTAATTACCACAATCAGTCCACTTCCTAGTTACCCAATCAAATGGATCAGGTTTAAAAATAGGTTTGGGAATTGGGCCTGGTAGAGCTACTGAGTCTAATTGGGAAATTTTATCTGCAGGTACAAGGACAGGAGGATTTAAATCAAAACTTTCAGTAGCAGCCTCCATAGCTTAATACAGAGAACAAACATACAAAGAAAACAGGGAGAATAAATGGCTGCCACCAATTTGTACCAGATCACTGCTTTATGGAATGATTATGGGTAGCATGGCACACAGTGTGTTACTCTGGTGGTGTGGCACAACGCAGACAGTGCACTTACTTTCTTTAAACAATATAAACCAATTTTAATTACATTTAGCAGTAAGTATTGCAATGATTTAATAACAAAACATAAACAGGTTCCCCACATAACAAGCAGTAATCAGGGGTGTCCCTGCCTATGGTGCACCACTTTGAATATTGACCATGCCTGTATATTGTGTGTCCTTGTAAGTTGGTGTACACTTATCTGTTGCCTCAGATTTTGTATCCAATAAGGTAAATTGTCTGTCCAATAATCTGTCCTCCCAACAGGTGTTAACAGGATCTTATACACAGGATCTTGTGTTGCATTCAATATCATTCCAAAAAGATTAATCCCATCAGGAAAATACACCACAATCTACTTTCACTTTCTCTCCTCCTAGCCATAGAGAGCAGGGATGTCTTGTCTTTTATTACTCACTGATACCACCTGCAGGTTGGAAGTGGTATATAAGGAGCCTTGGTGTATATGTCCATTACAATACACATCATGTCCTGTGTAGCAGACAGAAACTGTTTTTGGATTGCACTTCCTTTCAGTATTCACATGGAGCAGACCCAGGGGTGGGGTTTAACCTCCCATTTTGACCATACCACATTGAAATAGGAATCTCAGCTCTATAAGTAAGTTTATGTATTTTGTATTTTTTTTGTACCAAATATAAGTCAGTGCTATACTTTATATACATTTATTGATGGTTATTTAAATGGTAATAGTAAGATAGTAGACTCATACATATTCACCTTTCATATATGTAATATCCTATACCCCCTGTCTCATTAGTAGCTCCTAAAACTCAATGCAATCTCCTATGAAGATATACATTTATTTATATAATATAAGGGATATATATATGTATAGTAGATCACTAAAAAAGTTTTTGAAGATGTAGGATTCGTTATATACCTGCACTTTAAAGAATCTTCCTCCATTTAGAGGTGAAGCCTTTCCGACTCGAGTGTTTGATCTTTGCACCGGCACTTTGTTACATTTGAATGCACTACCCTGCTGGGATGGTTATTCCTACTCCTATAGCGGAGGGTTTGAGTTTTACATACTTCATAGTCCGATGCACTGTCTGTTTTCCGCACTGGCACTTTAGCGCTACCTGAGTCTGAAGGGGTTAACTCACCTATTCCTTATGGTCCCAGCTTAGGTTTCATGTCACTGTTTGGGGGAGGATCGTGAGGTAGTGGGATTAGAATCCCATTGGTTGCACGTGTGGGGGGTGTGTGGGTGAGTTAGTTTTAAGGAAGTGTTTGTTGTTTGATCAGATGTTCTGATGACGGTCTGCTATGCAGACGGAAACATGTTAACTATCGAATAAAGAAATTGTTTGTAGCCAAGTCCTGTGAGTGCGTTCTCAAGTACAACGGTATATATATATATATATATATATATATATATACATATAGTAATGTGTGGATAGTCCTCAGCACACCCTTATACGATACGACAGCCTCAGTGCATCCGACAGGCATATACAGAGAGAGGAAAAACGGAGCACTCGCAGGACTTTATTCACAGAAAACAGAACTTTATTCAGCGTGTATCAACGCATTTCGGCCATCTTGTTTACAGCCGTCATAAAGTGCACAAACATTCAAGTGATTCGGGATCTGTCTGCCTCTCCCTTATGGCCATAGCTGTTAAGCTGTGCGGCCAGAGAGAGGCTACTTACATGTCTTTAGCTAGTAGGTATCAGGATCCATTCTGAACTTGCTCTCCCTTTCCACTCCTAGCAAGTATCCAGGGGGAGGCTCAAATGGGAAGTCTGAAAGTCCTAAAAAGGACCCAGGCAATTCCACCGCATAATATGATCAAACGCACACCTACCCTCCATTTTATTTGACCTTCCAGCAAGTGCTAAGCAATCCTGCCACAATGTGCAATTCTAACTAAACACCATAGGACAACCTGATATCCTTTACAGGATCCAGAATAACATGCTAGGTACATACTTATTAGTATTAACCACAGCAGGCTCCAAATCTACAATTATGATGGGGTTAGAGAAACACAGGATAATGATTAGCTATAAATATTAGGGAGAGATGTTTTTAAAGGAGCTAAAATCTCCCCACAGTGTATGTAATGAAGTAGAGTCTTCTTATATACAGAAGGTACCTCACAGACACATGTTATTATAATAGCATTGCCCTAATAATGTAACATATAAACACATATTTCTCACTTCTAAAGAAATGGGTGGGGACATGCAAAGTATCTCATTTATTGCTTGTAGCTAAGGGCATGTGTCTAGATGTAATTCATCCTAATGGTATAGAGCAGGAGTGTTGAACTTGGGAACCTTCACATGTTTGAAAACTACAACTCCCAGCATTCTGTTAGCAGTAAGTTTCCTCTTTATGGCTAATTGATTCATTGGCTAATGAATGTATTAAGATGCAATACAGTGTAATGATATAGAGCATGGGTGTTGAACTTTTCCCATGTTTAAAAACTACAATTACCAACATTCCCTAGCTGCACAGAATGCTGGAAAATGTATTTTTCATACATCCTGGAATACAGCCTTTTACTGACTTACAGACATTAAAAGCCCATGCTTTAGCGATTCCTACCTAAGGGTTTGAATATGCACGTTTAAAAACAACTCCCAGCATTCTCTGTTAGCAGTAAATTTCTTCTTTATGTCCATTGGCTAATGAATGTATTAACATGCAATACAGTGTAATGATATAGATCATGGGTGTTGGACTTTTCACATGTTTAAAACTACAACTTTTCAAACTTTTATTGAATAACCCTGATAGTGTTCAGAATATAATATATATGTGAGATTATGCCTCTTCTCTGGAGACCTTGGGCGAGCAACTGTTCAAAGTGTGAGAAAATTCCTATTCGTGTTAGTGTGTCTGCCCTGTGTTTAATCTGGCAATAGGCATAGGACAGAGTAGGGAAAATCTTCTTTTTGTTTATAAGTTCTTCGAATGTGTAGAGTTTCCTAGTGACTCTATCTACAATATCTTAATAGCGTGCCATATGAAAGTTTTTCCAGAGTCTGTGTTGTGCTGCTATTAAACTAGTGGGGATGACTGGGGTCTGTGTGAAAAGGACAAGTTGAGAGGCCTTACTAAGTAATTTATGTAGTTTATTGAGTCTATGCCAAAGTTTGTATGTGACTTGCATTGGGCCTGTGTATTGTGAAGGATGTCCTGTTTTGGAGGTGAGTAGTGTAAGCAAGTGTGTAAATTTGGGCTCCTTCGATTTCGATCCATCTTGCTGAGGGAGTTACAGTTGCCCAATGGGTGAGATGATGCAGTTGTGCCGAGTAGTAGTATTTTAGGAGGTCGGGTACCCCCAGTCCCCCTTGTGTGCGTCATGTCACTGCGATTTTCCAGGATACTCTGTGTTTTATTTTCCCAGATGAATGAATTTAAGTAAATCTTGTTGCCAGGTACGGATTATTCTGAAAATAAGTATGTCAATTTTGGAAGAATGGTCATTTTTACTGAGGAAATTTTTCCAAACCAGGATATGGGGTAGGTTTTCCATTGTGTCAGTAGGGATTTTATGGTAAGAAGCATGGGAATAAAATTTGCTTTATATAAGTCTTTGAATGTGGAAGTGAGTTTGATGCCTAAGTACCTGATTTCGTCGACTTTCCATAACTATGGAAATTAAGTTGCAGAGATTTTATGGTTGGGTGTGGGAGATTTAGTGGGAGGGCTTCTGTCTTTCCCTCATTTATCTTGTAGCCTGAAAGTTTTCCGTATTCAGTCAGAGTGTTGTGTAGGCTTGGGAGAGAGGTTTGGGGTTGGGTCAACGTTAAGAGCACATCGTTGGCATATAAGGAGATTTTGTATGTGTTTTTGTTAATTGTAAGACCATGTATATTAGGGGAGTCTCTAATTTGGGCGGCTAGGGGTTCTATGCTCATTGCATAGAGCAGTGGGGATAATGGGCATCTCTTTCTTGTGCCTCGTTGTATGTTGAGACAGTTGGCCGTCGGGCCATTTGGTGGATTTCTTGGGTGGAAATGTCTTTGTTTAGCTGGTCTATTTGGGTCGGTAACAGGGTTGGTAAATATGTTCCTTTTTAAGCTTACATTGCCTCCATGTAAAACTTCCTGAGGTGTGCTAAACACTCCATTTTGAAGATTCCATTACAAAACAGGAGTGGGGACTATGCAAGTACTTTTATTTATATTTTGCCTTATTTACATTTCTATATACTTGAATGTCATTACTACATATTTGTTAATATTGATATAACTATTTATTTACTGCTTAAACAACACATAAACTCTGTCCCTATGTATATTGCTTTTACCAACCGCCACCAACATAGCACCTCCGAAAAAAACCAATGTGTTCCCCATGAATTTATAAATTTATTTATATATATATTCTGTTTTGCTGTTGCTGGAATGGTGACAGTTGGTGCATGGTAGGATATTTCCTAATGCTGCCTCACGGAGATTACTGAGCATGCTTGCCCTCACAGAAAGTCAGATCGTCTGGCTGGGGGACTGGGGGGCTGAGCAAAACAAGAACTGGACTGAAGTCATGCAGCAACACAAACACATGCTGCTTAAATTTAATTATTTATAGATTAAAATGAGGCAAATTATTTTTTTCAGTGTACAGTTCCTTTAAGAAGAAATGTTTATGAAACAGATATTGTGCAGGGCTGTGGAAAAAAAACTCTGCAGTTGATCATCAGGTGTAAAAGAAATTGAAATACAACTGTCAGCCTGCCAAAATTATACCAGACCTCTGCTCAAAGTCTTTAAAATGCATTCCTATTTAAAGGTATTGGCATACTGTATGTGCCTTTGAAATTCCCTTTTAAAAAATATGCCATGGAGAGGGATGTATCAAATTTATTTTCTTCCTTCCTCTCTTTCAAATAGAAATATGTAAAGTTGCAAAACTTTTATGTATGAAAAGGTTGCACAATGTGAATTTGACTTTTAAATGGGCAGCACTGTGGCTCAGTGGTTAGCCCTGAATCTTTGCAGCGTTTAAGTTGGGATCCACCATTGGGCACATCTGCAAGGAGTTTGCATGTTCTTCCCATGCATGTGTGGGTTTCCTCCAGCCACTCCCCCACAATCATAAAGACATACTGATAGATTGTATGTGTCAAATAAATGTGATATGGGGCAGGGCCTGGTGTGAATGTATACATGTAATTGTAAAGTGCTACAGAAAATGTTGGCACTATATAATTACACAATAACAATAAAAATAAAGGCTTATAATTTTTATGAACATAAAAGCAAACTGATAGGGCCCATACATGATGTTTTATCGATATCAGTCTACTATATATATGATCATATCTGACATATATATATATATAATATATGATCATCGTTCAATAGGCTATACACGATCTGACAATTAAATAGTATTGGAATATGCCAATAATGTATAATTGGGATTGTTTCATGTATGGGTCCCTAAAAACCTGTTTGGTTATCATGTATACAAGTGCACATATTGTATAATATGATCTGGTGCCTTGTTATGTGCATTGATAATCCATTCTTTGTATGAATTGTATACCAGTAGCATTTCTACAGTATTTAACTGTAATTTTGCCATAGATGAGCTCCCATATTCCCATTTAATACATTGCAGCACTGGTTTTATATATAAATTTAATTTTAAATATTCATGCAGAATTAAAGGACAACTTACCAAATCCACAATCCCTCGTTGGAAAGTTCCCAGGGTGAGGACCTAAACCGCACTGTCCTCACCCCTGGGTTCACTTTCTAAGTCTAGCTTTACTCACCTGAAATTTCCTTCAGTGCTCCTCATCTGGAGTCCGTCTGCAACTTCGGCCAATGAAGAGACACACTCTGAAAGAAGAGTGTGTTCTCATTGGCCAGATCGCGAACCCGTAAGTGGGAGGGAAGCAACGAAACTTTAGGTGAGTAAATCTAGACTTAGAAAGTGAACCCAGGGGTGAGGACACTGCGGTTTAGGTCCTTACCCTTGGTACTACAGATGGCAGGGATGGCAAGAGCAGGGTATAGGTAAGTATAATTGTCCTTTAATGTATAGGATAAGTTTAGGTACATAGAGAGAGTCTTGGTTTGTAATGCAGCAGTGTTGCATGCATCTATTAACAATTACTAATTGGTAATGCAACATATATATCTGGGTGGAGTCCAGTTTTACAAGGGTTAGCATATCTTGCAAAGTTTGCCTTTAAAGGGAATTTTCACCCCTAAAAAAATTGGTCAATTGTCAGTTACCTGCTCCCAACCTTACCTCATATAATTTGTTCTTTATTACCTGCATTACTAACCAGATATTTAAGGATAATTATTGTCCCCATTCTGGTAGAGACTGCTGAAATCACATCCAATTATTGACTGCTGTTTCACCTGTTGCCACCTCTGCATATGCTCAAGCATATAAAAGCTCCTTCAGCAGAGGGAGGAGGCAGATACCTTTACCAGATAGGAATAGAATTTATCATTAAATATCTGGTAACAATGCATGTAATAAACTGGTAAAAATTGTATTTGGGGTTACGGGCAGATAACTGACAAGTCACCATTTTTTTGTTTTAAGGGTGGACATGCCCTTTAATATATATGATTGAGCTGGTATTTTAGGTTTACATACTAATAATTGTGTAGAATATGTTTAAATACTTATTGTGTATAGTAATGAATTAAATCAATTTTTAAGGGTGCTACAAACCAATGATAAAAGAAACAAACAATAAGATGTATATCTATATATATAAAAAAGATAATGGGCCTCATTTACCCAGACTCGTTGGACAAATATATGGAGTTAAAGTCACGCTAACCAATTCGCTACTGGTTAGCGCAACTTTAGCTCCATATTGGCGTCGGAAGCGCAGGTTATGCAAAAATCACCCGCGCATCTGAGTCCAACGCTCGCGATTTAATATCGCGTTCGCAGTAGTTTTAGCACAGGATTTTAACGCCAACAAATAGCTGGCATTAAAATCCCGCAAACACGATATTGAATCGCGAAAGGAGCATTTACCCAGAGCGATAGTGGCTCTGGGTAAGTGAGCCCCAATGTATGTATGTTCCAGTAAAACTTTCGAACGTCTGGGATAATTTTGATGAGACTTGGTATACATTTGTTTCAGGACCCGGAAAAAAACATTGGCTACTTAACAATTTTACCAACCACAACTTACCCCCCTTATTAACCCCCTTTTATTTAAGTTAATAAACGAACGCAGTCTGGCCTGTATGTTGCCACCTGGTGGTGAATTAAGTGATTGCCCATCACACAACCTAACCTAAGACAGAGATTCTTATTTATAGAGGAGCTCTGGGGCAATCTGAGCTGCACAGTCAGTGAGTGCTGAAATTCAAAGAGACAAACATGGCAAGAACCACAACTAACTCAGGATAAAGTAAAGCTCATAGTAATTTATGTACCTCATTTATACAGACATCCCACACTATCAAATCCTTTTTAGGGCTGCACTGATTGCAATCTAATTGAAATTAACTGTATTTATTGTTAGTCACAATAAACACAGTTAATTGCAGTCAGTTTAAAATTAGTGACAATATGTTACACAGTCTGCTGCAGGGTTTATTTATAATCTATATAGGCCTATAAATCAATTGGGTGGCACTCAAAGGTGGTCAGGGGCTACACATGATGCCTTTGAGATCAATTGTTTGGCCTACGTTAATTGAGCATAAGATCTGACCTAGAGTCCTGCATCGGTCATGTACCCATGGTTTACCAAATTTGCAGGTTGTGTTTGGATCAACCACAGTGAGTTTAAATGGCTAGGTTAGAAATCTGCTGATGCTGGTCATGACAGGTAGCAGGTGCAGGTTGCGGATCTGGTAAATGTTGTGTGTGGGTTACTGCAGGTGAAGGTCGGATCACGTAGTGGGTCCACTTGCAGGGTTGGGCAACTTGCAGGCCAGGTCGGGCATAGTTATGGAACCCACCAGTCAGAGCACTCACAAGTGTATGGATAATATCTAAAAAAAAAAATAATAGAAGCAACTTGTTAAAATATGAACCATCATGCCTTTATTCTAAAATCCCCTTATCCGAATAAGGAGACATTTGCAAAATGGACTGCAAAAAATAAATAAATAAATAACCATTACTGAAAAACGTAGTGCAGAGAAAGACACGTGCAACTGGATGTGCAATTAACAACATTAACCTTTGAGCTCTCTATCGGTTCGCCTACATTGCTTGAAGGATAAGTACACTGTAAAAGCAAGTTAAGTTTAATTGTAAGCTGAAGTTTTAAAAAATCTTTCCCCCCCCTTTTTTTTTCCCTAGGTCCCTCCTGAGCCTACCTGTTGTGCTGAAAAGATTCTGACATCTTGGTCGTGCAGTTAAGACTGTTGAGCTCCTCCCCTCTGAGACTTGCTGGCTCCCCCTTCTTCTGTAGCCTCTAAAAGCTGTGATCGTGTTGTCCAGCTTTTGGAGGCTACAGAAGAAGGGGGAGCCAGCAAATCTCTGATGGGAGGAGCTTAACAGTCTTCATTTTGCACCTCCAAAATGTCAGCAACTTTACATTAGCACAGGTAGGTTTTTTTTTAAAGCTGCAGCTTACCTGCTTAACTTGCTTTTACAGTGTACTTATCCTTTAAAGGGTATGTCCTCCCCCCTAAAAAAAATGTAATATGTGTCAGGAAGGTTCGCAAGGTTTATATATCTGAAAGCTCTCCCCAAATGTACTAACCATCCTTCATTCCCTCACTGCCTTCTGTCTGTCTTACGTGCCTTTTCCATGCACGAAAGACAAGCAGGAGGGGCTTAACCAGATTCCCTTCCTGTGATTGGCTAAGGTGCGATGTTCGAATTCTGCTTGCTTCTAATATCATATTTATTTATAGTAGGGTGTACATTATAATCCATCCCACATTCAGCCAAACAGATACATCGTTTCTCCCTCTCTCACTTTCTTTGACAGTTTTGCATCAGTAAGGAGAGAGACATACCCTCAAAAGATGTGAAGGTGCGTAATTTGATTCAGTGATTTATGGCATCTTGGGGATAGGAGGAGAAAGTTCTACATTAAATTGGATTGTATTGGATTTATTGCAATGTCTGGTCAGTAAAAACCAATAGTACTGGTCCATTGTGCAAGTTGGAGGCCTCTATATTAGAAAGTTTGGTAAGTAATCATCCCTGCAGGATGTTGCATATGTTGCTGTGAAACAAGAAAAATAGCACTCATAAGAAGTAACACCTCAACTACACTGCATTTTCTACATATATGATGCCACAAAAATATTGGGTGGCCTATAATTTACATCTCAGTTGTCAGTTAAACATCGCCTCTCACACTTATGTGTTTGCACTCTAAGCTAAACCCACCTTGCAAAATGTGAAATCAAGGTCAGTTGTGTTTGTGATATCAAAGTCAAGTTCGCATTATAGGGTATCATGAAGATCCTTTAATTTGCAGCATGATGTTCAAAGCTTCAGAAAATAAAAATGTCCTTAATAATTGTCACAGACACTCTATGGGTTACACCTAAGGGCTACACCACACTTGTGCATTTTATCTTGCACTTCTCTTGTGTAAGAATCGCAGAGCAGTGCATGTCTATGTGGGTGGCCACATACAGTAGCATGCACTGCTAACTGTTTTGGAGCATATTTCATTACCATTTTTTTTTTGCGGATCACTTTCGGCTCCGATTCCAGAATATAACGCATGTGAAACACACATGTGCTTTTCACGCATGTTTCACAACAGTGTGGCCTCAGCCTGAGGGTTCCTAGACATGTGCAATTACAAAACGAGTGCCCATACACTAAACGATCGTTGAGCAAAAAGGACGTACGTTCCACATCATGCGCTGCAGCAGGATCCTCAGATCAAAAGTGTGTACGAACCATTAAGATAATTTTTAGGTGTGGCAGGTGGGGTATATATATATATATATATATATATATATATATATATATATATGTGTATATATATATATATACAGGGTTATTCAATAAAAGTTCTTATCATTTAAAATGGTGCTAATTTTGCCCCATCAGATGCTAGTGTTCAAATGTTAAATAAGATCTGATCTGATTGGCTGAGGCAAAATTAGTACCATTTTAAACGATAAGAACTTTTATTGAATCCTATATGAGACACACATTTTGTTAACAGGTTAAAATAGTGCACCCAAATATTTCGACAAAATATAGGCACTGTGCTAACAAGTAAACAAACGTATTTTGCACATTTGTGACCTCTTATAGTACTTTATGTAGAACAGTATGGATTTTGTGGCTGAAGGTGTCCTAGAATAGTTTTTTCACCATGAGGTCATCAGAAAGCACAAGGTAACCAAGATGAAAACTTGTGTTACTAACTGTTTGGGTACAGGTGGGAAACTGATCACACATAGACAGTGGCAAAGACCACACAGTAGCACAAATGTAAAGTTAACCAGTTATCACTTTAGCACAGCTGTTACTCATAGTACTAACCACTGAGCTTACATACACTATCAGAAAGATTCAAGATCGGCAAAATAAAGGTAAAATCCACAAAATCTAATGTTATATTGAGTTAATGTGGCTTTGCCCTTATTTTACAGGGGGCATGGCTATTTTCTGGCAACGTTAAAAGGCATGTTTACACATACTGATTCCTCCTTATGTGTAAGCAAGTATTTATATGGCAATATTGTTTTTAATATAATTTACATATAGGTGTATAAATTATACACCTATAAAGGATTCAAATTTTGTTTTATTTAAAATAGTTTTAAAATACTGTTTAAAGGGGAACTGTAGTCTCCAAACAAGTTGATTTTAAATTAAAGACCAGGTTCTTACCTTTAAAATGAGCCATCAACCACCTCTCTACTTGCTGCACAGTCCAAGATATGAAGAAATCACTGATAAGAAAGTTAGGGGGTGGGAGGTTCTGAATCTGCAGTCACAAATACTAGTTTCTCATTTTATCTGCGGTTGGCACATGCTCAGTGCAGAAGAAACCAGGAAGAGATCGAGTTACAGTGACTGCAAAAATAAGTAGGGGTATAGGCAGTTTCAAGGGGACTGCAAGAGGAGGGGCTATGGGGGCCCATGAGGAAGAGGAGACACAGGGAAAAGGGATTGTCACATAGTTTCAGGGCATACGCAGGAAATGCAGGGGATCTGGGGATGCTGCTACCCTTTAAAATCCCTGGCTTTATTAAAAATGAGTATTAAGATTTTATCTTGTAACTCTAATTTAATAGGTATGATTTTAAAGGTAATATAATAGCACATTCAATTATTTTAAGTGTAGATTAAACACTATTGTGCTCAATTATCCAGGGGTGCTGCACTGTTTTCCAGAGTTAGCTGATTAGCACAATTTTAACTCGCGAGGTCGAGCTTTGTAGCAATTCCCTGCAGGATAGTAAAATTTAGTTTGGGGGGTGGAATTGCCCTTTAAAGGCAGATAATAGCTGGTGTTAAACTCGCAAACACGATATGTATATGTTTTTATGTGCACAAATGCTGTTTTCCCTTCAAGCTCTCAGCAGTTGCACTCCCTTTTATTAGGTCTACATGACACATTCAGCCAGCAATCCTCATAAACTCCTAAGCACCTAACAGTAAGCAGTCTCTCTCATGAAGAGTTTTGGAGACTGAAGAAGGTAGAGCAGAAACGTTGTTTGTGGTGTCTCGTCCATGGTGAACAGCAAGTAGCCACAACAAATGTCAGCATCATTGCTTGTTACATTCCCGCTATACATTCCTTTCCAAATTTTAAGACCTGTTCCTCTGCTGGCATTTAAAAAGTCATACAGTGTGTATATATAAACACATGCTAAAAGCATGGGTGTTCATTCTTGCAATGCAATAAGTATAGGGGCTCTGTGCATTAGAATATCATGTTAAAGGGTATCTCCACCCCAAAATAAACTTTTTGTTACATGTTAAAAAGGTGTCCAGAAACTTACTTACCAAGCATCGTTCCCTCAGTCTCTGCCTCTAATGCTACTTCTGGGAACAGAGTAGCATTGGGGACGGGACTGGCAGCCATGTCTGTGATTGGCTTAGTCAGCCAACCAGAGACGTGGCTGTCGGCTTTTGAGTTAGCGGTGGGAACTAAGCTTGGTAACTTTTTTAACATATAAACATGGCGGTTAGGGTTGGAAAGGGGTCCCTACCCTACAGAAAAAGTTATTTTATTTAAAGCATTTACATCAACGCCGATGGATCCAAATGGAGGAAGGGAGGAGGAGAGAGCTCTGCAGCACATGCCAGAGTCCTCCAGAAGGACAGGGAAGGGGCAGATACGGATGACACACAGACAGCTCTTACTATTCACTTTTCTGGACAGGCACTGCAGGAGAACCATAAGGAGCTATGAGGAAAGGTAAGGAGTCAGCAGGTTGGATAAATTTTAGTTTTAGGGGTTGGACATGCCCTTTAAGCTTTACATGATTTAAAAAAAAATCATGCAGAAACGGTTTGTGATGTCGACTCAAGAACTACAACGTCAATTTTGCAACCAAGGCATACTGGGAGTTATAGTTTCCAAACATCTTGTGTGCCAAGGTTCCATGTCATATACACCATATACACCTTATACACCACATACTCCTTATACATCATATACACCTTATACACCATATACACCTTATACATCATATACACCATATACACCTCATACACCATATACACCTCATACACCTTATACACCATATACACCTTACACACCATATACACGTTATACATCATATACACCTCATACACCATATAAACCTTATACACCATTGCATCAGCAACATCTCAATGTTTGTTTTTAAGTTGGGAAATATCAGAAGTGCCCCTCAGTGCATCCCCTATTAGTGAGCTGCCTTGGTACAGTCTCCTCATATGGCTCCCTTATTCATTGTGTGTATGTATTGACATTCCCTGTGGGGAGAATTCAGAATGTTCCTGTGTTCCGTAGAGATAGAATTCATATGGAGCTTGTTCTGTCCAGTGTTGCCATAGCAGCATTGCACAGGATTGGATCTGATATTCAGTTGATATGATATTGCTATAAAGGTTTTAACGGGCATAGATAGATAGGGCTCCTACAATACAGCCATCTTTGAAAAACTACGAGTCCCAGTGATCTAAAATAGCTACGGCAAAGAGAAAGAACGCTGGGAGTTGTAGTACAACGACAAGAGAGCAGCAAATGAGAGGCAGCAGCGGCTGGTCTAGTGAGTAGCGGAGAGGAAGCTTCCCCACAGGCCGCCTCTGTCCATCTGTCTCCATCCCTTCTCCCCACCCCTTCTGCCATTTCTCTCCTCGGGAGTTTCTCTTTATTAGGAGATCCGTAGACACGCACACTGCTCTCTCCTGCTGGACACGATCCTTATATAGCGATCGGGCGGCGATTTCATTGGCCCCTGTTTTCCAGTGTTCCCTCTTTCCTCATCCGTCTGCATATATAACTATAGGGAGTCTCCACATCGCCACACAGCAGGTAACGTCGTTTTATCGGTCTGTTCCACGGGGAGAGGATGTCACATTGCCATTGAGGGATAGGGTTTATCAGATAGTCCATTATTGTTATAGGGGGGATAGGGTTTATCACATAGTCCATTATAGTTATAGGGGGATAGGGTTTATCACATAGTCCATTATAGATATAGGAGGATAAGGTTTATCACATAGTCCATTATAGATATAGGGGGATAGGGTTTATCACATAGTCCATTATAGATATAGGGGGATAGGGTTTATCACATAGTCATTACAGATATAGGGGGGATAGGGTTTATCAGATAGTCCATTATAGTTATAGGGGGATAGGGTTTATCACATAGTCCATTATAGATATAGGAGGATAAAGTTTATCACATAGTCCATTATAGATATAGGGGGATAGGGTTTAACACTAGTCCATTATAGATATAGGGGGATAGGGTTTATCAAATAGTCCATTAAGATATAGGGGGGATAGGGTTATCAGATAGTCCATATAGTTATAGGGGGATAGGGTTTATCACATAGTCCATTATAGTATATGGGGATAGGGTTATTAAATAGTCCATTATAGATTAGGGGTAAGGTTTATCACATAGTCCATTATAGATATAGGGGGGATAGGGTTTATCACATAGTCCATTATAGATATAGGGGGATAGGGTTTATCAATAGTCCATTATAGATATAGGGGGATAGGGTTTATCACATAGTCCATTATAGATATAGGGGGGATAGGGTTTATCAGATAGTCTATTATAGTTATAGGGGGATAGGGTTTATCACATAGTCCATTATAGATATAGGGGATAGGGTTTACACATAGTCCATTATAGATATAGGGGGATAAGGTTTATCACATAGTCCATTATAGATATAGGGGGATAAGGTTTATCACATAGTCCATTATAGATATAGGGGGGAAAGGGTTTATCAGATAGTCCATTATAGTTATAGGGGGATAGGGTTTATCACATAGGTCCATTATAGATATAGGGGGATAGGG
The DNA here is from genome assembly GCA_019447015.1 of Hymenochirus boettgeri. Taxonomy (NCBI): domain Eukaryota; kingdom Metazoa; phylum Chordata; class Amphibia; order Anura; family Pipidae; genus Hymenochirus; species Hymenochirus boettgeri. Next base: position 176,600,740 of record CM033474.1, on the reverse strand, counting down.
TTTATTACAAGTCCATTATAGATATAGGGGGATAAGGTTATCACATAGTCCATTATAGATATAGGGGATATGAGTTTATCACATAGTCCATTATAGTATAGGGGGATAAGGTTTATCACATGTCCATTATAGATATAGGGATAGGGTTTATCAGATAGTCCATTATAGTTATGGGGGATAGGGTTTATCAGATAGTCCCTTATAGTTATAGGGGGATAGGGGTTATCAGATATTCCATTATAGATATAGGGGGATAGGGTTTATCAGATATTCATTATAGTTCAGGGGGATAGGGTATCACATATTCCATTATAGTTATAGGGGGGTAGGGTTTATCAGATAGTCCATTATAGTTATAGGGGTGGGATAGGGTTTATCAGATTGTCCATTATAGTTAGGGGGGTAGGGTTTATCAGACAGTCCATTATAGTTATAGGGGAATAGGGTTTATCAGATAATCCATTATAGTATAGGGGGATAGGGTTTATCACATATTCCATTATAGAATAGGGGGATAGGGTTTATCAGATAGTCCATTATAGTTATAGGGGATAGGTTTTATCACATATTCCATTGATAGTTATAGAGGGGTAGGGTTTATCAGATATGTCCATTATAGTTATAGGGGGGATAGGGTTTATCAGACAGTCTATTATAGTTATGGGGGGTAGGGTTTATCAGAGAGTCCATTATAGTTATAGGGGATAGGGTTTATCTGATAATCCATTATAGTTATAGGGGGTTAGGGTTTATCACATATTCCATTATAGTTATAGGGGAATAAGGTTTATCAGATAGTCTATTATAGTTATAGGGGGATAGGGTTTATCACATAGTCCATTATAGTTATAGGGGGATAGGGTTTATTACATAGTCCATTATAGATATAGGAGGATAAGGTTTATCACATAGTCCATTATAGATATAGGGGGGATAGGGTTTATCAGATAGTCCATTATAGTTATAGGGGGGATAGGGGTTATCAGATAGTCCATTATAGTTATAGGGGAATAGAGTTTATCAGACAGGGTTTATCAGACAGTCTATTATAGTTATGGGGGGTAGGGTTTATCAGAGAGTCCATTATAGTTATAGGGGGTTAGGGTTTATCACATATTCCATTATAGTTATAGGGGAATAAGGTTTATCAGATAATCCATTATAGTTATAGGGGGATAGGGTTTATCACATAGTCCATTATAGATATAGGGGGGATAGGGTTTCAATTCTATTAGTTATAGGGGGATAGGGTTTTCACATAGTCCATTTAGATATAGGGGATAGGGTTTATCACATAGTCCATTATAGATATAGGGGGATAAGGTTTATCACATAGTCCATTATAGATATAGGGGGATAAGGTTTATCACATAGTCCATTATAGATATAGGGGGGAAAGGGTTTATCAGATAGTCCATTATAGTTATAGGGGGATAGGGTTTTCACATAGTCCATTTAGATATAGGGGGATAGGGTTTATACATAGTCCATTTAGATATAGGGGATAAGGTTTATCACATAGTCCATTATAGAATAGGGGGAAGGTTTATCACATAGTCCATTATAGATATGGGGGATAAGGTTTATAATCACTAGTCCATTATAGATATAGGGGGATAGGGTTTATCAGATAGTCCATTATAGTTATGGGGGATAGGTTTATCAGATAGTCCTATAGTTATGGGGGTAGGTTTCAGATATTCCATTATGTATAGGGGGATAGGGTTTATCAGATATTCCATTATAGTTACAGGGGGATAGGGTTTATCACATATTCCATTATAGTTATAGGGGGGTAGGGTTTATCAGATAGTCCATTATAGTTATAGGGGGGATAGGTTTTTCAGATTGTCCATTATAGTTATGGGGGGAGGGTTTATCAGACAGTCCATTTAGTTATAGGGGAATGGGTTTATCAGATATCCATTAATATTAGGGGATAGGGTTTATCACATATTCCATTATAATATAGGGGGATAGGGTTTTACAGATAGTCCTTATAGTTAAGGGGGATAGTTTTATCACATATTCCATTATAGTTATAAGGGGGTAGGTTACAGATAGTCCATTATAGTTATAGGGGGGATAGGGTTTATCAGACAGTCTATTATAGTTATGGGGGGTAGGGTTTATCAGAGAGTCCATTATAGTTATAGGGGGATAGGGTTTATCTGATAATCCATTATAGTTATAGGGGGTTAGGGTTTATCACATATTCCATTATAGTTATAGGGGAATAAGGTTTATCAGTAATCCATTATAGTTATAGGGGATAGGGTTTATCACATAGTCCATTATAGATATAGGGGAATGAGTTTATCACATAGTCCATTATAGATATAGGGGGATATGGTTTATCACATAGTCCATTATAGATATAGAGGGGATAGGGTTTATCAGATAGTCCCATTATAGTTGGGGGGGATAGGGTTTATCAATAGTCCATTATAGTTATAGGGGGATAGGGTTTATCACATATTCCATTATAGATATAGGTGGATAGGTTTATCAGATAGTCCATTATAGTTATAGGGGGATAGGGTTATCAGATAGTCCATTATAGATAGGGGAATAGAGTTTATCAGCAGGGTTTATCAGACAGTCTATTATAGTTATGGGGGGTAGGGTTTATCAGAGAGTCCATTATAGTTATAGGGGTTAGGGTTTTATCACATATTCCATTATAGTTATAGGGGAATAAGGTTTATCAGATAATCCATTATATTTTAGGGGGATAGGGTTTATCACATAGTCCATTATAGATATAGGGGGAATAGGTTTATCACATATTCCATTATAGTTATGAGGGGTAGGGTCTATCAGATAGTCCATTATAGTTATAGGGGGGATAGGGTTTATCAGACAGTACATTATAGTTATGGGGGGTAGGGTTTATCTGAGAGTACATTATAGTAATAGGGGGATAGGGTTTATCTGATAATCCATTATAGTTATAGGGGGTTAGGGTTTATCACATATTCCATTATATATATAGGGGGATAGGGTTTATCAGATATTCCATTATAGTTATAGGGGGTGGGTTTATCAGATAGTCCATTATAGTTATAGGGGGGATAGGGTTTATCAGATAGTCCATTATAGTTATAGGGAAATAGGGTTTATCAGATAATCCATTATAGTTATAGGGGGATAGGGTTTATCACATATTCAGTTATAGATATAGGGGGGTAGGGTTTATCAGATAGTCCATTATAGTTATAGGGGGATAGGGTTTATCAGATAGTCCATTATAGTTATAGTGGGATAGGGTTTATCACATATTCCATTATAGATATAGGGGGATAGGGTTTATCAGATAGTCCATTATAGTTATAGGGGGGTAGGGTTTATCACATAGTCCATTATAGTTATAGGGGGATAGGTTTTATCACATAGTCCATTATAGTTATAGGGGGATAGGGTTTATCAGATAGCCCATTATAGTTATAGGGGGATAGGGTTATCAGATAGTCCATTATAGTTATAGGGGGGTAGGCTTTATCACATAGTCCATTATAGTTATAGGGGGATAGGGTTTATCACATAGTCCATTATAGTTATAGGGGGATAGGGTTTATCACATAGTCTATTATAGTTATTGGGGGGTAGAGTTTATCAGATAGCCCATTATAGTTATGGGGGGCAGGGTTTATCAGACAGTCCATTGTAGTTATAGGGGGATAGGGTTTATCAGATAATCCATTATAGTTATAGGGGGATAGGGTTTATCACATATTCCTTTATAGTTATGCGGGGGGTAGGGTTTACCAGATAGTCCATTGTAGTTATAGGGGGATAGGGTTTATCAGATAGTCCATTGTAGTTATAGGGGGATAGGGTTTATCACATAATCCATTATAGTTATAGGGGGATGGGGTTTATCAGATAATCCATTATAGTTATAGGGGGGATTGGGTTTATCTAATAGTCCATTATAGTTATAGGGGGATAGGGTTTATCAGATAGTCCATTATAGTTATAGGGGGATAGGGTTTATCACATAATCCATTATAGTTATAGGGGGATGGGGTTTTTCAGATAATCCATTATAGTTATAGGGGGGGATAGGGTTTATCAGATAGTCCATTATAGTTATAGGGGAATAGGGTTTATCAGATAATCCATTATAGTTATAGGGGGGGATAGGGTTTATCAGATAGTCCATTATAGTTATAGGGGGATTGGGTTTATCAGATAGTCCAATAGGAAGGCACGCTTGTTGCAGAGCGTGCCTTCCTATTGGCCTCGTCGCCGACGGGGAGGAGGGGGCGGAGCCTACAAGAGCAGCGTTGCTGCAACACGCTGCTGTAGGTTTCGTGAATCCCGGGGTGAGGACCTAGCGGTTCAGGTCCTCACCCTGGGTAAAAGTTACTACATGAAGATCTGGAGTGGAGGAAAGGTGAGTATAATTGTCCTTTAACACATAGTCCATTATAATAATAGGGGGATAGGGTTTATCAGATAGTCCATAATAGTTATGGGGGGATAGGGTTTATCAGATAGTCCATTATAGTTATAGGGGGATAGGGTTTATCAGATAGTCCATTATAGTTGTAAGGGGATAGGGTTTAACACATAGTCCATTATAGTTGTGTGTTATTATGTTATAGCAAAGTCCTGTATGTTATCATATTATAGCAAAGTCCTGTATGTTATGTTATAGCAAGGTCCTGTATGTTATTCTGTGATCATGACTGAGCACTTAAAGTGTATCTATACTATAAAAAATTTAATTTTCAAAAATTATACTTTAGATACAGTAAGATCCCACTACAAAACTTTTTTCAGATTTTAAATCTGAGCTGTAGATCCTGAGAAATCATAATTTTATTAACAGCATTTACAGGGAAAGACCTGTCACTCCAGGAGCAGAGATTGTAATATGCGACCCATTAATGACCTCTAACTAGGATCTTTAGTTGACTGCCAGCACACTTTCTGAGAATCAGCAGAGAAAAGAAGGCAGGGAGAAGGGGGAGGGAGATGTGTAAGCAGAGCAGGGTCCATGGTGAGGCTGTGCAGAACTTATAAGTGTCGCAGACACTACAAGGAGGCAGTGAGTAAGGGAGGGTGGGGCAATTAGGAGTACTCACTAAACATTAATATTTGATGACAAAGCAAGCACAGATAAATATGTGAATACCATTTTACTTGTCTCAAACTGTGGTTTCAGATAATGTAAAGTTGTTTGAGTGAGTATAGTGACCCTTTAAAGAACCTTATAAGTGTTGGCTTTCCTGTTATTGGGGAGTTTTGTTATTTAAATACCTCTTATGGTCACAAATAGAATAGAGAGTGAAAAAATCAATTGGCATATCCCACTCATTTATATATGTTTAGCAATATAAATAGCCTTGTACACTTTGTGTACATTTATATGTAGTGCATTAGATTATGTATATGAGGTAAGTAGAAAAATATAAAAGGGTTGAAAAATAAAAATAGTTTCAAATGAAGCGTGACAACAATAATGTCAACTGCTGTTTACTATAATCTTGCAAGGTTAAGGCTGGTAGCTGCGCTGTCCTCCTCTCATCCAAAAATAGATCAAACCAAATATTATTTATATATTATGTATTACTATCTTATCAATACAATAAATAGATGCAAACCATATAAAAAATGTGGTAAAAAGACTTACATGTTCCAAGGATGCAGGTCAATACACAGCTTTATTTTTCCATAGACAAAAACATTATATAAAACATCAGATAAAGTGCAATGTGCATATTGCAAATTTTTAAAACATGTGGGCTAAAAAGTAGGGGAATCCTCTTTAATTCCTTCTCTTATTATGCTATAGTGATATAACCTTCTAGGGTAAAGGGTCTTATCATATGATATTGAGGGTGCTACCCTACTAGCTTGTGCTTGTCCCAACGCGTTTCGCTATCTCTCGTATAGCTTTTTCAAGGGTAATGCTGTTTACTATAAGCTTTCATGTAATGAATTCATGAATCCATACTCAATCTCCTCTCTGTATTATTTCCGCTCTTTGTAAGAAATAACTATTGTCATTTATTTATATGTTTAACCTGCAGTCTTAAAATTATTGTTATACTACAAGATCTAACACCCCGGGAAGTGTTATATGGCAATAACTAAAACTTCCAGTTATACAGTATTTGTATCTTGTCTGCTATTTAGTAATCTGGAATTTGGCTAACAATGAAAGCATACATCCCATCTTTCCGACCTCTAATGTGTAGATTTTCCGGTAATAAGCATATTTCCATTGAGCTACATGTTAATGTTGTTACTGAAAATATGTTATTTGAAATTGGTTTTTCCAACTTGTGGTAGCTGGCCTGAATTTGAGGAAACAATGGCCTTCTTGTCAGAGCAGCTGTGGGCAAGTTTAGTTACAGTCATGTAGTGAGTTGAGAAAATAATCACAATAATAAGTATGGCTATATCACTGCCCTACTCACACAGACAGGGTTAGTCAATAAAAAACAGACAGGGTTATTCAATAAAAGTTCTTATCATTAAAAATGGTGCTAAATTTGCTCCAACCAATTAAATGTTGGCTTTCAAATGTTAAATAAGATCTGATTGGTTGGGGCAAAATTAGCACCATTTTAAACGATAAGAACTTTTATTGAATCTCCCTGAAAGTCTTTGTTCTTGCCCCTTTTGTTGTATTTTAAAATGATTTACAGTTTTTATGCACATCCATTGTCTGCATTTTTTCTAATGCCGGTTACTTATGTACTGATATTTCTGTACAATGGACCGGCTGCAACAATATTTCAGTTGATCAAGTAAAGATATCATCAACAATTTTAGTTATAAGAGACAAGGCCAGGCCCAATATATAAAAAATTAACTTTGTGAAGTTTTGTGTCTGTAAATTCGGAGCAGAAAGGTGAGAATATGGATAAATAATTTAGGTACTAAAGGTTAACACAAGATCCGGTGATGCTCAGATGACATTGCTTGGATAAATTGAAGCCTTCAGTGATGGTATACTGTTTCTTTTAGGTGAAAGAAAAAATAGAGAAGACTTTAATTGAGCTTACTCCCCATTAAAAGGAGAAGTGCAGGTTTTTTCCCCCTTAAAATCAAGTCACCCAAGTTCCTGAATTCCAGACAGTTGGGAAAGTCATTTGTTTGCTGTTCCATTTGCTCTACCTTAACTCAAGGCCCGTGGATACATATGATGATTTGTGTACTAAATAAGATGTTGGTGCACAGTAAGAATTATTTCCATATATATTTGATTTTATATACGTAATTACATAAACATAATTAATTATGCCCAGCCAACATATAAGATGCTCTCATTCCCAGCTTACACAGATAGGTACATATTAGAGGCCCTCATGCCAAGCTCACACAGATATGTACATATAAGATGCCCTCATGCTCAGCTCACACAGATATGTACATGTAAGATGCCCTCATGCCCAGCTCACACAGATTGGTACATATAAGATGCTCTCATTCCCAGCTCACACAGATATGTACATATAAGATGCCCTCATGGCCAGCTCAAACAGACAGGTACATATAAGATGCCCTCATGGCCAGCTCAAACAGACAGGTACATATAAGATGCCCTCATGGCCAGCTCAAACAGACAGGTACATATAAGATGCTCTCATGCCCAGCTCACACTGACCAAGTTGTAAATAAGATGTGCCTTGAACTGCCCACACAGACAGGGAGGGGTTTTTGATGTCATACCAAAATGTTGTTTGATGAATACACTGATATGTATGTTTTTTGCTGAGTAGCCTTAGTATGGGGACTGCGATCCTTTAAACGTCGATTGTTACAGCAATTGTGATATGCTTTGGAGAGGAGTGCGGTATATTGATCGGGTCTTTTGAGTATTGTAGCACAGCTCAGTTAAACAGCAGCACCCAAATTTAACTACTTGCCTGGGTGGTGCGGTTACATTTTGTCTTTACTACGCTATATATAGTGTAGTCACAAACCACAACCAAAACGTTGCTAGTTGTACAGTATGTGTTAATAAAGAATTTGCTTGAAAAAGACTTTATGAGTGCACTGAACTATCACTTATTTGTAAATAACTGAATTCCTATCAGTAGCAAGAACTAAATATATAGTGAGTGCCCTCGTTTACAACCATTATATATATACTTCATTTGTTCAGAATCATTTTTAGCATTCTGACTGAACAAATCTTAATTTAACACTTGTCTTATAGACTTTAACAGAGCTGGTGCAGTAAAGGAAGTTGATAGTGATAAAGTGTCTCCTCGTGCAACAATCCCAATTGTGTGATATTGTATGACTGTTGGACCGTACGTGGCAGATCATCAGATGGTCAGTCTTTTCTTTTTTCAGTTGACTTTTTTTTAGTCTAGACTGATCTGTAGGATTGTTGCTAGTTTGTATCTCTTAAGTGAGGACAGAGCCACAAAGGAAACTTTAAATAAGTTCTGCAGAAGAAGGCAAACCCAGTGGTGAGGACCTGGCAGTTTAGCTCCTCACGCTGGATACTAAACATCAGTGGACAGTGGGTTAGGTGAATATAGTTTTCCTTTTAATTCTCTTTGATTCTAATAGAAACAATTATACGTTATTGTATACACTATATTTACACTATCATACTCACTATCAATGCACAGTAACATGTGTGGAAAGCACAATCACAATGCTGTTATTTATCGTGCACATTTATGTTGAGAAATGAGAAAGGGTCTTTAACCCGAAACATGTCTTGTGAATAAATCGGATTCAAAAGATATCCTTTGAAAGTCTTACTTTCCTGACACTGCTCATTCACAGTTTATCCTTGGAGACAGACTCTTCCAGCAATGTTATTCGCTTGTGTGGGTGATCTTGTTCTTTTAAACAATAATCCATAGGTACACACTGTAAGAGTTCCCTAATTATGCATAGAATGTAAAAATAAACTTTCCACGTATTGAGTTGTTTGAAATGTACATATATTTCCTTGATTATTTTGCTTGCTACAGGCTATGCTCCACTCCATGTAATGAATGTATTAGCTGTTAGTAGTATATAATTACCTGAGCTGCAAGCACTTAAGAAAAGGTGATTACATGGCATGGTGCATGAAAATGATTGCAGAATAATGGTGTGCTTAGATTGACAGGGAAATTACGGCAGTCTCCTGTGGTACGCACTCATGTAAAACTGGAAAAATGACAGCTTGAAGACATATGGATACAGAGGAGGAGTGCAAGCATGCCAAGATTCATTCTTCAGACTTGAATATTTTACAGGCTTTAATTAGATGGCTTCAAATAATATTTTATGAGGACACTGTCTTCTACCATTTTTTTTATCAACACCCAAGTTAGTTGCCAAAATAGACTGTCTGCTTATTCTGCCATACATGTATCTAGCATGCCTTGCTTTGTCTGTTTTTTAAGTGCAAGCTTCTGTTAAGCTCGGTACACACCATACGACTGTTCGTGCTGAACGACCGTTCGCACTTGCGATTGATCGGCAAGGATGAAGGTCTGTCGGTTTCGGAAAAAGTATCCAAAGCTGACAGTTCGCCATGACCGATTGATCGTCTGAGGTTTTCTTATGCATCATTAGCCTATTCGTCCGTTTCAGACGATCGAACAGTTGGATGTTGGTTCTGGGCCACCGAAAAAAGCCATGCAATTTTTTTCGGCCCGATCAACCAATTCACTAAGCTAACTCAATCTAACTTCATCTGTCTATGACCTGAGCTCAGTAAATATTATTGCAGCTCACTAATCTGCAAAGGAAGGTTAGCTGTGGGTAAATATGACAATGGGAAGCAGTTCAGTGGAGAAGGACAATGAAATGTGAAGTTTTATAGGGATATGGTAGAGACATAAGTGAACTGCTAGTGGACCACTAGTGAGTGCTTGATGTGAAAGAATAGATGCCTGTGTGGGAGTAGAGCAAAAGATAACATGAGATTACAGCAGGAGACACTTTAGTAGTATTGGGACAGCAGAGGATAACAATGGATTAGTACAGGATAATGCAGTAGGGGAGAAGATACATGGGGATGGTACAGATAGTAGAGAAGAATGGATATTGTTTGGATGGTGTGCAAATAAACCCAATGGAAATAGAAATTAATCATATTAATTTATGAAAACAATGTTTAGATGAGCAGTGGATGCTGTAGTGGTTAGGGTTGCCACTTTTGTCTTAAAGACCCAAACACATATGAAATCTACATGACAAAAGAGGGAGGGGCCAGCACATCCCACTGGGCTGGTGGAACATGAAGGATATAATAGCAATTTTGAAATGTTAAATGTAAGTGTTTTAGGGGAGTGAGGGAGTCTTGCTTTTTGGTTTAGTGCGTTTCATGCACTTATGATTACGTTTTGCTATCTGTTAGAGTGAGAGAAACGCATGGCAGTGTTGGGTGGCTTTGCATTCCATTTTCGCGGTGCATGCGATAATGTAAAATTGAATTGCCTTACCTTCATTTACTAAACTAAAGGTGGCCATACATATATTCGATTTTACTTACGCGACCGAGCGTTCCTGCGTCATTCCACCAATCCTGCCGGAACCACCTTTCCCGTTCTTCTATGCGACCGACATGCGATTGCAAAATGAATGGTATTTGCGATTGCATGTCGGTCGCATAGCAGAACGGCAAAGGCGGTTTCTGGCAGGATCAGTTGAATGTCGCAGGAACGCTCGGTCGCGTAAGTAGAATCGAATATATGTATGGCCACCTTAAGTATCTATAAAGGGATTAAACTTTTTTTTTTTTTAAACTAATTCTGACTCTCCTCCTATCTCTATTTTAGTCAGACAGGCAACTATGTTAAGGGGGTGAGCAGGAGTTATCAGCCACAGTGTGAATGCCTCTTTGACACCTCACCACTCGGGTTAGTAATCATAATGGGAGATAGGATTGTCTCCTGGGTTTTGGTACTATAGATACCCTTTAAGGTATACATAATTTGGCCCAACCAACCGACATTTTGGTGTATTGGTTGATCATGCAGAAATATTGAATGGTTTCTTCGCCCGGACACGTCATAAAACCACGAACGATTGTGTGGCCCTCTATTTGCAATTTTAAATGTTCATATGATTAAAGATGAATATATCGCAAAACCAGCCGATTGTGGCTGGTTTTCATTGGAACTGGAACCAGGGCTGGTTTTAATGAAAGGAAACTGTAGATAAGCAGATGCCTGTCTGTGAGTGAAAAGGTTTACGCCTCTAACCTTTCCTCTGAGAGATTTCTGGCTTGCACACTGGAGAGCTCCCCCCCCCTCTCGAACCCTGTTTGCTTCCTGGTCAGGGCCGCCTCTCTAATGAGGCAGGGTAAAGCACATTACAGAGCAGCACCCTGTAGGGGGGCAGCCATTTTGATGCCGGGAAGAAAAAAAAATTCTGGCACCATGTGAACATGATTTTTTCATGTGCCTGGGTCCAGATGCCAGGGCCCCCCGGATATGCCGTTTGTAAAAAAAACATACATTTCCAGGAGGTACTGTCACTTTAATTAGCAGAGGAAGCCGTGATTTACATTGCACTCAACATAGCTCTAACCTCTCTCCCCAGCACACATTTCCTTTCATGTGTAAAAAGCCCCTCCCATTACTGCACAAGCCACACCCCACTTCCGGACAAAGCACCACCCACTTTCAATTATAAAACCTTTGGGAAAAAAATTTCAGGTGCCAAAAAGTCTAGAGACGGCCCTGTGCCTGGTGCCCAAACCTTCAAAAATCATTTTTCTGTAGCAGGCATCCCACCTCTCCCTGAAGTTCAGGGAGTCTCCCTGATTTTAATGGCAGCTCGCTGAGTTCCTGAAATAATATACAATCTCCCTGAAATGTGTTGTTATGAATTAGAGTGAGGGAGCACAATGATGTCAGAGACTTTTAGCGGTTAACAAGTCACAAAAACACTTAATAGTGACATGACTTATTGTATGCATGTGTATCTGTTGTATTCAATTAGATCAACTGGACTTAAAATGTAGTTCTTGAAGACGTTTCGCTAGTCATCCGACTGGCTTTCTTAATTCAGAATGACTTGTACAAGAATCTGTGGCAATATGTACCCTGGAAAATCCCAATTAGCATATCACAGCCAGGTGTTAAGGGTGTGATTGCATAGTGGCTAAGAGGTGTTATAGGAACGCCCAGAGTAAGGTGTTAAAACAGCATTGTACATGGCAGACAGTTGGTGTCGAACCCCCACCTCTATTTAGGCTTGGTTTCTTTATTTTCACATAAATGGCCTCCTAACACCTCTCTGAACCAGTCACGTTCCTTCGCCAGTATGTTAACATTACAATCTTCAAAGGTATGTCCTTATCCTAAGATGCAGATACACGGCTGAGTCCTGACCGAGGAATTGGCTCTTCTGTGCTGGGCCATACGTTGATGCAGTTGCTGTTTGGTCTCCCCCACATACAAATCAGAGCATTCTTCACTGCACTGCACTGCATATATGATGTCGCTTTTCTTGTGTTTAGGTATTGGGTCTTTCGGATGTACCAATTGCTGCCTCAGTGTGTTGTTCGGTTTAAAAGGACAGGGATACGATGTTTTTTGAAAATTCTTCTTAATTTTTCGGAGACCCCTGCTACATATGGGATGACCATGTTCTTCCTCCTGTCTTGCTTTCCCCTCACTGTTGGTATTCGTGTTCTTTTCTTTCCTTCTACTTCTTTTGACAAAGGCCCAGTCTGGATATCCACAAGTTTTAAGGTCCTCTGAGATGTTTCATTTCTTTAGCCTTCAACTGTCTGCCATGTACAATGCTGTTTTAACACCTTACTCTGGGCGTTCCTATAACACCTCTTAGCCACTATGCAATCACACCCTTAACACCTGGCTGTGATATGCTAATTGGGATTCCGGGTACATATTGCCACAGATTCTTGTACAAGTCATTCTGAATTGAGAAAGCCAGTCGGATGACTAGCGAAACGTCTTCAAGAACTACATTTTAAGTCCAGTTGATCTAATTGAATACAACAGATATACCATGACCTGGATGAATGAGAACCTTCACAAGTGTATGCATGTGTGTCTGACTGTTTTCATGAGTGTGTGTCTGTTGAGATGCATGTGTTTGGGTACAAAAGTGTCTGACTGTAAACGTGTGTGTCTGTATACATGGATTATGAGTGAATCTTGGGGTGGGGCTTTAGGGGGTGGGTATCCTCCCTGAAATGTTTGGGTACCCTCCCTGAAATGAGTTTTGGCAAGGTGGGATGTCTGCTGTAGTGTAAAAAAACTAATCAGAAATGTACTTATAGAACTTTGTTCCACCGGTGTTCTGCACTGCCGGCAGCCCCGTCTGTGATTGGCTGCCTATCAGCCAAACACAGAGGCGACTGCTGGTCCAATTTCCTGCAAGCAGAGGGCCGGATCAGAACGCTGGGGGAACGAAGCTCTGTAAGTACATTTCTGATTAGTTTTTTTACACTACAGAAAAATGGAGGTGGAGATACCCTTTAAGCATTAGTTTGTTTGTTTGTAAATGAATAATTTATTTTGTAAATCAACAATTTACGTTCACTAAAGGCAGCTCTGTTTTTGATGATTCTTTTTCTGTAAAACAGGACCTGCCCCAGGCTCCACCCCTGGCCTATCCTTGCTCTGCCAAGGGGGACAGTTTTTCACTAAATGGCACCACTGCTGTCAACATTCTAGAGTTTTATAATGCAGCAATAGAGAAAGAGCTGCAAATAAAGGATATGTACACTGAATTATTTTTTTTTAAATTGCCCATTACTAGAAACTATAATTCTTCCCAACTATCTCTTTTTTGTTGATCTGTCCCCTATTTCTTTAGCTATCCAGTCTGAAACATTTTACATTTCAGCTGTCAATTAAGCGCCCAAGTATCAAAAGTTTTCTAATGTTTAGCTGTTGCAGTTGGAATTGTAGGTATTGGGTAATAATTGGTGTAATGTAGGTATTACTGAGCATGCTTGCTCTCACATGAGAGTTATCATTGTGCACAGAGCAATTCATTAATCCTTACCATCTGTTTTAGAGGCAAAACCAAAATACTAATGGAATCTTTTTTTTATTCCTTTTCAATAGGTTGGGAAAATGGCAGAAGTGGATGGATTAATGCACAGGTTGGAGAAAGCAGTAATTCGTCTCGAATCAGTCCTGTCAAATTCTTACTCTTCCAGCTTCCAAGATAAAAGTATTGCTAATGGAATAAATGGAGGTACAATTATATCATAACATTATGAATGATGTCGTAGTGGTGGCAATGATATTTGGTTCCTAGTACAGATGGCACCACCAGGTCCAAAAAAAAATCTTCCATATCCCTCCAGAAACATAGTTTACATAAGATAGTTTTAAATAATGTTACCAAAAAGGTTAACTCACATATTTTAAACAATGAATGTTTGTTTAGACAATATTGGCTAGATGTCTGAGTGATTCTAAATTATTAAATTGTTAGATTTGCAGTATGGTAGCTTTGTTGACAGCTGTACAATAGCCATAGAAAAAATGCACTAAAAAAAAATGCTATGTTTCTCTTGTGAGCTCCCCCGTGCTCCTTCCCCTCACCCTTATGCTCACATACACCTATGTCAAAGATAGGCGTGGAGTCGCGTACAAGGGTGTCTAAGGAGAGACAAACAGTGCCCCAGGATGGCAGTTTGGTAAGTAGTGAGATCTGGGCTTAGGGAACAATATGCGAGACAGGAGCAGGTGTTTCTGTATCCATAACAATTCTAATTTTGATTAAACAAGGGTGATTTTTTAAAGTAGTGTCCTTCGTAATCAACTCAACTCTGTTCCTAATATATTTATATTTGTCTAAAACAAGAAGCTCGGTTTTATTTCTGTTAATTTTTTACATATTGCACCTTCCTTTATTTCATAAACCCATGAAGAACATGCAGCAATCAGTGCCCAGTCTCTGCATATCATTCTATAGAGCAGGAATTAGATAATCCTAAATGGAATTTCTTTTTCATTTTTATCTCTCTGTGATAGTTGTCATGTTAGGCCAAAAGCATTGAGATCACTATAGCAACCATAGCGGTTGGTATGGGGCCCAGTCCAGGTCAACTGCAGGCATGTCAACCCTCCTAAGGAAATTTTTACTTCGTAGTTCAGCCCCACAAACCCTCTTTTAGTTTTACTTAAACCTTTTGAAGATGGTCCCAGGTTTAATTGAAATAAGACTGGGGTTTGTGGGAATGAATGGGGTAAATTTTTTCTTAGGAAGGTGGACATGCCCTTTAAAAATCTGGCTGCAGTTTGGCCAGATTGGGTTGAACTGCACTGAACTGCTTTTTATGTGTGGGGGCCCCTTCTAAAATCTCTAACAAAAATGGGACACTTTGATATCTAGCTACGCCCCTGTGTTAGGCACAGAAATCTACTGAATTTACTGAATTATGTGCCGACTGTCTGGTCAGCAATAAACAACTGAACTAACAAGATGTGAGTAACAAGAACACTGACTGTAGTCTTACTATTAGAATCTAGAGTCTTTTTGGGAGTCCTAAGCCCCCTTTATCAGGCTGGATGTTACAAAAGAAACTGAGAAATCATAAACTTATATACACATAGGGACAGTAAACATCAAACACCAGTAATAAGTTGAACCCTCGTTACATAGATGTTATCCTCATTATCTGGACTGAAAGCGAGGAAGAACTGCTCTCTTTCCATAAGAATTACAACTCCTTCCACCCCACCATTAAACTTAAACTTGACTACAAATCAACTTTCTGGACACCACAATTAAAATACAAGGCAGACAGACGCACATACCTTAGGAATGGCAGCTTCCACCCCAAACACTCAATATATATAAAATACAAACAGAAAGGAAACTGTTCCCCTTGTAGTCACTTACAGTCCACACCTGGAGATCCTATGACAAATCATAAAAGAACTCCATCCCACACTACAAAGAGATGAAAGTTTAAAAAAATATATTTCCAGTGCCTCCACTACTGGCATACCGTCAGCCTCCTAATTTGAAATGCCTACTGATACACAGCTCCCTGGGCAAAACAACAATCAATGGGACTTCCCCCTGCCAACAACCTAGATATGAAACCTGCACATACATCCACACAACGGACCAGATATGTATGCCCCATTGTAAACAAAATCATCAAAGGGTCATTCTCCTGTGGTTCCGCCAATGTGGTGTATCTAATAATGTGCATTAGAGGTTTCTATGTGGGAGAAACAGGACCAACACTGCGCAAACGTATGAAACGTATGAAAAAAGCCCCTGTGGCTGAGCACTTTGTAAAAGGGGCGACAGTACAAAAAACCTCAAGATCACCATTTTTATGGGCAATTTTCACAATCAAAAACTGTGGAAGGATGGAAATACAAATTCAATCAGAAATGTAATTCCCTAAACGACTGAATAGGGACATGAGTTTTATGGCCAAATATCAACTTATTCTACATCACCACCCAGACTAAACCCACTCACCAGGACACTGTCTTGTACTGTTTAATACATTTCAATGGACACTTTCCATATCAAAGGACATTGTTCTCACATTATTACAGCTATCTACTTGTGCCCACTTGACACCTCCACTACTGCCCCCCCCCCCTCCTGTATCTGTACCTGGTCATCTGTTCAACCTATCACTAGTGTTTGATATTTACTGTTCCTATGTGTATATACGTTTGTGATTTCTCAATCTCTTTTGTAACATCCATCCTGATGAAGGGGGCATAGGACTCCCAAAAGCTTGCATTTTTGTTGTCTAGCCAATAAAAGTTATCACAACTCTACTTTTATTCTGTTACTTATGGCTAACACGGTACAAACCTCAACTATTGCTTTGATTAGAATCTAGGAGGATTTGTGCAATTTTACCTAGTCTGTAAGCAACTTAGATTGTGTGTGTTGGTCTCTGTGTGTTAGTGACTTTATGTAAAACATAATCAGTTTTAATGTATTGTGCAGGTGTTGCTCCATTTGTGGAAGCTTTTGACTCCTTGATGACAGGGGCCTTGGTAGACTATATAAAGAATAGCAAAATCATTGGCGGTGATGTGGAAACCCATGTGAGTATTTAAACAAACATCTCTACCTATAGATTTTGTGTAGTGAAATGTTTTATCTTGTGCAGCAAAATGCTACATGTCCCCTTAAAATGTCAGCACTTTTTCTCCTTTTCTAATAGTAATAAAGGTTTTCCATGGTTCTTTTCTACATCATAGTCATTTTGTATTTGTTTAGTGGTTTTGCTACAGATGTGGCTACAGTCCTGGCTGATCTCCCTATACTAATTATTGGGATTTTTATATATTTTGGACACGCATACTCACTGTTGGCTCCCTAATCCCTGGCCAATATTATCGATAGTGTACGTACCCATCTTTAGTAAGCAATGTACAATTTGGGCAATTTAAGGGCTAGGCCACACTAATGCATTTTTCACACGTTTGCGCAGGCGATTTCGAATGCGATTTTGGTTAGAATGTAAATCGCGGGAAAACAAATATCACACGATTTCCGTTTTGCGATCACCATTTTTTTGCACAAACGCATGCATTTCCATAATGTTAAATTGCAAAATCGGAACAACACGCAACAAAGCACCTGAATCGCACACATAATCGGGTGCGATAACGACGTTCACCATTATGCGTGCGCTTCGGTGCGTTGTAGTGGGGCCTCTGCCTAAGAAGCTGTTTTCTGATGAGCAAGCAGTATGACAGGAGCCAGTCATAACAAACTAATAACATTCCCTCTAAGAGCTTTTAAATTGTCCTATGCAAATTCAGAATTATAGAATATTTCTAGGTCTCACACATGTTAATAAATTCAATGCAATCATTAATAAGAGTGGAATAGCAGAAAATTTTTGAACTAAAATTAAGGTAAAAAAGAAGCAGGTCGACTGAGATCAGGATGTAATGAGTTGCTAATGAATTGCTTTATTCGATTCTAGGTGTCCTTGCTAAATGATAGCCACCCTAACCCACCCCCTACCATCACAAGTACCTAGCAGGGACTGCTTTGTACTTAATTCCCCCCTAGGCCAGCTAGATGGTTGATAACAGTAAAATGGTGGAGGAGAATAAATAAGGAGACATGTATGGAAGGCATGAAAGGAAATGGAAAAAACAGGCATAGTTTGGTACTTTTGTGCATTATGAGGGAGCACACAAAAAGGCACATCAATAGCAAACTGGAACTCAGCCCGATAGGAATGATCGGTGCCTAGAGGTAGAAGAAAGGTTGAGGTGAGCATTTTGCTGACTTGTTGACTGAGTATTTAGGCAGATGGCACACCAGAAAGGATGGCATATAAAACGTGACTTTTCATGCACATCAAGTGAAGTCATCACAGGACTCTACGGCTCTGCACAGGAGATCAAAGGCTTATAAATAAGGTGATGCTGGGGTATCTCTGCAGTAGCTGTAAGAATGAACTTGTATTTTTATAGCTCCTACAAACTGCTAGGTCCTCGCCACTGAGTTTAAGGTCAATCAGTTGTTTTACTTACCTAAAGTTTCCTTTGATGATCCAGTCCAGTTCCACCCCTCATTCTGTTGGTGATCATAAGACCTGTAGGAAGACCCATCCTGCAAGAAGCGCATCTTCCCATTGGCCAGGTCCCATGCAAACGTAGGTAAGTAAAACAGCTGATTGCCTTGAAACCCAAGGGTGAGGACCTGAGGTAATTTAATGGTAAGAAGAAAGGGGAAGGGGGAGGTAAGTATAATTGTTCTTTTAATATGAATAAATGATTGACATAGGTCTGTGTTTATGAGCTTTATGCGTAAAGTGAAACCTAAGAGTTCTTTCTACTGGCTCTAACAATAACATATAGACTTCATTTGAGATGTGCAGCTGCTGTTTCTGTCAAAGAGAGTATTTTACTGCATCTGCCTTGAAGGTCAGCTGCCCTATAATAACACGAGCTGCATAACTCTGACCTTACTGGGGAAGCAGCAATAAAAGTGTTGCAATACATCATGGCATTAAAGGTGGGAATATCCATGGCAAATAATGGGCTTTGTTTACAGAAGTTATAAAGTGCAAAGTGTTGTTTAGAAAATACATCTTACTAAACTTTCTAAAAAAAACAAATAAGTGTCAGTTTAACATTCCTTTTACCGATCGTTAAAGGTGTGGTATCGCTAAAAAGTGATACTGTGCTTTTACAAATACGGCCTGAGGTGAGCAGGAAGAGCGAGCAAGTAAAGTGGGAAAGGTAAGCTTTGTCAATAGATTAGAAAAATAAGAGTAACATAGTGTGTAATTTAAAGGTACAGCATTGCAATGGACTGAACTTTGATTTACACTGTACAAATGCTTCAAGTATAACACTCTTTGTATTGATATTTATGAATGGTTCAACTATTTAATGATTGCCAATTTGGTATTGCTTTACAAATATAACTCTCATTGTTTATTTATTGATAACTTTATCTTCCTGCAACATTGTATAACCATGGACAGCTTTACTTCGTTATTTAGTGATATTTAAAACCTGTTATTTAATAATGCTGCAGCTTTTTAAATATGCCTCTGTATACCTTATGAAGATATATATCATCACCTTATTGACAAGAAAACACATCCAAACAATTGGTGTATAGTATAGTATAGTATTTGAGGTTGAATAAAGACATACGTCCATCCAGTCCAACCCATCTAGCAATATCCTCATTTCCTGCCTAACTGTTGATCCAGAAGAAGGCAAAAAAAACCCACCAAATTTATGAAGGGGGAAAAATTCCTTTCTGACTCCAAGTGGCAATCAGAAATTTCCCTGGGTTAACTCTACTTAATGAATCAATACCAGTAACTTGCAACATTCCTTGTTTGCAGAAACTCATCCACCTTTTTTGTTAAACTGACCAATGAACCTGCCATAACAACGTCCACTGGAAGACAGTTCCATAGCTTTACCGTTCTCACGGTGAAAAACCCTTTCCGAACTTGAAGCCTAAACCTTTTTTCTTCAAGTCTTAAGGGATGTCCTAGTGTCCTCCAACATGTTCTATTGGTGAACAATGCCCCAGATAGCTTATTGTATGGCCCGTTAATGTATTTATACACAGTAATCATATCCCCACACAAGTGCCTTTTCTCTAGCGTACATAATTGTAACTTTTCCAGTCTCTCTTCATATTCAAGCTCCCCCAATCCCCTTATTAATTTAGTTGCCCTTCTCTGAACCCTTTCCATTTCAAAGATGTCCTTTTTGTACACAGGATTCCAAAATTGCACTGCATATTCCAAATGAGGCCTTACCAATGCTTTGTAAAGAGGGAGAATAACATTTTCCTCCCTTGAATCCATACCTCTGTTTATACAAGACAATACCATGCTGGCTCTGGCTGTTGCCACCTGGCACTGCTTGATATCTTTAAGTTTGTTATCCACCAAAACTCCAAGATCCCTTTCCAACAGGGATTCACTTAACACAGAGCCATTTATAGTATAAGTAGCACAAGGATTTTTAAGTCCAAAATGCATCACATTTCTCAACATTGAATCTCATCTGCCACTTAGCAGCCCAATGTGATAATCTATCTAGATCCCCTTGCAACGATTGCACATCCTTTTTTAATGGTTGACAAAGTTTTGTGTCATCAGCAAACACAGAAAC
The DNA here is from genome assembly GCA_019447015.1 of Hymenochirus boettgeri. Taxonomy (NCBI): domain Eukaryota; kingdom Metazoa; phylum Chordata; class Amphibia; order Anura; family Pipidae; genus Hymenochirus; species Hymenochirus boettgeri. The sequence continues at coordinate 176,580,179 of CM033474.1, read as the reverse complement.
CTTGCTGACAATACCCACTTCCAAATCATTAATAAAGCGGCCCACAGAACACAGAACCCTGTGGCAACCCACTTAGCACTTTAGTCCATAATGATGAAGCCCCATTTACAACTACTCTCTGCATCCTATTCATTAACCAATTTATCCATGTACAAATGTGACTCCCCAGACCAAAAGACCTTCAGCTTATACATTAGATACAGGGGACTGTATCAAAAGCCTTTGCAAAATCCAAGTACCGTATATACTCGAGTATAAGTCGAATTTTTAAGGCTTTCAAATTAGCCTGAAAACCTAACCTCGACTTATACTCGGGTCAAGTCCTAATTTAGATCTAAATTCTGCAATTGCTTATAGTAACCAGTAGATGGCGCTGTGTTAACCTGCATAGAAAGTTACAGTAGCTGATCTGCCTTTACACTTCCTGCTTCCTGTAGTCTGGCTGCTGGACTCACTCACCACTGTCACTGCTCATCTGGATGCTGTAAATCTGATGGGTCTCCTCAGTTTGGGGCAAAAAACAGCTGCTTGTACAGTGCACATGACAGCTTGAAACTACAAGTCTCAGGTGATATTTTTAACTATTGGGGTCAGAGAGTCCTTTACTATATCGGGTCAGAGGGCCCTTTACAATATGGGGTTCAGGAGAATTGTAAATGATGGTAAGCTTAATTAAAAGTTTACTGAACCTTGCCACTCCACATGTTAGAAACTGAAACTCCCATCAACAAAGCATGCTGGGAGTTGTAGTTTCCAAACATGTGGAGTGCCAAGGAATTGGAGGTTACTGGTACTGGATTTGGCTATTACTGTATGGGATTCATGTATGGGAATTCTGCTGTCCATTTAAAAGGCAACTAAAGCCTAAAAACAACACAGAATCAGAAGGCAGTAGTGGTGATAATTTCTACCCTCGACTTATACTCAAGTCAATCAGTTCTTACAAATTTTTCAGGTAAAAATAGGTACCTCGACTTATACTCGGATCGACTTATACTCGAGTATATACGGTAAACTACATCTACTGCTATGCCAGAGTCTAAATTTCTACTTACTTCCTCATAAAAGCCAAGCAAGTTAGTATGACAAAATCTATTCCTGCTAAATCCATGCTGGTTACTACTTATAATCTCAGTCCTTGAAACATACTCTAGAACATGTTCCCTTATTAATCTTTCCAGGATCTTCCCCACCACGGAAGTTAAACTTACAGGCCTGTAATTACCCGTCTGTGAACGACTACCCTTTTTGAATATTGGAATAACATCAGCCTTTTTCCAATCCAGAGGCACACCACCGGACATGAGGGAATCTGCAAAAATAAAAAAACAATGGCCTAGATAAAACTGAACTTAGCTCCCTAAGTACCCGAGGATGTGTTTTATCTGGTCCAGGAGATTTATTAATATTAACCTTATTTAGTTCTTTCTGTACCATATCCTCGGTTAACCAAAGTGCACTTAAATCTTTTATACCATTATTGCTACTATACTCTATGATATCTGTACTTGGATCTTCTATAGTGTATACAGAGGGAAAAAAATTATTCAAGACATTTGCTTTATCGCCATCCTCTGTAACTAACTTATCCCCATTAATTAATGGAGCCACATTCTCAGTCCTCATCTTCTTACTTCATACTTTTAAAATTTTAGGCTTAGTGATGCTTTGTTCAGCTATCCTAACTTCATTATTCATTTTAGCTAGTTTGATTGCTTTCTTACACTGCTTGTTACAGTTTTTATAATCCCTAAAGGCCCTTTCTGTTCCCTCTGCCTTAAAGGTTTTAAATGCCTTTTTCTTCCTTTTCATTTGCCTCTTTACATCAGAATTCAGCCACATGGGAGCGGATTTATTTTTTTTACATTTATTTCCCAAGTGTATAAATTTAAATGTGAACTGGCTTAAAATCCCCTTAAACACAGTCCACATCTGTTCAGTACCTTTACCTGAAAATACATTATCCCAGTTGACATTCTGAAGAGCTTCTTTTAACATAGGAAAATTTGCCTTCCCAAAATTAAAAGTCCTTGTTAACCCAGCGCACTTTTCCTTTCGATAACAAAGTCCAAATGCCACTATTTCATGGTCACTATTCCCTAAGCCTCCAGTTACCTTTATATCTATAAGGCGCTCCACAATGTTAGATATTACCAGATCCAACGGAGCTCCTTTTCTAGTAGAAACCTCAACCACCTGTGAGAGAAAATTATTCTGCAGCAAATTCAGGAACTCATCGCCTTGTGATGGCAGTTCTACTACACCAATCAATGTCAGGGTAATTAAAGTCCCCCATAATGAGCACACTCCCCAAACTTGCAGCCCTTGCCAACTGCATATGAAGTTGACTCACCTCCTCTCTGCTAGCATTTGGCGGCTTATAGCAGACACCAACAATGAATACCTATTACATCATACTTTTCATTCAATGCCATAATTTCCAATTCACCCATTTTGTCAGCCAGGCTTCTCACATTTGCAAACATACATTTTGATTATGATCCTGTAATTTATTGGTACACTTAAATACACATGCCTCCCTATCTCCTATGTTAGCCCCACCCCCTTTCCACCCGCCACTGGCCTATCTACACCCTGCTTTCCTCCTGGGCTATCTATCCCAGTGAGACTGCTAATACCCTCCCCCCCCCCCCAAACCTAGTTTAAAATCTCCTCCAACCCTCTAGCCATCTTCTCCCCTTAAACAGCTGCACCGCCATTAGTGAGGTGCAACCCATCCCTACTAAAGAGCCTGTAGCCGACAGCAAAGTCTGCCCAGTTCTCAATAAACCTAAACCCTTCTTACTTACACCACCCTCTTAGCCACGCATTAATGCTCCTAAGCTCCTGCTGTCTCCCTGGCTTCAAGTTAGGAGAGGTTTCTTTACATCTTCTTTTCATCTTCAAGTTAGGAGAGGTTTCTTTACAGTGAGAACGGTGAAACTGTGGAACTGTCTTCCAGCAGAGGTGGTAATGGCAAGTTCATTGAATAACTTTAAAAAAGGCCTGAATAAGTTTTTAAAACTAAAAAATATTGAGAATTACTGGTATTAATGCATATAGATCTGGTTGATCCAGGGATACTTTCCGATTGCCGTTTGGAGTCAGGAAGGAATTTTTTCCCCCCTTTTTAGCTGGGGTTTTTTGCCTTCCTCTGGATCAACTGTTAGGTAGGGTTAAAAAAAAAAGTGAATAGGTTGGACTTGATGGACGAATGTCTTTATTCAACCTTAATTACTATGTTACTATGTTATTATGGCTTAGCACGTAGCTGCAGTAGTATTTCTGAAAACACTACCCTGGAGGTCCTTGCTTTTAACTTGGCCCCTAGCTCTAGGAAAACATGTTTAAGGACCTCACCTCCTCCTCTAACTTTGTCATTGGCACCAATGTGAACCAAGACCGCCGGGTCACATCCGGCCCCACCCAATAATCTGTCTACATGATCCACCACATGCCGAACCCTAGCACCAGGCAGGCAACACAGTTTGGCATGTAGGGTCTTGGCGGCAGATTACCCTATCTACCTTCCTTATAATGGAGTCCCCTACCACTACCACCTGCCTAGCATTCCTGATCCTTAGTTCCTCCTCCCTTGTATCAGAGATGGCAATCCCCTGGGTGCTCAAGGGACTAGCCCCCTCCATACACGCTAATTCCGAGGTGTCCTCCTCCACTTCATTACCTAAGGCGGCAAATCTGTTGGGATGGGCAATCTGGGAAGAAGCCAGTGTGCTTTAGAAGGTTTTTTTAAATACTAATAATAAAAAGTTTAATTTTAAAAATGATGTAGGTAACCCAGCTGCATCATAAGCAGCTATTTTAAATCAACTGTGTGTGAGACTTTTTATATTTGTGGGATAGAGCATTTGTGGAAGGTTGGAATGGCAACCCAGCATTGTAGAAAAAACTAATTATTACTGGTCTAAAAGCCACCATACAAATGTAAATTCATCAAACTAGGCAGATAAACTTTATGGAAGGTCGCACACTGAAGGAAATTTAAGTGCTTTTATTTAACCAAATATCCAAGAAACATACAAGCGGACGTGCACACAGATGGATAGAACCGAGACTCCAGGTGAGTAAAATCAAATTCTGCTTTATTTAATTAAACGTGTGAAAAACAAACAGAACACTCCATGTCCCTATACCTGCCGCGTTTCATACCAGCATGGTACTTAATCATAGGTAAAAGTTGGGAGGAGGATAAAGGGGAAGAGGAGGGTCCTTATATTCAAGAGCCAAGAAAAAGGAGCCACCCAATATCCCATACACCATAAAGGAGAACACTTCAAACTAGAAATGCAAGTGAGCGGAAGAAGAACAGAACATAAGTATATAGAATGAAGAATACAATACTGCAAAAGTATATATGAATAAATAAAAACAAAAATGTAAACATGATCTATACAAGAAACATAAACCAAGATATACATATTGATCGTAAGTATCCATGATTGTTAAAGGTGAGGTGATAAATGTCACATTCATGGAACAAGATAAACAGTCACAAAAAGGATCATGAACAAAAAAATATATACTTTTATGATAATAAATGGAAAAATATATGTATAAATAGATAAGCATACAAACATCATGAATCAGAACTCCATGATAAATATCATGTTTGATTAAATAAAGCAGAATTTGATTTTACTCACCTGGAGTCCTGGTTCCATCCATCAGTGTCCACGTCCGTTTGTATGTTTCTTGGATATCTGGTATGCAGCTGAGGTGACGGGCTTGGGGCTTGTTGCACCCGAGCCACCTTTCTAACTTGGTGAGTGTACATATGATATTCTTTCATTGTTTGCAAGTGATTCCTGTTTTATACAGCTGGTTTTGAGAAAACTGTCTCTTCAGCAATGGGTCTGGGGCTTGAGCACCCGGACCAGCAGAATTTATATGTGAGTGATACGTATAAACCGGCCTACATGTTTGAAACAGAATTTCACTTTACTTACCATTTAAAAATTCCATCTAGCTCATTGATGGTATTTTGTTTCAGTGTAGCGTTTTGAATACTCGTTAAGGTGGTTACACAGACACACTCTTGTATCTTTTGGTTTCCTTTTATTGAACCAACAACATCAAACACACAACGTTTCGGGGGGCTCCTCCCCCGAAACATTGTGTGTTTGATGTTGTGTTGGTTCAATAAAAGCACCTTCCATAAAGCTTATCTGCCTTGTTGGACTTATTAACCCTTCTAGGGGTAAGGGTGGGAAGGATCTGCACCCCTTTCTGTGGATGTGCATAGGAAACTGATACCAAAGACAAATTCATCAAACTGCCTGCAATATGTGATGGTTAACGCATAAACAACCTGAGTGGCCTGCCATATGGGGATCAGCTGGTTATGTGACTAGATGCTGGCCAATTGCATTGGCTCCCTCTACTTTGTTATGTCACAATATCTAATTTGTATAAATGTCAATAATGACAAAGCATGGGTTTGTTAATAAATATATGGTTGTTGTTTAAGACAAGTTCACAAAATTATTACACCCCTCCCTGCCAATTGTGGCTTCTGGGCAGGGTGGAGAGAAGGGGACAGGGCGGGAAGAGGGAGTGGCAGGGTAACGTGACGTAGACTACGTCATCTAAGGGGTAGGGCAGAGGCAGAGTTAGTTACTTAGTCCCACTAGTTGCCTCTAGTCAATCCATTTATAGGACAGATTAGGCAAAGGAGCATGTGACTGAGATCAGGAGGTGTGGCCAGACACTGTACATTCACACGACTATTTCATCCAGTTCTTCGGGGGGTTACATTTACTTTAATGCCATTTACTGGGGTGGCATTGTACAATTTATTGGTTTTTAGAGGGGTTATTTTCAGGAGGATACAAATTTGGGTTTAGCTTTCCTATAATTTAATACTCTGTTGTATGATTGCCATTCAATTGTGTGAACCAGTATTGGTATAATATAAATATAAGGTACACAGAATGTGTGTGTATCAATAGGAAAAAAATGATGTAATGACCCATGAGTGATATTTCAGAAATGCCCAGTTTCAAGTAAGAGTGGATTGTATAAGTCTCTTTACCTTGTTATCGGTAATCACCAGCACTCTCCATCAGATCACTATGCTTTTCTTTTTCACTATACAGTCTTAGCCTAAATGATACAATTACATTCAGAGTAGCATTTTTTATTTAGCATGAGTGCAAACTAAATACTGGAAACCTTAAGGACATAATAAGGAGGTTTTAGTTTATCAAACAGGTGTTACATGCCTACAATAGTTTTTGGACCAAATGGTAAACACGAACACAGAAGGGTAATTCATTTAAGTATTATAGTATTAACTTTCTCATTTGTAGACAAGGCATGGACAGGCCAAAGCTGCCATCAGATTCTATGTTTAGGTTTTCCCTTTAATACTGTGACACATTGCATTCTCAAAACATAACCCTGTTATAAAGTGCTATGCTTGATGGGACCCAGAAAACAATAAATATAAGAAATTTTCTTTCCCTTCCTCCTTTTTTTTTTAAAAAAAAAAATCTAATTATGCCCAAAAATATTCAGGGACCCTAAATCCATCTATAATTATATTCTAAGCCAGATGTCTAATAATTGCTACAGGTGACAATTACACATGCATACCGTTCCGTGATTGCCAACAGGTTGTTCAGTTCAATGGAGAGGAAAGGGTGAGCAACTGAAGGACAAAGGCCATCATTGGGCGATATCATTTAGTGATCTACTTCAGCCAGGGTCGTCTCTAGACTTTTTGGCACCTGACACAAAATTCCAAATGCTGCCCCCCCTCGCTGCCGGAAGAGGTGTGGTTTTATAATTGAAAGTGGGTGGTGCTTTGCCTGAAAGTGGGGTGTGGCTTGTCCAGAAATGGGAGGGGCTTTATACATATTGATTTAACTAGTGTCATTATCAGTATATGTACATATCAATCCTCCATTTATTTACAAAACATTTAAGGACCCACCCTCTAGAATAGTATCCCCACCCCAGACCCACCATACTTCCTGTGGAATAAAAGGTTTTGGCCAAAAGATTTGCAAGCTTGCCACCACGTCAAGGTAGACACTTTCAGACAGAAGGGCCCTAACTAATCTAATCTAGCTTAACCTAACAAACGCTATCATCTGGTAGCCATGGGAAATTCTTTACATACTGGTACTGGTAGCCATGGGAATTTCCTCACATACTGGTAGCCATGGGAATTTCATTACATACTGGTAGCCATTTCATTACATACTGGTAGCCATGGGCATATCATCATATAATGGCAGCAAACTAGCAATTTCATCATATACTGGGGTAGGCTATTACCCCATGTGCAGGGCAATCCAATATTAGTGCAGGCAGTGGCAGCATTGTATAATGTAGTGGCAGCCAATATAATGAGTGGATTGCCCTGCAAATGGGGAAGGCAAGGCTGATAGGGCAATGCGGCTATCACCTACCCGTGTATAGTGCCGAGGCAGCGCAGTAGCGGCAGTTCACAGTAGTACAAAGTGGATGCGTGATGACATAATTGCGCCAGCGTGCGTGGTGACGTCAAGGCACAGCCTCAAAGTACTACTAGTTAAATGAGATTTGGGGCACATCCTCCAGGTAAGTTGTGTTAAAACGGCTGCCTCCCTACACTCTGTAATGTGCTACACCCTGCATCATTAGGGAGGTGGCCCTGGCTTTAGCCTAGATTATTGGACAACATTATTGGTATTATAGTTTTAAGTAGGTATATGTAATTTGTGTGAACAACAAACAAACTATTGGTAAATTATCTAAGGTAAATTTAAAGTTTTGATTTTTACATTTTAATTCCCCTCAACTTTCTAGGCAGGACTGGTTGAAAATGCCTTCAAGGCTGAACGAACATTCTTGCTTTTTGCTTCACAACACCAGAAGCCTTCACAGGTAAGGAAAAACCTTAAACAAGATTCACAAGAAGAAAACAAATCAGTATTCACTGTAGTGAGAGTTACAGTTATCTGTTAGTAAAGCTTTATAAAAAAAACCATTCAGATTCATTTATATTTTAGCTTTCCAATTAAAAATAAAGACAATAAAAATCCTCAAAAACTATTTATACTGCCAAATCGACTAACCTGAATCACATGATGTTTTTATAAAGCATCTAAAATTAGTAGCTGTCTGGTACATGTCACACAGCAGATAAATTACTTTATTTGCTACAAGCCAATGTTTTTTTTTCCATATAACTGCATTAGACTGTGTATTCTTTGAAAAAGGTACATGAAGAATAAATAACCTTAATTTAGTTGCTAGATTTCTTTTATTGTTCTTAATGCAGAAACAGCAGAAAAAAGCTTGATTTGGGGCTAGGCGGCACCAGTGGGATTTGTCACGCGATAACGATCACGCTTGCATCCTTTAGTATGTGAGAACTGCAGCATGTGACATGTCAATGTCATATCTAACATAGTTTCTTTATCTAACATAGATCCATATATTCTATTATATATGTATCATATAATAATATTATATTTTCAATTTGACAAAATTATTATGACAGTTAGCCAATACAGATATAACCTCTACTTGGACGTGGCAGTAAATAACTGCCGATCGTGCAATCCATAAGAGACATGCAGGGTTATTCAATAAAAGTTCTTATCGTTTAAAATGGTGCTAATTTTGCCCCAACCAATTATATGTTAGTTTTCAAATGTTAAATAAGATCTGATTGGTTGGGGCAAAAGAAGCACCATTTTAAATGATAAGAACTTTTATTGAATCTCCCTGATTTTCTGCAAACAACAGTGCATCGTTACAGCTGCATGCACGATTTCGGCAAACGGTCGGGACAAAGTTATTTTTTACTGAGACTTCCACATTTGCACTACATTTTCATTAGTGTCTTTAAAAGTCAGAGCAGTAACACTGGCAGTGGATCTGACAGAATTTAATGAATATTATTGGTTTCGGGACCTATCAGGCAAGATGGAAAATTTCCATTACCAGTTCCCATTACTAGAGTAGAAGGAGACAATAACATCAGACCATGTATGGGCACATTGAACGATCATTCTTTATAAAGAATATATGGAATAATAATTCCCAGAGCCGAATTAAGATCAAATAGAGCCCTTTGTACATAATGTTTTTATAGTCTACCAACCATGGCTTGTGGAGGTGGGTGTGATGGGCTAACTGGCTGGTAAACTGGAGTGCTGCCTGAACTAACAGTGGCTGCTGAACCCTACAGTCCTCCAGTTTAGCAGAGACTGTTAGATCAGCCCTCCTGTTCACCAGAAATGGTTAGGTTAGCCCTCAAGTTTACCAGACACTCTTAGGCCAGCCCTCCAGTTCACCAGCCATATTCCCCAATAGGGAGTCTGCCACGGCCGAGAGAAATTTTCTCTCTTTTTCGAAAACGAGCATGCGGCCAACCCGAACGTTCGACGGTCGCACGCTTGTTTGGAAAAGCAAGGTACACACAGTACTGATAAAGCCCCGATACCATAGGATCCGACAGTATTGTGGCTTTATCAGTACTGTGTGTACCTAAACTTAAATTACTACAAAATCTGCGCAAGTACTATATATAATACAATGTTGATAGTCAGCTATAGAAACACCTCCACTATTTTCTAATGTCCCTATTCCTCCCTCACAGTGTAGTAGGTACAGTAAGTACTGTATATAAATACAGTCTCAGCAATCACCTCAGGCAGCTGCAGGGTTAATGTTGATACAGATCTCTATGCTGCTGTCAATCACAGGGCAGACTGAATACTTTTTTGAAACAAATGCTGCTTCTAACTCACAGCTCAATTATCAATGTAACATTCTATGTAACAGTCTATGGGCACTAGGAAAAGTAGAATTAGCAGACTGCACTGAGCAGGCAGAAAGGTTTCTGTTTTTTTGTTTTTTTTAAATAGCAAATTTTTTAAAAAATCTTGTATTTTTGAAAAATCACAGAACAACGAAAACACGGAAGCACAAAATATTGACCCCTTAAGTTGATCATTTACTAGGAACTTAACTTCCAATGTTCTCTCAATATTCTTATGATGTCAGAAGAACGACTTGGCCCAATCTTTTTCCGCCCGCAAAATGAGTAGAGGGAAGCTAAAACAACCAGCTGGGAAACACTTGGATAGCTTTGATTGAAAGCCGAATATAACAGAAGGACCGTAAGGGGCATATTCACTAACCCGTGGCATCGTAAACTTCTGATACCATAGGTTATTGTTAATGTACAGCTACTTAGCGATATGTGCCTTTATATACAGAGCCCTAAATATCAAGCTTTAGTTGCAACCCCCAGCAACTGATGTTAAAAGATGCTAAAGGGGAAGTGTGGGAATGTGGCATACCCTGGTGGTGATAGCTGCAAATTACATTTGGAATGGCTGTAATTAAGAACTTGTTTTCTGTAATGTGTATTTTGTACTACATCTATGAGCTTATCATATGTTGCAGACTGTTATTTTTTCCTTTTAATGAACATATTTAAACTGTTTTGCTATTTCACTTTGATTGTCTTTGCATGGCACTGCAATATCTTTTGATTTGTAGTACTATGTATTGATTGTTGATGATACATTTTAAAACAATGTTGCTTTTATTTATTTTATTTTCTTATCCTGAGTAAGAACAACATTTGCTCCCTAGAGTGAGGTTTACCAGGGAAGTGGTTTTGCTAGGTGTGAACAGGTTTGGATAACAGGCTTCCCTCCCCCACATTCTTCTGGATGTGCACTGGATGTGCAGAAGATCTGTACTGGGAATATAAATCCAGCTGGCATACCAAACCTACACTGACTGTAATAAATGACTTTGTACTCTGCCTGCTCTGTTACTTTTTATGGTCATGTTCTATATTTGTATGTGTGATGGGAACGCTCGGATGGCTTGTTTTCCTACCTGATAGAAATATTTATGTATACCAGCTAGCAGTGATTTCCTGTACAATAGTAAAGCTGAAATCATCTAGGATGTTCCAGTTAATTAGACTTGTGCATATTTGGCTAAACCCATGTTAACCTGTAAGTACATCTTGAGGAGGGGGGGGGGGGTTTGCTCGAATTTTTCCCAAAAATGGCAGATTTAGCATCGCCCCAAAGTGTTCAAAGTTACAAATTAACATAGGGCCATAATCACAGTATTGGAAACTCCTAATAGCTCAGATAATCGTTAATGTATGGCTGCGGTTTTACTATTAATGATCGATCAACCCTAAAATACCATGCAGTAGTAGCAAGGTTGCCAACCATGCGTAAATATACGGACAGTCCATGAAAATGTGCATAAAATATGGCCTGTCCGTGATGTCCGTTATTTTTAATGGCTGTCCATTAAAAAACTCTTTCCAAAAACAATTTCTGGTGCTACTATCACTTTAAGTAGCTGATGAAGCTGTAGCCTGTGAAGTTGCGATACAGTGAGCAGAATGCAGCTGTAACTCCTCTGACATACAATGCACTTGTAGAACTTGCCTCTAACTCCTCCGCCTCCTACACAGATTTGCTTTCCCTCATATTTGGAGGGGCAGAGCAACTCTGAGTCGTGAGTCCTCATTCATTGCTATGAAGGCCGGGAGTTGACTGAGGTACAGAGCTGAAACAAAGTGTGAGAGAGGGTCAGGAATCCCCCAGCTGGCACTAATCACTGATACTCCTCATGGCCCCTCTGTGCCTTTCCTTGGAAATGGAAAAACTCCTTCTTATAACAGAAGGCATCTTGCAGTCTCATGCTATATGAATAAGGGGCGGAGATATGCAAAATACTCCTTTATCTCCTTAGGGACACCCCTTACTCTGGGGAACATGGGAGTAAGAAATTACTTCTTGTTTCTTAGGTTTTGTGGGCAATGCTATTGATATAGCATGAGACTGCAAGATGCCTTCTGTTATAAGAAGGTGTTTCTCTATTTTTATGCTCAGTGAAGGGCTTTTTGCTTCTTTTTGCCCCTCTCTCCCTAAGCTTTCTAGCTGCCTTTTCTACTGTTTGCTTTTCCTTGGAAATTGAGATTCCTACAGGTTTTGCTATTGTTTCTCCTCTCCATGGTCGCTACTTCACTTACTTAGTAGTGGTACTTCTTTCCGTCTCTGTCCCCTGGAGTGTCTTCCCACTTTCCTTTCCTTCCCCATTCTTCCTGTCTGCTGTGTCCTGTTTTTTTACCTTCTCTCCTAACTGTCTTCTTCCCCTCTATTCCCTCATCATTACATTAGTTCTTTGATTTCTTTAAACTACAACTCTCAGCATCTCTAGCCTAACAAAGAATTCTGGGTGTTGTAGTTAACTCCAAGAGCTAGCAGGGCCAACCCTAATCTCGTTTCCTATTCTATTCCCCTTTCTGTCATCTACATCTTCTTTTAGCCTTCCCTATGGTTTTATTACCATTGTGTAATAACAGTGTTTATTAGCTTTCTCCTTGGATATTTGTCTTAATCTTAACTACAACCATTTATCCATCCTTTATTTAGTTTGTTACCCCAGCTAGGAACCCCCACCCCCTTATTGTTCTACCGCTATACTTGATACCCCCCTGATTATTATTTCAAATCCATCAACTTGTGAGAATTAGCCCTGCAGTTCACAACCAGAGTCTGTCACCCCACCAGTTAAAAAACAGTGTCAGTCAGCCCACCAGTTCACAAACCAAATCAGTCAGCTCACCATTCAAAAACCAGTGTGTCAGCCCTGCAGTTCACAAACCAGTGTCTGTCAGCCCTGCAGTTCACAAACCAGTGTCTGTCAGCCCTGCAGTTCACAAATCAGTATCTGTCAACCCTGCAATTCACAAACCAGAATCAGTCAGCCCACCAGTTCAAAAACCAGTGTGTCAGCCCTGCAGTTCACAAACCAGTGTCTGTTAGCCCTGCAGTTCACAAACCAGTGTCTGTCAGCCCTGCAGTTCACAACCAGCTTTACATTCAGCCCTCCAGTTCACAAAGTAGTGCCTGTCAGCCCTCCAGTTCACAAACCAATGCCATTTAGCCCTCCAGTTCACAAACCAGTGTCTGTCAGCCCACCAGTTCACAAACCAGAATCAGTCAGCCCACCAGTTCAAAAACCATTGTGTCAGCCCTGCAGTTCACAAACCAGTGTCTGTCAGCCCTGCAGTTCACAAACCAGTGTCTGTCAGCCCTGCAGTTCACAACCAGCTTTACATTCAGCCCTCCAGTTCACAAACCATGTCACTTAGCCCTCCAGTTCACAAATTAGTGTCAGTCAGCCCTCCGTTCACAACCATGTCAGTCAGCCCTCCAGTTCACAAATCATAACAGTCACCCATGCAGTTCACAGACCAGTGTCTGTCAGCCCACCAGTTCACAACCAGTGTCTGTCAGCCCACCAGTTCACAACCAGAATCAGTCAGCCCACCAGTTCAAAAACCATGTGTGTCAGCCCTGCAGTTCACAAACCGGTGTCTGTCACCCTGCAGTTCACAAACCAGTGTCCGTCAGCCCTGCAGTTCACAACCAGCTTTACATTCAGCCCTCCGTTCACAAAGTAGTGCCTGTCAGCCCTCCACTTCACAAACCAATGTCATTTAGCCCTCCAATCACAAATTAGTGTCAGACAGCCCTCCAGTTCACAAACCAGTGCAGTCAGCCCTCCGTTTACAAACCAGTGTCAGTCATCCCTCCAGTTCACAAACCAGTGTCAGTCATCCCTCCAGTTCACAAACCAGTGTCATTCATCCCTCCAGTTCACAAACCAGTGTCAGTCATCCCTCCATTCACAAACCAGAATCAGTCAGCCCACCAGTTCAAACCCAGTGTCTGTCAGCCCTGCAGTTCACAACCAGCTTTACATTCAGCCCTCAGTTCACAAACCAATGTCACTTAGCCCTCCAGTTCACAAATAGTGTCAGTCAGCCCTCCAGTTCACAAACCAGTGTCAGTCAGCTCACCATTTCAAAAACCAGTGTGTCAGCCCTGCTTCACAAACCAGTGTCTGTCACCCTGTAGTTCACAAACCAGTGTCTGTCAGCCCTGCAGTTCACAACTTAGCCCTCCAGTTCACAAATTAGTGTCAGTCAGCCCTCCAGTTCACAAACCAGTGTCAGTCAGCCCTCCAGTTCACAAATCAGTAACAGTCACCCATGCAGTTCACAGACCATGTCTGTCCAGCCCACATTCACAAACCAGTTCACAAAGTAGTGCCTGTCAGCCCTCCAGTTCACAAACCAATGTCATTTAGCCCTCCAGTCACAAATTAGGGTCAGACAGCCCTCCAGTTCACAAACCAGTGTCAGTCCCCCTCCAGTTTTACAAACCAGTGTCAGTCATCCCTCCTTTCACAAACCAGTGTCAGTCATCCCTCCAGTTCACAAACCAGTGTCAGTCATCTTCTTTCCGTCTCTGTCCCTGGAGTGTCTTCCCACTTTCCTTTCCCCATTCTTCCCTGTCTGCTGTGTCCTGTTTTTTACCTTCTCTCCCTAACTGTCTTCTTCCCCTCTATCCCTCATCATTACATAGTTCTTTGATTTCTTTAAACTACAACTCTCACATCTCTAGCCTAACAAAGAATTCTGGGTGCTGTAGTTAACTCCAAGAGCATAGCAGCCAACCCTATCTCGTTTCCTATTCTATCCCCTTTCTGCTCATCTACATCTTTTTTTTAGCCTTCCCTATGGTTTTTATTACCATTGTGTAATAACAGTGTTTATCAGCTTTCTCCTGGATATTGTCTTAACTTAACTACAACCATATTATCCATCCTTTATTTAGTTTGTTACCCCAGGCTAGGAACCCCCACCCCCTTATTGTTCTACCGCTATACTGTAACCCTCCTGATTTTATTTCAAATCCATCAACTTGTGAGAATTAGCCCGTGCAGTTCACAAACCAGAGTCTGTCACCCCACCAGTTCAAAAAACAGTCGCACCCACCAGTTCACAAACCAGAATCAGTCACTCACCAGTTCAAAAACCAGGTGTCAGCCTGCAGTTCACAAACCAGTGTCTGTCACCTGCATCACAAACCATGTGTCTCAGCCCTCAGTTCACAAACCAGTGTCTGTCAGCCCTGCAGTTCACAACCAGCTTTACATTCAGCCCTCCAGTTCACAAACCAATGTCACTTAGCCCTCCAGTTCACAAATTAGTGTCAGTCAGCCTTCCAGTTCACAACCAGTGTCAGTCAGCCCTCCAGTTCACAAATCAGTAACAGTCACCCATGCATTTCACAGACCAGTGTCTGTCAGCCCACCAGTTCACAAACCAGTGTCTGTCAGCCCACCAGTTCACAAACCAAAATCAGTCAGCCCACCAGTTCAAAAACCAGTTTGTCAGCCCTGCAGTTCACAAACCGGTGTCTGTCAGCCCTGCAGTTCACAAACCAGTGTCCGTCAGCCCTGCAGTTCACAACCAGCTTTACATTCAGCCCTCCAGTTCACAAGTAGTGCCTGTCACCCTCCACTTCACAAACCAATGCATTTAGCCCTCCAGATCACAAATTAGTGTCAGACAGCCCTCCAGTTCACAACCAGTGTCTCAGCCCTCCATTTACAACCAGTGTCAGTCATCCCTCCAGTTTCACAAACCAGTGTCAGTCATCCCTCCAGTTCCAAACCAGTGTCAGTCATCCCTCCAGTTCACAACCCAGTGTCGTCATCCCTTCAGTTCACAAACCAGAATCAGTCAGCCCACCAGTTTAAAAACCAGTGTGTCAGCCCTGCAGTTCACAAACCAGTGTCTGTCAGCCCTGCAGTTCACAAACCAGTGTCTGTCAGCCCTGCAGTTCACAACCAGCTTTACATTCAGCCCTCCATTTCACAAACCAATGTCACTTAGCCTCCAGTTCACAAATTAGTGTCAGTCAGCCCTCCAGTTCACAAACTGGAAATTTTCGGTCTTTCCCGAACGAGCGTTCGGCGACCAGCCGACCGACGCTCGTGTCGAGAAACGTATTGGGGCTTTATCGTTATTGTGTGTACCAGCTTAAGTACCTCTACTTATATGTGAATAACCCCTAAATAATAAAGTCTGTCTTTAAACAAATGCTTCCATTACCCTTCTTTGCCCACTTTGGGTAATAATGTCTGTTTTGTATTTGTCATTGTAAAACATATTTCTGACATGCGATTTCTTCTTCTTGTTTATAAAGCTGCCATTAAATATCCAATTTACTTTTCGTATTTCACTTCTAACAGAGGAGGCCTTTGCTTTAAAGCCAATATCTGAACAATCCTGGCGATACAATCTTCAGAGAAAGAAACCGTGGCAGCAATTTTTTTCAATCACCTTTCTGCATCAGTGAAAGCATTCCAGCCCTTGGTGGATTGCAATGTGAGTTCAATAATTAATGGCTTAATGCTTTCAAAGGTTATTATGCTAAATCACATTTAATGTTTCTATCCATAAAGTGAATGTATCTTATACCACATATACCATATTCACAACATATACACAATCAGAGCTAATTAGTAGAAGGTAGAAATAGCGCCCAGTATACCTCCAGCTATTTAGAAAATACAATCTCCCTGCTTCCCTTGTTGCAAAGAGCTTGTGGGGGAATCTTAATAATAGTGTATTCTAGTTGCACAGCACACTGACAATGACTGTTGTGCAACACCCTGTTGGGGTGAGGCCACACTGCAACGCACAGAATCGCGCACCAAATCTTGAGCGTTATTGCACGCGATTGTGCGCGCGATTCTTGTGCATTTTGCGCATGCGTTTTCGCTGTTTTTCGTTATGGAAACGCATGCATTACGCACCAAAAACGGTGAACGCATGGGTTACCAAAACGCGAACGGACGCACAATTGCATGAATTTTCGCATTCCTGCAATTTCCTGGGCGCAATCGCAAGCGCGAAAAACCCACTAGTGGGCCTCACCCTTAAAGGTGGTGCTCCTGGTGTAAACTAGCAAGTATCAACAACACTACAGAGCTTCAGCCCCCTCCACAGTACACCACAAGGAGCACAACACTGTCAAACACTGATCTGAACTTCTATTCTGTAGGGGAATGCATGGAAATTGTTGGGTTCACACATCTAAGAGATCCGCTGGTTTCCTATCCCTGGTTTTGTTTTTGGTTATAATAAATGAAGTTATGTCTAAACCAACTACCAGTGCCTCCAGAGCCCTTGTGCCATAAGTTAATGCAAGTTGTTTTCAATCGCAAGTTAATAATAGTTATTTTCAGTCCCCAAAACCAGGTCCCTATGTCAAAGAGATGACAGACGCTGCTACCTTTTACACTAACAGGGTACTTAAAGATTACAAAAGCACGTAAGTACATATTAAATGTTTCATGTATGTATGTATGTATTTTATTTCTTATGTAGCGCTATATATTCCGCAGCGCTTTCAAATATTTACTCAATTCACATCTGGCCCTGCTCCAAAGATTTTACAATATAATCACTTGTATGTACCCATACAACCAGTATGTCTTTATGATGTGTGGGGAAACCAAGTGCCCGGAGGAAACCCACGCAAGCACAGGGAGAACATACTCCTTGCAGATGTGTCCAAGGGTGGAATAAACTCAGGACCTACGCTGCAAGGCATCAGTGCTAATCACTGACCCACCGTGCTGCCCTTCATGGTCTTAATTATTTTAATTATTAATAGCAATAACTCTTACATAAGGTTTGTACACATGTGCGATGACGGGTGCCGACTTGCAAAGCACAATATGTACAAATGGCCGTTTCAGGTGATAATCATGCCATTTATGGGAATTTTATCATCTAAATGGCCGCTCATTTGAAGATCCGGACGGTTCGGCAACGATCGCCGACCAGACGCCCATTTCGCCTGATAATGCCCATACACGGCACGATAATCGCCCAAAACGGCCAATTAGGGTTAAAGTTGCCCATACCTACTAAGACATATGTCTATACACGTTAATCTATAGACAAATGTATAATCTATCTAAGAACCGCAGAGCCCGTTCTTTTTTGCAATCAACTTTAGATCAACAAAGGAATGGGCCAAATTGATTATCTCAAGATAAGAACTGCTGCTTGTTAAAATGCAGTCTTTAGAGATTTGATAGATTAGATGTTTGTCTATATACAAAATCTAATCTATCAAATGTCTGCCTAGTAAACCAGTGTCTGTCAGCCCTGCAGTTCACAACCAGCTTTACATTCAGCCCTCCAGTTCACAAACCAATGTCACTTAGCCCTCCAGTTCACAAATTAGTGTCAGTCAGCCCTCCAGTTCACAAACTGGAAATTTTCGGTCTTTCCCGAACGAGCGTTCGGCCGACCAGCCGCACGCTCGTTCAGGAAATGACGGTATTGGGGCTTTATCGTTATTGTGTGTACCCAGCTTAAGTACCTCTACTTATATGTGAATAACCCCTAAATAATAAAGTCTGTCTTTATAAACAAATGCTTCCATTACCCTTCTTTGGAGCCACTTTGGGTAAATAATGTCTGTTTTGTATATTGTCATTGTAAAACATATTTCTGACATGCAGATTTCTTCTTCTTTATATAAAGCATGCCATGTAAATATCCAATTTACTTTTCGTATTTCATCTTCTAGACAGAGGAGGCCTTTGCTTTAAAGCCAATATCTGAACAAATCCTGGCGATACAATCTTTCAGAGAAAGAAACCGTGGCAGCAATTTTTTCAATCACCTTTCTGCAATCAGTGAAAGCATTCCAGCCCTTGGGTGGATTGCAATGGTGAGTTCAATAATTAATGGCTTAATGCTTTCAAATGTTATTATGCTAAATCACATTTGAATGTTTCTTATCCATAAAAGTGAATGTATCTTATAACACATATACCATAATTCACAAACATATACACAATACAGAGCTAATTAGTAGAAGGTAGAAATAAGCGCCCAGTATACCTCCAGCTATTTAGAAAATACAACTTCCTGCATTCCCTTGTTGCAAAGAGCTTGTGGGGGAATCTTAATAATAGTGTATTCTAGTTGCACAGCACACTGACAATGACTGTTGTGCAACACCCTGTTAGGGTGAGGCCACACTGCAACGCACAGGAATCGCGCACCAAATCTTGAGCGTTATTGCACGCGATTGTGCGCGCGATTCTTGTGCATTTTGCGCATGCGTTTTCGCTGTTTTTCGTTATGGAAACGCATGCATTAACGCACCAAAAACGGTGAACGCATGGGTTACCAAAACGCGAACGGACGCACAATTGCATGGAATTTTCGCATTCCTGCAATTTCCTGGGCGCAATCGCAAGCGCGAAAAACACACTAGTGTGGCCTCACCCTTAAAGGTGGTGCTCCTGGTGTAAACTAGCAAGTATCAACAACACTACAGGGAGCTTCAGCCCCCTCCACAGTACACCACAAGGAGCACAACACTGTCAAACAGCTGATCTGAACTTCTATTCTGTAGGGGAATGCATGGAAATTGTTGGGTTCACACATCTAGAGATCCGCTGGTTTCCTATCCCTGGTTTTGTTTTTGGTTATAATAAAATGAAGTTATGTCTAAACCAACTACCAGTGCCTCCAGAGCCCTTGTGCCATAAGTTAATGCAAGTTGTTTTCAATCGCAAGTTAATAATAGTGTATTTTCAGTCCCCAAAACCAGGTCCCTATGTCAAAGAGATGACAGACGCTGCTACCTTTTACACTAACAGGGTACTTAAAGATTACAAAAGCACGTAAGTACATATTAAATGTTTCATGTATGTATGTATGTATTTTATTTCTTATGTAGCGCTATATATTCCGCAGCGCTTTCAAATTATTTACTCAATTCACATCTGGCCCTGCTCCAAAGATTTTACAATATAATCACTTGTATGTACACATACAACCAGTATGTCTTTATGATTGTGGGGGAAACCAGAGTGCCCGGAGGAAACCCACGCAAGCACAGGGAGAACATACTCCTTGCAGATGTGTCCAAGGGTGGAATAAAACTCAGGACCTCAGCGCTGCAAGGCATCAGTGCTAATCACTGAGCCACCGTGCTGCCCTTCATGGTCTTAATTATTTTAATTATTAATAGCAATAACTCTTACATAAGGTTTGTACACATGTGCGATGACGGGTGCCGACTTGCAAAGCACAATATGTACAAATGGCCGTTTCAGGTGATAATCATGCCATTTATGGGAATTTTATCATCTGAAATGGCCGCTCATTTGAAGATCCGGACGGTTCGGCAACGATCGCCGACCGAACGCCCATTTCGCCTGATAAAGTGCCCATACACGGCACGATAATCGCCCAAAACGGCCAATTAGGGTTAAAGTTGCCCATACACTACTTAAGACATATGTCTATACACGTTAATCTATAGACAAATGTATAATCTATCTAAGAACCGCAGAGCCCGTTCTTTTTTGCAATCAACTTTAGATCACAAAAGGAATGGGCCAAATTGGATTATCTCAAGATAAGAACTGCTGCTTGTAAAATGCAGTCTTTAGAGATTTGATAGATTAGATGTTTGTCTATATACAAACATCTAATCTATCAAATGTCTGCCTAGTGTATAGCCAGCTTCAGGCCCTACAGAACACAATCTGTTTTTGTGCTCATGAGGAGATGCTTCTGTTTTACAAACACACGTGTGCATGATTTTTCATTCAGATCACGTGTTTCTTTTTTCCTTATAGAAAAAGGAAAAGGGAAATGCAATGCTAAATTCTAAAAGGGAAATGCAATGCTAAAAGGGATGGAATGTTGGAACGCACAAGGCCTTGTTTTATAGGACATTTAAGGCCAACATTAACTTCAGTCTATCTGTTTTACAAGTTTAACACTTAGGCTGGGTACACACCAGGCTAGTTTTTGTCCCGACCGAGTGTTCGCTACTTGCACAATCAGCCGTGATTTACCGACAGTCCCGATCGCCTGTTCGTTCCGATACAGACAAACAGGTGACCAAGCTCGGTCACGGCTGGCCACCTCACACAATCAGGTATTTCCAGCTGACCAACAAGTACAGGCACTATCGGTTGGCCAGAAATATCTGCTGGTGTGCACCCAGCCTTAAGGTTGAACAGAAAAGCCCGTCTTGTAAATGAGGTTAGGGGTTTTATCTCACCCCTTTCAAGTAAATGTCAATGTTTTAAAAACTGAACATCTCAGAATGAAAATCAATTCTTCTCTTCCATACTGACTTTTTAAGGTTTCTTGGAATAAAGGGTAATTAACTCTACCTGCAGTGTAGGACTCAACATCTTCCCTTTAAATTATATTGCCTATAAAATACCTACATCATCTCTTTATCACTGTTCTCTAATCTGCTTGCTTGTGCACGCAAACATAACTTATCCCTGTGTGCACAGTTTAAAACAGTACTGAT
The DNA here is from genome assembly GCA_019447015.1 of Hymenochirus boettgeri. Taxonomy (NCBI): domain Eukaryota; kingdom Metazoa; phylum Chordata; class Amphibia; order Anura; family Pipidae; genus Hymenochirus; species Hymenochirus boettgeri. The sequence continues at coordinate 176,558,949 of CM033474.1, read as the reverse complement.
ACATTTCTGCCAGAATTTAGGCATGTAAAACACAACACACATCTCTAATGCGCACACAATTAACAAAAATTAGGGTTTGACATATTATCCACTAACTCTTAATGAAGCAGGCTGTCGTGTTTACCAAAGATAGCACAAATATGTGGTTTAGACATTTATTTGTATTTAAAAAAATGTTTGTGAATTTAGATGCATCCTTTTCAACGTTGACTGCAGAAATCACTGCAACCAGTGATTAGAAATCAGCCAGGAATGTTAGAAACTGTATCGTACTCAGAACTGCTAAAATTCTTGTTTAGTCCAATTATACTTCGTTTTCCTGAATAGATATATACTTATACTATATTATGCTAATATATGAATGGGCTGTCAGAAGTGTCCTGCAGTTATACATACTGCTGATTTTCCAAGCTTCATTGAGCACTGTGTGCAAATCTTAGATATCTCCCATTATCTTCAGTCCTGTTATCAATGTGACATGGACCACTACTTTCCTGAAGCCAAATTAGGGAAAAGTGCATTTGTCTGTGGGAGATAGGAAACGGGACAGTTTTGCCATTTTATTTTTTGCCTTTCTTGTCTTTTTTTTTATCTTAGACTATGCTGGTCAGGAAGGACTTTTTAGACTCCAAAACACTGAATTTTTTAAATTTATTTTTTAATAATTTACTGTATTTACATTTTCTCACCTCCCACTAAAAGAAAACATTTCTCATATCTTTTAAGATGTGAAGTATATATAACAGCATAATATTTGATTTATTTTCCTTTTGAGGGAACATAATAAACTAAAAAATAATAAACAAAATTAACAATATAGAAATATGTTAATTACGTTGATAACATGTGAATTTAAATACCCCGGGCACCTTTTTATATCATTTCTCCTAAGCATTCAAAAAGTTTTTAAAAAAACTTGAACTGAAAGCTGTATGGTTACATTGGGTGTTGCCCAGGCCTGTGTCAAAGAGAAAACATATTTTGTAAAGCTAAAGTTTGTGTTTTAATTTTACACAGTGACGCACGACATGTGGATTGGGTAAAGTCATACTTGAATATCTGGACTGAGCTCCAAGCTTACATCAAAGAATATCATACAACAGGTGTTTCATGGGGAAATGCTGTGAGTATTACAATTTAGCTAAGGAGCTATTTTCATATGCAATTTGCATTCTGAAATGATTCCTTCCTCTTGGGTAATTCCATATGTGGATAAATATAGCCATTGCTTTGAGAACTAGTGGAATTAGGGCAAAATATGAAAAAATGTTTCAGAGATTTGTATTTTATTTAGGGCTTGCTCCAATAATGGCACTGGTGTATGTTGTCAAGTGTAATTTGATTTCAGGCATTTTCATGGGTAGAAACAATTGCTTTGGTTATCAGTTTATATGATTTTTAGTCTACTTCTCAAGATCCTTTGTTTTAACTGAAACTTTTGTTTTCTTATAAATGCAATTCTGTCCAATTTCTGAGCTATTGATTTGTTACTTTGTTATATTTTGAACTTTAAAGGGCATGTCCACCCTGCTGGGAAGCGGCGGCGGGTGGTCTCCACCGCCACGGGGGGGTCGAAGGCAGGGTGGGCGTGGCTTCCGGGGTGGGTGCGACCACCTGCCACGGGTTGCCTGCCCATCTCCGCTGCAGGGCGGCTAGTATTGGACGCTTTCGCCACCTTGAATGTGGCGAAGCAAAACAGCCTATACTAGCAGTGCCAAACAGTTACCGCTGCTTTATAAATAGAAGCAGCAATAACGACATTAATAAATCGCGTTAAACGTGATTTATGCGGAAAGGTCGGTGAAAACGGCCGCGAAAACTTTATAAGGCTTTATAAATATGCCCCTTTGTCAAGCCAACAAGAAAAATGTTTAATGCTTCCTTTTATCCTTACATATAGATTGCCCTCTGGTGGCCAGAGTGTTAACAATGTACATACAATACACATTGCCAAAATTTTAAAAAAAGATGTTTCTCATACCAGGGTTTACATTGTATTCTTTATTTTAAACCTTTTGTTTGCAGGCTTTCTAATATACTAAACCACTTGGCTTCACTTATTAACAGATATCTTTTTCAGTCTGCACCCCTCCGTCTACTTGGTACATATTCTAAAACCTAGAATTTATATTTTGATGGTGCATGTCCTGCTTCTATTAAGTGCTATGCTAGTGAATTACTTTTATTACTATTTTTTTTTATTACTATTTATTTTTTTCTGATTTGTGTTCACCCAACCATATTTTCAGTTTCCCACAGGTGTGCCAATATACAATTTCCCGCAGGGGCATTTAATTGGGTGCACTACAAGATGAGATACATATGTATTATACCTTAATTTTTGTTTTATTTTACAAGGGTAAATACAGTTTTGCTAGGTCTTTTTTCACTAGATGGTCCTTTAGTCAGCGGGGCCTCATAGAGTATATTGTAATGTCAATCTTTAAAGATTAAGTATTTGTCATACTTACTCTTAGTATCCCATTTTTTTTTTTTTTGTTCAATACTTTTTATTAGTTTTTTAACATTTTGTTAAATGCTTATACATCGGTACACACATATGGTTACAAAAGTATTGTTGAAAATCTTTGGTTTATATTCTGTGCACCTTTCTTGTGGTTATCACATCAATAACACAAATATAAAAACATATACAAATGCGGCGAAACTGTATCTTATCTGATTGTTAGTGATGGGGAGTGCGCTTTCATAAGTTACACTCTTCTGAGTTTCCCATCTTTTTCTTTCTTTTCTTCCCTTCCCCTCCTTCCGCATGCACTCGGCTGCGGGTTGTACCTGCGAGGCCAGGCTCCAGCTGCGTCCACCGGCGCCCCACGTCTTTTCCTGATTGAGCTTTCAAAGGCCTGATCATCGTTGTATTTTTAATATCCATATATCCATGTTTTGTTCCATATTCAATATTGTTATTTGCTATTGAGCTGTGAGTTCGCTGTCGTGTATCCACCACACCCCTTTGACTATCTCTGATCTGTGATAGTGGGTCCTTTCCACGTTTTTGCTATAATAGTCCTTGTTACTCTCGCAGAGTATCTTAATTAAATTACAAGCTTGTTTGTTGTACCCTTCGGAGGAAGGTTGAAGAGAGCTGTGTAGGGGGTTAAATGGAAGGGTTGACCAATATTTCTGTTACAAGTTGTTCTGTTATTTTCCATGCTTGGTGGACCACGTGGCATAACCACCAGCAGTGTGTCTGATCGGCTGGGATCCCCATCCCTAAACATAAATCTGGTATTGTCGGGTTTATTTTGTGTAGGAAGGCCGGGGTGGTGTACCAATCATACATTATCTTATAAGATTTTTCTAAAGACTGTATTCATGGAACAAGAGGCTGATGCCCTCAGAGCATCAGTCCATTGTGTGTCTCTAGAGCCAACTCAAATCTAGATTCCCATTTCTGTATTGGAGGTATTTTGATTATCTGTGGATCGTGCCATAGTATTTTATAAATTGTTGTGATGGCTTTTTTTTGTGTGTGTAAGTTTGTGCATGTTGTTCAAAATGGTCTTGTCGGTCAGGTTGTTCTTGCAAGATTTTTCTTGTGTAATGGAGGATTCTTGTGTATGGGTACCAGAAGTGGGGAGGTAACTTAAATTGTATTTGGGCTTCGGACCAGCTTAGCAGAGAGCCCTCCTGTTTGACTATGTCGCTATTCTCAATATATTTTTTTGTCCATTTTGTGTTGTCTATTACAGAGTGTTTGCCCCAAAATAGGGAGTATGGAATAGTGGCATAGTGTATGTTGGGTGGGGGATGATGTGTATTTAGTGTTACAGCTGTCCCAGATCTGAGGGATGGGGTTATAATAAATTCTCCAGGGGGGAGACTAGATTTCTGTCTTTGGGTCTCACCCATAGGATCGAATATGAGTTTAGGGGGGAGAGGATAGTGTTCTCCAGATCAACCCATTTCACTTTACTAGCGCCTTGGGTCCATTAAGTATTTGGGCCATTCTGCTTGCTTTAAAGTATGCCTGTATAGAGGGTAGGGCAAATCCGCCTTTGTCTTTATGTCTTGTCAAGTAATTGTATTTGATTCTTGGTCTTTTGTCCTGCCATATAAACCGTCTGAATAATCTCTGTAGTTTTGAAGAATCTGATGTTTTGAAGGTTAAGGGGAGGGCTCTAAACAGATAGAGAAGTTTTGGCATTATAGTCATCTTGATTGCTGTTACACGGCCTATGAGTGACAGGGGGTATGGAGTCCACTCTTTCAGTAGGTTGGATATATGTGTTATGATTTTGGAGTAGTTGTGTGTGTATAATGTGTGGGGGTTGGATGATAGTGCTACTCCCAAATATTTGAATGAGTCAGTGGGCCATTTAAATTTAAATTTGGAGCTTAGTAGGAGTTTTGTTTCGTTGTCTATATGAATACCGTATGCAGTCGATTTGTTATGATTAATTTTGAACCCTGAGAAGTCTCCGAAGGTTGCTAAGTCTTTGTATAATTCAGTGATCGCTTCTATCGGGTTTGTGATGTATACAAGCGTGTCGTCTGCGAATAGAGACACCTTAGTTTCTATATGGCCCATAGTTATGCCTGTAATGTTAGGGTTATGTCTAATCTGGGCGGCAAGAGGCTCAATACAAAGTGCGAACAATAAGGGGGATAATGGGCATCCCTGTCTAGTTCCATTTTGTATATTTATGGTTTGTGAAGCATATCCCATGTTCTTCACTATGGCTTTTGGGTTGTTATATAAGTTGAATATTGCGTTGGTGAGTATATCTGGGATGCCAAAATGATATAGGACTCTACGGAGGTATGGCCATTCTACTTTATCGAATGCCTTTTCTACGTCTAATGACAATAGAACTGAAGGTGTTTTGTTAAGGAGGGAAGATTGTATGATATTTAGTGCTGTCCGAATATTATCTGTGGGTTGGCGGGTAGAGATGAAACCGGTCTGATCGTATTGAATAATTTGGGGTAGGAGGGGTTTTAATCTGTTTGCTAATATTTTGGCATATAGTTTAACGTCTGTGTTGATGAGTGATATGGGTCTATAGTTCTGGGTCTGTGTGGTATCTCTGTCTGGTTTGGGTATAACAATAATATGGGCGTCCAACATTTCTCTGGGGAAATATTCTGTGCCTGTTAGAACTTTATTAAATAGGTCAAGTAAGTGAGAGTTTAGATTTTCTTTAAATTTTTTGTACAATGCAGTGGTAAAGCCATCTGGACCCGGGGCTTTCCTGGTTTTGGTGTCTTTTAGTGTTGTGTCTAATTCTTCTAGGGTGATAGGGGTGATCAGTTTAAGTGCTTGTGACTCTGGTATTTTTGGGAGCGATAGGTTATCTAGGAATCTGTCCAGTGTGTTTTGGAAGTTAGGGTTTTGATGTTTCGTGTCGTTAGAATAAAGTTTTTGGTAGTAGTTGGCGAATTTCTGGGATATCCACTGAGGGTCATACTGTAAATTGTTCTTCTCGTCTTTTAGGGGGAGGAACCTATTGGTTGTCATCTTTTGATTAAGTTTTCTGGCTAGCATTGAATCGGGTTTATTAGATTTGTGATAAAATGTATGGTTAGTGAATCTTAGTGCTTTCTCGGCGTTTGATGAGAGGATTTGTCCTAGTTCTCCTTTGTATTTTTCTGCCGTTCTGTATGTGGGTTCCTCCCATTTTCTGCTAAGTGTTATATCTGTTTGTTTTATGAGGGTCAGGAGTTCTGTTATTCTTGCTTCCTTTTGTCTTTTATATTTAGCAGTTAATTGTATGCATTTGCCTCTAATTACTGCTTTGTGAGCGGTCCATAGGGTGGCTGAGGTGATATCTGGGTGTTTATTTTCTTGGAAGTATAGATCGATTGTTTTTTTAAGTTCATCAGACAGGGGGCCGTGGAGAGTTAGTGATTCGTTAAGGCGCCATATCGGGGGGGGTCTGTGTTGTATCAGATTCTTCAGAGATATTAGGACATATGCATGATCAGACCACGAGATTTCTGATATATATGATTTGTTTACGGCAGATAAAAGCTGGGGGGCTATAAGGATGTAATCGATTCTTGTAAAAATTTTATGAACATGGGAGTAAAATGTGAATTCTTTTTTTTGTGGATTAGATAATCGCCATATATCCACAACATTGTTGTTTTTCAAGAAGGAGGACATTGCTTTACTTGGGGAGTTGTGTTTTGATGTTTTTGGCGCGGAGGATCTGTCTAAGGTGTGGTGAATTATGGTATTAAAGTCGCCTCCCATAATGATGTTACCTGTAGTGTGTTGTATTGTTTTCGCCGTGAGAGATTTGAGGAATTGTTTTTGTGTTTCATTGGGGGCATAGACATTTATCAGAGAGACCTTTGATTTTTGTATACAACCATTGAGAATAATGAAGCGGCCCTGGGGGTCTCGGTAGGCCGATTCTTCCACAAACCCTATCTGTTTCTTGATAAGGATTACCACCCCGGCCTTCCCAGATTCTGAAGATGCAAAATAGGTTTGAGTATAGTGGGGTCCCCAGTATTTAGGTTCTTTGTTTTTTTTGAAGTGGGTTTCTTGGAGAAATAGGATGTCTGGGTGTTTCTTTTTATAATATTGTAGGGCCATTTTACGTTTTTGAGGTGCATTTAGACCCTTAACATTGTGAGAGATCAGTGTTATTTCATCGGTCATGGTGGGGTACGACAGCAGAACTTCTTATGATAGTGAGGTAATGTCTTACCGGTTGATTGTGATGTGGGTTAGGCTTGGTTACCTTTATCTTTGTATAGGTGTTGCATGCTGGGGGGCGCCGGTGGACCACAGCCGAAACCCACCTGTAAAACATCGAAAGGAAACCAATAAAAAAATACATTTGAGGCAATCCTAGTTGGATCCTAGCTGTTTCGCCGTTGGGGAGATTGTAATAAACAAAATTTACAAAATTAACAAGATAACTATTTACAGTGCCTGTAAGTAGGCCAGGAATGCCACTGTCATATTTCGACAGTGGTTGGGGGAGAACAATGTTAATTGTTCTCTCAAAAGTAGAATATATACGGGAGAAGATGGTACAATCGACCGCTCTTGGGGGGGAGGGGTTTAGTCCTTTGGATAACATGGGTATAGAGTGTGGGTCTTTAATCTACTGTCTCCCGACTCTTATTACAAGCTAATGGGTGTCCGTTCATGAGGGTAGGATAGAGCTTAGCGATAAGTAGTTAGATTTAGTATACTACCAATAAGGTATAGCTAGGCCTCGAGGGAGGGGATTACGTAGTTGAAGTATTATAAGGGAGAAAAGGAAAAAAAAAAAAAAAAAAAAAAAAAAAAAACCTTTGGTTTTACATCTTTTCCTGAGGCTATAGGTCTATCGTGTAGTCATACATTCAAAGTATGCCTAGACTTATATAGTATAAGCATTTTAAGTGCAGATCGCTGTTCCAGCATTATACATCATAAAGCATTATTTTGGACTTTCAGCCCTCCGCGCCCAATCTTCAGTTTAGTATCCCATTTTTAAAGGGCATGTCTATCCATAAAAAGAAATTTCACATATGTGTCAAGTATCCACCCAAACCTAGGTTCCGTTTCACATACCTTCCCCAAAGGTGCCCAGGAACATACTTACAAGACCTGGTCCCTTGGCGCTCTGCTGCTGACAGCCACTCCTGGTCATGGATGGCAGTCAAAGGTGCGCTGGTGATGTCACAGCCTATAGCTGACGGCCGCGACCAGGAAGTGCCTCACTGCTTCAGTTCTTGCTCAAATGATATCACAAAAGGAGCAGGGGGTGGCACCTAGGCGACAGGGGACCAGGTCTTTTAAGTATGGGCATCTTTGGGAAAGGGAAGTAAAATGGAACTTAGGTTTGGGGAGTGCTGAATCTATAAGTGAAATTTCTTTTTATGGGTGGACATGCCCTTTTACTATTTTCAGGGTATCCTATTATATTGTGCCACAAAGACTATCCTTTCTTCTCTATATTTCATCCTTCTTCATATTATCCTCTTTTCCTATTTCTTCTGCTTTTTGTTGGTTCTTTTGGATACCGTATTCCCTTTTCCAAAACTTTTCCTCCATCTCATGCAATCTATCCTGTAGTCTATGACAATCCATGACAATTCTCTTAATTCTTTCAAATTTAGATCTCAGTATAGCTGGCTTTACATTTAGATGAGAGGAGGAAAAGTCCAGAAGGGTATCTTTGGTTTAACTAGGTCAGTAGTTATCTTACCTGATTCCAACAAAACCATTGTTATTATCCACTTGTATAGTAAATGTCAACGCATTCTTCTTGTTTATATGCTTTTCATAGTGGCCCACCCAAATCACAAACACATCACCAATATTTCTATACAACATTTTACATCATTTGCATATACATATCTTTGATTATTAATTTGACTTGAAAAAGCCAAATTACTGTTCTTTCTATTTTTTCTTCTTTTTATTCTTCTGTTTTATTCTTCCGCTTTTTTGGACCGTATCCCACAGTTTTTGAGCTAGAGACATGAAATTTGGTACAGACGTGTGGGGCATATAGGAGAAGTGTGCTATCTTCTAGCTAAGGAATCCGCGTAAGCGTTACGGCGTTATCGGTGAATTTCCGGACATTTTCTCCCATAGACTATAGTGGTAACAATCCTCAAATGTGGATACCGTATATACTCGAGTATAAGCCGACTCGAGTATAAGCCGAGGCACCCATTTTTGCCTCAAAAAATAGAAAAGATGATTGACCCGAGTATAAGCCGAGGGTATACAGTAACCCTAATACCTTTCCACTGTAGATGTTTGGAAACTACAACTCCCAGCATGCTTGGTTGCTGGGAGTTGTAGTTTCCAACCACCTATAGTAGAAAGGTATTGGGGGTTACTGTATGGCATACTGTCCCCCACCCTAATACCTTTCCACTGTAGATGTTTGGAAACTACAGCTCCCAGCATGCTTGGTTGCTGGGAGTTGTAGTTTCCAACCACCTATAGTAAAAAGATAATGTGGGTGTCTGCATGGCATACTGTCCCTCCAGCCCTCCCCCCAGTACCCCCAGCCCTCCCCCAGTCCCCCCCAGCTCACTTACCTGTACCTGGTCTTCAGTCTTCCTCTCTCTGCAATCCAGAGGCAGCCGCGAGTCCAGCCGCAGTTCCCATTACTGCTTCGCGGCTGCGCAATGACGTCATCCCCGCCAGCGTGCGTGATGACGTCATCGCGCAACCGCGAGGAACTACTGGGAACTGCCGCCGGACTCGCGGCTGCCTCTGGATTCAAGGTAAGTTTCTTCTGACTCGAGTATAAGCCGAGTCAAGGTTTTTAGGTTAATTTTTAAACCTAAAAACTCGGCTTATACTCGAGTATATACGGTATAATCAAAACAGTTTTCATGGTCATAAATACAAATGGTGATACCCCACCCCCCCCACACAACCAGGTACACCCCCTACTGACCTACCTTTCCATTCCCATGGAAGCCATAATTGAGGTGACTAAAGTCAAAAAAACTAATTTAGATTTATTCTCAATAAAAGATAGTTTTATGGTTGTAAACACAAAAAAGACATACCCCCTCAACCAGACCCAGGTACACACACCTACTGATCTACTTATCCATTACAGTGGCAGCCATACTTAAAGCGTAACTAAAGTTTAAAAACTAATTTAGATTTTCCTCAATAAAAAAATAGTTTTATGGTTGTAAACACAAAAAAGACATACCCCTCAACCAGACCCAGGTACACACACCTACTGATCTTCTTATCCATTACTGTGGAAGCCATACTTTAAAGGATAACTAAAGTCAAAAAAGCAAATTTTGATCAATAATCAAAAAACTTTGTTTTTTTAACCCCCAACGTGATACAGGTATACACAGCTACTGAACTACCCCTCCATTACTGTTGCAGCCATACTTAAAGGGTAACTAAAGTCAAAAAACTAATTTTGACCAATCATCAAAAAAGTTTTTTTTTAACTCTCAACCCGACACGGGTACACACACCTACTGATCTACTTATCCATACGGGACATGCACTATCAAAATTTAGATCCTAGGTTTTAGAATTTGTACCGAGTAGATGGTAAAAGATATATGTTAATAAGTGAAGCTAAGTATGAGAAACTTTGGGGGGGGGTTGTATTTAGAAAACATGTGCATTGTTAATGCATTGTTCACACTCTGGCAACCAGATGGCATTGTATATGTAAGACTGCAAGGAACCATGAAACTTTTTCTTGCTACCTTGAAAAGGTATCAAGTTATCCAAAATGTTGCATTTGGATATATATATGTAATACATGGCGTATTCCCATAACACTAGCAAAAAAAGTGCACCCCTTTTTAGCAGTTTTATTTGTATCCAGTATCCTAGGGGTGTTGCCAATCTCCCCCACCAATCCAAACCCTATATAGTCTATTTTGTTCCCAATAAAAGAGAAAACAAATGTGGTTTAGGGTTGTGTTCTGTGTTTAGGTGTGGGGCTTAGGCCACAGACTTTTTAGGCCTACAGGCTCCTGGGGTTTAAATCTGCCTGTTTATAACATTGGTTTTGCTAGGAATCTAGGGAACAGCACTACATGATACCTGTGAACACTGGAAGGTATGGAGCCTGGTAGAACTTAAAGGACAAATTGTCTTGTATAAGCTCCAACCCACCTCAGTCTGGTGGAGGCACTTCTTGCAGAACGCGTCTTCCTATTGGTTAGGCCCTGGTCCACAAGGGGGATGGAGCAACAACTATACAGTTGTCCTTTAATTTGTGGGTCCTTTGGTAAAGGTATGCATATGTGATATCAAATAAACACTTCAGAAGATCCATTCCATTTTTGGGGGGTTCATAATTTGTAATACAATTTGAGAAATACTACACTGTAATCTGACATTTCTCTGTTTCTGGACAGTTCTGGACAGTTTCTGGAAACTTGGCTATTATTTCCTCAGTGGCAGCAGCGCTGATTTACCTAAACTGTGTACAAAACATACATGCCCTTTTGCAGCCATATAACTATTGAGGTTACAATTTAGCTTTTAGTGTTATATATGTTCCATGAAGTGAGGAGAGCGTCCTATTGGCTATTAACTGCCTCCAACTGTTTCCTTGTCTGCCAGTTAGGATTCTGATATAATGTTTAATTTTGTCAAATAAACAGGTAGGTAGTGCAGCTTTCTTAGTGTCTCTTTTCATTTCAATGGGCATATTATAGAATAGAGTGTTGTATACACCTGCTGCAGATTAAAATATCTAAATGCCCGCAGAGCATACAAATAAAGAAAATATATAAGTAAGATTTAAAGTAACCATACAGAGAAATCTAGTTTAGAACAGGTTAGAAGTAGAAATTATACTTTTCCAAAGTTATTCTTAGGAATATAGGAAAATTGTGGGCAGTAAGCTCCCAGAAACATTATTATAGGGGTTTGCACAATAAACATTTATTTATTGTGCAGTATGGTGGCTCAGTGGTTAGCATTGATGCTTTGCAGCTCTTAAGTCCTTAGTTCAAATCCACGCTTGGACACATCTGCAAGGGGTTTTTATGTTCTCCCATTCTTGCGTGGGTTTCCTCCGGGCACTTCGGTTTCCCCCACATTCATAAAGACATACTGATAGGTTGTATGTGTCAAATAAATGTGCTTAGATTGTAAGCTCTTCGGGGCAGGGCCTGATGTGAATGTATACATGTAATTGTAAAGTGCTACGGAAAATGTTGGTGCTGTATAAATCCAATCCACAATAATAATAATAAAGTTATAAGTGTGCAACTTTCTACTTATTCAAGTCAATCATTTCTGAAAATTCATAATCTTAGTATTATAGTAATGCAATACTGCCCCCATCTGTAGAAAAGTAATCCATATTTTTCTTGTTTTAACAATAGGTGACTTCTTTTTTTTTAACACACTGACAGCTGTAGCATCCAACTGTTAAAACTGTGGCATGCTGTTGAGAAGTAGTAGGAGGAGACAGGGCAACAGCTGTGTCATAGCCTTATAAGAAGTGTTCTGAAAAGTTTATACTGTTATCTTCAGCATCTATAATACTTAACATAAAAAGCTGGTATGTTATGTTAGAATGCAGTCACTCACTTCAAGCAGCTCGGGTGCTTAAACATGGGATTATTAAACAGGCAATTATAACATGAAACACTACTGGGTCTTTTCATCTCATGAAAGACCTAGGAGGTTAATGTTATGCTTACCTGACTATATTCATACACTATATATAAATATATTTCAGTCTAACTAGACCAAAGAGCATAAGTTTTGTTAAAAAAACATTCAGGGAGATGTAATAAAAGTTTTTTTTTTAAAAATGGTGCTAATTTTGCCCCAACCAATCCGATGTTAGCTTTCAAAAGGTAAAAACATCTGGGGCAAAATGTACACCATTTTTAATGATAAGAACTTTTATTTCATCTCCCTGTTTATTTGATATAGCTGATCCTGTGGGTGTGTTCCATCTATCTTGCTGTGTAAGGCCAATAACTGGGAACTGTATCTTTACCGCTGTTACCATAAACATGGGAGCAAGTTTTATGATTGCATGTATTAACCTGTAAAATTCTTACCTCCAATGTTCTCTTAGAGCTAGGTAACTAATTTCACCCAGTCCAACTGAGTGTTGTTACTCTACGCTACATTTTACTGTTTATTTTGTATTTTATTAAAGACGTTTTGAATGGCATTGTACTTTTTCATCTCTGCATTTTTTGTATCGCTACAGCAGTGTAAGGGGAAGATTTAAGCTTCCATGTGCCTAGGCAAGCAACACAACTGCCCTTGTTAAATGGTACAAGCGGTGGTACTTAGGAATACAATTTATATAATGAGTTAAATTTTTAATATTAAATCACCTCTCCCCCCTGCCCTTCTGGCTCTTGGTAAATGATTCTGATCAAAAATTGAGCAAATATGATCATGTTGTGGGTAGTTAAGACTTGTAGTCACATACAGGAAAACTCTACAAAAGAAAATGCAAAAAGCTGGTAACTAATGCAGCTGTAAGCATCATTAACAGCAAGAGCAGGTGATAAAATAAGATTCTTTAGATCACAGTCTCATAGACATCTATCTGTATAAACAAGTCATTATGCTTGAACACTGAAAAAAGGCAGGCACGATTTTTAATGAAAATAACAGGAGTGCCTCAATATCAGCTGTTTCTTCTTGTAATGTATACAGTCTACACCATGACTGCTTGCTAACAGGTGGCTTGGAAGAGCTATACTGAATAGGGCAAGCACCTTAACAAAGGGCCTCTGCATTTGTCAGACTCCACCTGTTCAACAGAGTTGTTATATGATATTTAAGGCTCTCTGGCCAGTTCCATATGTTCTTATAGAAAAAAGGACATAATAGTTTGTCTGTTTGACTAGCTGCTTTCTTTTAGAAATAAGTTCATATGTTTGCATTAGTGTCTCTCTTTCACTCTCTATACACAGTTGTATCAAGATGAGTTTGCAGAAATCTATGCCCTGCAAACTTCATTTGTCCTAGGGAATAGGGAATAAGACAGCAACCTAGCAACAGCTGGTGGGCATAGGTAGCTGCCTCACGATTCGCCGCTGGATAGAAAAATGAGAGAATGTGTGTCTACCAAGCCTGGCTCTCATTGTGCATGTGCGAGATCTCACAGGAAATTCAGATTTCTGAATACAGATGGCTGTCCTATTTATGCTTAGGGTAATTGAATTGAAATAAACAAGAATGAGGTTTAAACTGTTTATTAACTAATTTGAAACATAGCAACTTGCAGAAAGGTAAACATTTAGGAACCATAAATGGAGAAGTTGATGTGGAAGGTTATAGTACATCTTCTACTTCTCGATTTGCTTTGTGAGACTTAATAGAGAAGAATCTGCAAATTGCACCAATGTGGTTACACTAAGTATGATCATCACTATACATGTATTCTGTTTTTAATCTCGTACAATATACTATAAATTCTAGATATATCTTCCTACCCCCCCTTTTTTTTTGTTTCAACAAAAGGAATCAACAGGGGGAGAGGACTGGGCACTGTTGCTAGGTGGCTGTCCTATGAAGTCTGGAGGGCATAGATTTCTGTAAACTTTTCTTTGTCCCATGGGAGGCATCCACCTAGCAACAGCTGGTGGGCAGAATTGCACACAACTGGTTGTTGCTCTTGCGAAATTCATTCTGTCAGTATCCACAGACCTTCAGTAATGTTTCACAAAGAGCCTGTTGCAAGACCATCTAGCTACTCTAGTAGAGTAGAGGCATCGCCTCTGAAAGAATAAGGGTGGAAAATGGAGGTATCAATGTCTGCTGCATTTATGGAGTAAAGTATCCAACCCTTTAATAGTCGTGGAGCATGCTGGTCTAAAAGGTGGTCTGGAAGGATCCATTGACTCCTGGGGCAAGTCAAGTTCTACTATTTCTGGTGAAATATGTATCATTTTAGTTTTCCTTTTATGGATAATGTGGGATCCTGTAGGAGTGAAGGACATCCACGGATCATGCATTTGGATTAAAATATGCTCTCCACACCTGGCAGCAAAGGCTAGCACTAATAAGCAGGCTAGCTTAAAGGGCATGTCCACCCCCAAACAAAAATGTAACCCACTACTGGCCCTACTATGTAGTGTAAAAAAAATCCATACCTTACTCTGCTACTTATGATGTCAAAGTTCTGGAAACTGAGTGTTCCCAACCCTAAACGCCAGCGTGAATGTCCAAAGAAATTTACAGAAATAGCCTTATCAGACCTCGTTCCCGCGGCTCTTTTACTTTGAGCCAATCACAGATGCAGCTGTCGGTCCCGCCTATTCTAAACATCTGTTCCCGGAAGTTGCAGAGCAGCCAGAGTCCGGGGGGAACTAAGCTAGGTAAGTCTATTGCATATTTTTTTTTAAATCATGCTGGTCTTTAGGGTTACCCGGGGCTTCCCTATATTGTATCAAAAAGTGGATTTGATGGTGGAGATGCCCTTTAATGACCAGAGCATGAAGGGAAAGAGAGTTCAACTTCCAGGTTCCTAGGTATCTCAGAAATATGACTATATCCCATGTTTGGGCTATACCTAGGTACTGAAGGATGGGATAACGATGCCCCTTTAATAAGTCGTATTTAATAAGATCAGGGATTATCAGCTTCAACATTAAACCGTAAGATTCTACTGAGAGGTGCTTCTGGAGAGCTAGTTTTGCTGCTTTGAGCTCCAGGATGTTAATGTGTAGGGTGGACTCTTGTTGGGTCCAAATGTGTCAAATTGGGAGTGTCTAGTCTGAATGTGCAAGAAAGAAGTTGAGAAAACGTGTGGCAATTCTGATCTCACTTGGGCTGAGAGGGTTACTAGCTGTGACCAAGCTGTGCCCCTGTGGAGACAATTCCTGAGAAATATCTGAAACCCTAGAAAGTGTAGGTATGTTGTGGATGTTATCTCCAGTTTCCTTAAGTTTATGGAAACACCTTCTGTTAGTGTGGATATTATAAAGTCTCTGTATCTTCTAGACTGAATATCAGGAGAACATTCAGGTAAATGGGGAGCTTTATGCCCTGTCTGAATCACTGGTACTAGCACCCTGGTAAGAGAGGCCAAATACCATCACATTCCAGTGGAAAATATGACCTCTCCAACGAAACTGGAGTATGCGCCTGTGATTTTTTATGTAATGGAGGTTGTGTGAAAGGAATCTTTTAGGTCTATTTTTAACATGAAATTGTTTCTGTGGATAAGGTATTGTAGCCTGAACCTCTTCGGCTTTATGAAGGTTTTAGTTTAATACAGATCATAGGGAACCGTAAAAAAACGATCCATAAAAATACCTGCCAAATGCCAAACGTCATATTGTTTAGTTAAAGAGACTTTCCACCCCAACCCCCAATTTTACTTGAGACTAAAGAACCCCCCCCAAAAAAAACCCCAAAACATGCACATCTTTGGAATATCTTTAAAGTGCTAAAATTCTATTTGTTGGATAGGGTAGATACGTGCCCTTTAATGCTGTGCATCTATAATAATATATATTGAAATTTATTTTTACTGCTTTTCATACAGATTTTTTCTAATCCATTACCTGGAGCTCCTTCATCACAGTTATGTTGTCCCCCACCTCCACCCCCTCCGGGGCCTCCTCCAATGTCTGAGTTTGAGGTTTCTAAAGCTAAAGATGATGTGAGCCAAGATCGATCTGCATTGTTTGCCCAACTAAACCAGGGAGAAACCATAACAAAAGGTAAAACCAGTTAAATGTGCACGCAATATACAGGTCAATTTTTCATATTTCATCCTGATCAGAAAATTAGATCAGAAAAAAAGTCTAAATTTTCCACCTTGTTTTGTTGATCTTCCACAGATTTCAGCTTGAAATCTGCAGGAGATGGGATGGGGTAGACATCTGCCTGACCCAGATGTTAATGTTGTGGTGATGTAAGATCATTGTATCATGTGATGGGACTGATTATATTGACGTTATATATTATTTGAACATAATAAAATATATTGTTATTCTAATGTTATGAGTGGTCTCTTATGAATAACAACTATCAATAAAATCAAGGAAAGGGTTTAATATATTTTAGTTTAACTAGCAGAGTACCCGCTGTTACCCAGTTTCTTCCAATCAACATTTTGTTGTGCTTATTCGTTTTGTAGAGGGGTGATCACTCAATACACCAACACATGGCAGCACAAAGGTCAGATTAGAGTCCTGTAGGCAACTGCAAAACCATTACCCGCATCTGAAATTAAACAGACACCCAAACCTCAAAGCCGTAACCCGCACACCTTTTCTGGTGGGATTTAAACAGATCTGCAAGCTGACCCACACCCGCTAAGTGATCCAACTTTCACCTGCAGCAACCTGCACCTGAAATTAAACAGACCTACACACATTGCTTATCATGACCAGCACATGCAGCTTTCTAGCCTAACTTGACCCACAACCCATTCAAACTTACTGTTGTTTACCTAAATCTGACCTGCAAATTTGGTAAACCATGGGTACCTGACCAGAAGCAGGACTGTAGGTCAGATCTCATCTTCATTTAAATTAGGCCAGGGGTGTCCAACCCATGTGATCTTAAGGGCTTCATGTGCAGCCCCAATAGAATGATAGCCCTATATAGGTTATAATAAAAACATGCAGCAGACTGAGCCACAAATTGTCATTAATTACAAACTGACTGCAATTTACTGCATTTGTTATGACTCACAATGAATGCACTTATTGCAATTAGATTGCAATAAGTGCAGCCCTAAAAATTACATTACTACTGGATGGCTGGCTGTAACACTGGGTGAGTTTCTGGCTGTAACACTGAGCACAGAGTGATGGGAGGGGAGAGGTTTTCCAGGGGTGTATCCCGGGTATCAACATTGATATGGTTGGGATGTATGTATAAAGCGGGTAAATAAATTACAATGATGTAAGCTTGCCTCTGTCCTGAGTTAGTTGTGGTTCTTGCCCTGTGTGTCTATCCTGAAGTCTGTTTCTTGTTTTAAAAAGTTAACACAGTGGGCTGGGGTACCCTACATTACAGAAAAGGGGTTAAAGGGCATGTCCACCCCAAATTTAACTTTTGATATGTGGTAGGGCATACTCTCCCAGCCCCAACCGCATTAATATAATTGTTAGAAAGTCCCCCCATTCTTACTTACCTGCCCTCTCTCCTCCGCTGCAGTGTTCAGGCCCTCTGCTTGCATGGAATTGAAAGCAGGGGGCGGGACGCGGCAGCCGCGTCCGTGATTTGCTGAGAGGCAGGGAGGGCTGCACTGAGCATGCCTCAACCTTGATGAGGTTGAGGAAGTCTCAGGCACAGCATGAGTCACACACTGCTCCTACACAGCAGTTTCCTGGACTTTGGAGGGGCACAGCAGGGGAACTATTTTGAGCAGGAATGTAAGGTAAGGATTGTTTTAAACTACTTGATGTGGCCAGTAAGGGGTTAAATTTTAGTTTTGGGGGTGGACATGCCCTTTAAAAGCTAGGGGATGAGAAAACCATGAAGGGATCTGGAAGGTGGGAGGGAGGACTCCCCTGCGCATGCCAGAGTCCTCAACAAGGACAAGGAAGAAACAGACATCCACAGTGGCGTAACAAAGTCGCTATGTTAAAACATTCGAGGCACGTGCCCCTAATCTCCTTTTCCCAGAGGAGTAAGGTAAAGATTTTTTAACAATGTACAGTGGGGCACTAGTGGGTTACATTCTAGTTTTGGGGACGGACATGCTCTTTAAAGTAGCCTATGAAGCGTATGCATACCAAGTCTCATCAAAATTGTCCCAGTCATTCTGAAGTTTTTCTGGAACATCTACTGTATACATACATGCATTTTATTTATATTTAGATAAAATAAAGCATTTTTTACACATCCTCTTTTATAGCACACATACATTAATAGGGCTCTGTGACCTTTTAAGCAAAATTAAAAATGTGTACAGGCTGGTCATGTTCATTTTTTTTTACTTACTTTACTTTTACTACTTTAAAAACATTACCTCCAAAAATCCCACTTTCGTTTTAACCTTGCCTTTTTCCGACGCTCCCACAATGAGTTTACACACAGCCGATCCCTCGCCACGTCCTTTTTGTCTTCCTGGTAGGGAGCGTCGGAGAAAGATTAAAACAAAAGTGTTTTTTTGGTGGTAATGCTTCTAAAAAATGTATAGTTATTTTTGATCTGGAGTTGCCCTTTAATTGATTTACTGAGCAGCTGTATATGGAATGACTCTTGACATTGTTTTATAGGGCTACGGCATGTTTCTGATGAAGAAAAAACTCATAAGAACCCAAAGCTGCGTTCTCAAGGAGGAGCAGTTCGATCTCCTACAAAAAGTCATACTCCAAGCCCAACTACACCACAGTCTCCACCACATCAGTCTAATTCTCCTTTGCTGGAACTGGAAGGAAAGAAATGGAGAGTGGTAAGATTATGCAAGGTCTATAGTACTTGTATACCTTCACTTCCCTGAATAGATATGTCATATTACCAGGTTTATGCTTCTGTTACCAATGCATTTATCGCTGCAATAATGGTTTTTGACAGATGGGTTATCTGTTATCAAAAACATTTTGGTCTGAATGTATTTTGTATTTGTAATTTTGTATTTGTATATTTGACAACATAAAGTGGAAATAATGAAATATAGTATTAGACAAGGGCAACTGCAGTATTTGTTGCTATGTTGACCTTGAACCTGCTCTCTTCATCAAATCTGTAAAAAAGGCACATCCCTCATCAGAATCAGTGGCGTAACTTGGAATCACTGGGGCCCCCTTTGGTTGCTCCCCTGGTAGTTATGCCCCTGATCAGAATGTATCCAAGTTTGGTAAAATTGCCAGTACCAGGCAGTATTTTACTACTACCTGGTAACTGTCCATTGACTCTCCTGGTTGTTTTATTACTGTGTGGTAGTAAAATAATTCTATTACAAATTAGGACCAGTAATTTACCATTGCTACATCTATGATGTAAAATTACGACAGCAGCTTTAAAGGATCAATATCAGTATTTACCAATATTATTCCTTTATAAAAACCTTTAACTACATAGGGCTGGATTTAATGGTATATGTAGGGCTGTGGTCGTTTTGCCTAGGTAAGATCAGCTACAGCTATTGTATTTAAGGATGATTCCATTTTAGTTGATGGTTCTGACTTTTCTCCATATCAATGTTACCATTTTGGTCTCAGGAATACCAGGAGGGAGTAGCTGGCCTTGTCATTTCTGAAACTGAACTAAAGCAAGTGGCTTACATTTTCCAATGCAAGAAAACAACCATACAAATTAAAGGGAAAATAAATTCAATAATAATTGGTAAGTTTATGTGACTGTTTTGTGAAGGAGTTTTACGTATTTGCAAAGCTGTTGAAAGGATTTGATCTGTGAACATATTTAGCAGTAACGTATTAAAGTGCTGAGTTTGGAGTTTAGAAATACCCTCAGCTCTTAACTACATCGGTTTGAATGTTTTCCCCTGTGTAGGTTTCCTCTGGGTACTATTTCCTCTCACAATCATGAAAACGTATTATATATACTTCGGAATATATTCTTCTGCAAAGCTTTACAGACCGTTAACCAATTAACATCAGGCCCGTCCTGAACATTTTATAATACAAGAACCCTACACTTACACACTCACAACTAGAAAGCCCTAGAGTATCAATTCAAACACTGGGTTTCCATTCTGTGCAGAAAAAAACAATGTTAACTCATCATAATTCATAAAATGACATCAATATAAATCATCATTTACAGGGGTTTTCCAACATTAGTTAGTCCCTTATTACTTTATTACCTTAAGAACTGGTTTTTGTTGCTTGTGACAAACCAAATATGGTGCTTACAGAGGGATCTCTGGGAGTTAAGCAACAGGGCCAACTTTTCTTAAGGAATAGTTTCTGTGTGCCCTCTAGTGGCTTCCTTGGGAAATTATTCAGTAATTGGGTAAAACAGTTTATTGATGCATAAGAAAATCTTAAGAAAGTAGTTTTATTTGCACAATAATAATAATTTTCCTAAAAAGATGTGCTCTCATGAGCTTCCTCCCTTCCACAGATCTGTATAATGTAAAGATCTGAAAAAAAATAGGAAGTCACCAAAAGCTAATCTTTTAAGAAAATTATTGTTTTGTTATATATATTTTGTGTGCCTGTTATATATAAGCACTCATTTGCATAGTGGTGTTTGCACAATCAAATGTTTACTAGCCCTTTCACAGACAGGCCATTCATTTCCCGAGGGAATTTAAAGAGTTCAATAAAGTCCTAAAGCAGGACACTAATATTAAAATGTTGTTACTTGTCAACAATGTAGAAGAAAACAAAGGACTCCATCCAGCGTAGGTAAAAAAACAATATTATTACAACCTAAAAATTTAGCTAGGAACACACAATGGGGGAGACATACCCTGACAAATTTTGTGACACACAGAAGTTACTTCATCAGAGGGGAGTGGATGAAACGTGTTAGGGTATAGGGTCTTCTCCGTTGGTGTTCTTTGCTGAATGTTGTAATAAAGTTGATTTTTACTTACTCTGGATGGAGTCCTCCATTTTCTTCTATGTACATTGATCTTTGGTTTGGAGCTTCCGGATTCCGCTGCATGGATCCTCGTGTAGGACGGATGTGGAGGAGCATGGGTAATGTTACCTGCTAATGTTTTGAATTGCATACTTCTCAAACAAACAATATGAGGTGCTAGTCTATTACATTAGTGTATATATATATATATATATATATATATATACACATAATCTTGTGGACAGCACATTTGGTGGCAAGTGTGTCTGTATTCGTATATATATATATAATATATTATATATATATATATAATATATATAATAGCATTAACTAAAGGACACGGAGCACTCCTGGGAGTGCTCCGTGTCCTTTAGTTAATGTCTATTTATACCCACTACGGAAGCACCCGGGCAGTTGTATGAAGTGAATCAGGAGTGCCTCTCCATCTTGGTTACCAGGATATATATATATTATATAATATAAACATTGGGGGTAGTGTGCACTCTACCTTCAGATGCTTAATAGGCCTGGGTGCTGCTGTGGTTCATAAATATCCAATCTTGAAACAAATTTGCAGAGCACTCACAGGACTTGTGCAGAAGTTCCACTTTATTATATGTGCAACAAAACAGATAGCGACGTTTCGGTCTGTATCTTAGACCTTTCTCAAGCTTGAGAAAGGTCTAAGATACAGACCGAAACGTCGCTATCTGTTTTGTTGCACATATAATAAAGTGGAACTTCTGCACAAGTCCTGTGAGTGCTCTGCAAATTTGTTTCAAGATTGTATATATATATGTATATCGTGATAGCACTCTAACGTCACATATTTTATGCTTGGGTGCAGCTCAATTTGAAAATGTATTCTGGGTATTCAATGAGAAGCACACTCTCAGGACTTTAAAGCAATTAATTTATTCACAATGTTAACATGTTTGTGTCCACTGTATATATGGTCTGTATTAAATCCTATATAATAAGTCACAATTTTTTAATAAATATTCCTCTTTATCCTAATGTACTTCTTTAGGGAGATTCAATATAAGTTCTTATTGTTTAAAATGGTGCTAATTTTGCCCCAACCAATCAGAAATTATGTAACATTTGAAAGCTAACATCTGATTGGTTGGCCCAAAATTAGCACCATTTTAAACAATAAGAACTTTTATTGAATAACCCCGTATATCGTTAAAAATGGTGTTAATTTTTCACCAACCAGTCAGATGTTAGCTTTAGATTGGTTGGGGCAAAATTAGCACCATTTTTAACGATAAGAACTATTATTGAATCTCCCTGTTAATTCTAAATGCATGATTATTTCTGAATTTCTCTCCCATTTTTTAGACAATTGCACAAAGCTTGGACTTGTATTTGATGATGTTGTGGGCATAGTAGAAGTAATTAACTCAAAAAATATTGAAATACAGGTAACCCTTTACTACTATCATTCTAGACCATGGTGCTATGTTCCCATTTGTATTGCAGCGATATACTTTTGCCTTACGGGGTTGTGTTTGCAGAATGATAAAGAATTAATCACATCTTCACATACCTTTTATCATTTTCTGCTTTTTATGCCCTTATGTATTGCTGCTCTAAGTCCTGCTGATTAATTTATTTCATCGAATTAGGCAGTTACTTTTTCTATTACTACAATATTTTTATAGGTGATATTAATTACTTGTCAAACAAGGTTAATGCTTCAATCAATGGTGTTTGACAGCTGGAGGCCTGAGTGTATGATCAATTTGATTAGGATTAATTAGGATATAGTAACTCATAAGTGCTGTAAGTTAAATGGTTTTCATCAAATACAGTGGAAAGTATTAATGTGCAAAATGCAAGATGTTCTGTTGTGATTGGACACTTTTTGCCTCCTTAATCAAATATCATATATACTCGAGGTTAAACAGCTTTTTGGTGACAAAATACCATGAAAAAAATAACTCTTGGTTAATACTTGGGTCATGACGGGAGCTGAAGTAAGAGAAGGGAGTAATATACCAGTGTGTGCTAGTGGGCATGTGCATTCTCCACACTGCACACACTCACAGGAGGTCAAAGCAGGCTGCAAGGGAAAGAAGTCAGATCTCACAAAAGTCCTCCAATAGCCTTGTCTTTCTGCTTAATGTCCATCTACAACTCCTGTCCGTCACTGCTTGAGCTAAGTATTTGGTCTGTATACTTGAGGCAGGCTTCTTTACTCCCTATATGTTAGCACTCTGTATATAGGAGAAGGGGAGATAGATGTGCTTAGCTCAGTTACAATATGTAAATACTGCATATAACTCATTATAGGCACAGCACAGCAGTAGTAGTTGCATTTTTTAATCCTAGGTATATACTCGAGTTAAGCAGTTTTCTTGAATTCTCAGGTTAAATTTATGTACATCGGTTTATATTCAGTTTGGTTTATATTCAAGTATATGTGGTACATCAGTCAAGACTTACTTATGTTCAAATGTATCTTGGACACAGTTTCTTTTATTCACTGGCAGAATGGGAGGTTTACATTAGAGATGGGATCCGGGTCCGACTTGGTTCTGAAATCTGAATGTTCCGTCTGGATTTCGGGACTTTAGAGCGCATTTTATTGAACGTTCAAGCTATTTTGGAAAGTTCTTGAAAATAGCCTTGAAAGTTCGATAAAACTTGAAAATACGTTTGGAAACTCGAAAATAGTTTCCAATTGTATTTTCGAGGATTATAGAACGTTTAAGGATTTTTTCGAGAGTTTTCGAAAATAGCTTGAATATGCAATAAAAATCGAACATGCGATCCGAAGTCCCGAATTTAAGTTCTGTTTTAAAACCCGGGAGATTTCGGCCATCTCTAGTTTACATTTGTTATATATAAAAAATATTTTTATTAATTCCTTAATTTATTGCATTTGCTATTTCCTAGGTTATAGGTAAAGTACCAACCATTTCTGTCAACAAGACAGATGGCTGTCACATATATCTGAGTGAGAATTCAATAGACTGTGAAATCGTGAGTGCCAAATCATCAGAAATGAACATCCTTGTCCCCCATGATGGAGATTATGTAAGACAAAATGCTTTTGTGTTCTTTCTAAACAAATATATATTCTAGAAATACTATATACAGTATACTTACAGTATAAAGGAAAAGGTCTGTGTGTGTTTGCAGAGCTCCTTGGGTAATATGAATAGCACAGTAAGGAAATTTTAAAAATATATATAGTCACCAATCTGGTGGTCTGGACCATTGTCTTTTCTTCTGACCATCCACATTTTGCCCTGTACAGCACTTTACAGGAGAGTACACTGTTTTGTTCTCTTTATTTAAAGCTGACCTTAAAATAGCAAATTTAAATTAGAAAGTCACTTGCTCCCCAATGAATCAGAGGGTCCCAATCTTTTTATTTTTTCTTTAACAGATATAACCCCCTCACAGGGAACCACTGTAGATGAAACAGAGATCATTGTTTTGCTGGGAGGCCCAGTGATTCCAAGTCACGCAATTGAGTTAGGTTTTTGACTGTTTGACTATTTTCTGGGGAAACCTGTAAGGAAAGCAACAAACTTTCCATACTTGATGAATTTTGGAAATTTTGGAGCCTATGTATAACCGTCAGTATCAGTAATTAGTGATACCGCAGTTCATTACAGCAGCATATGTATTTTAGGGTGCAGCCATAATATAACCCTGTCGTTGTGAAAAACAGATAGATAATTGTCACTACAGTGAGAATTTTTTGGGGTTTTCATTAGAGTGCAGAAGGTAAGCAATTAAATTCCATGTTGTTTGCTACTTTTGTGTATTTTATAATATTGGCAGATTACTTTGCATTAAAACGTGTAGCAAGAGTTTGATATATCTGTATTCTACTTGGCCTATTCCCACCTCATAGATCTCTCCCATTGGGTCAAAACCAGACTAAAAAACACTAAAATGTTCAGCTGGTATGAAATGAGCCCTTGAAATCTTCATTTACATGTTGTAATCCTCAGCCACACTTGCAAATCTCTATTGCTGGCTGCAGGATGATGCAAAATAATTACTGTGGTGTGCACTCAGTTGCATTGATCTTTGCTGAGAAACCATCTGTGAAATCCCAAAGGCTTAACTGCAGATCTAACTCTAACTTTTGTGACCAAATAACTCAAGCTCTGCTAGATTGGATTGAAATGTTCAATATAGGGGAATATGCACTGCTTTTAAATGTACTTATTTCTCCTAAACACGAAACCTTTTGAAAAGATAAGGCATCAATAGTTTTTACATCACCTTTAAAAGTTCCTAGTGAAACTTGGGACCCCAGTTAATTGTTAACACTGTGGAGCTGCCTCATACACACTCCAGCTCCCCCTACTGCTGAGACTGTTAAACATTAACATTCCAGAAACTGTAAAGATTTAGGGTCGACCTGCAAAACACAATATTTAACAAACAGCCTTCTTGGCCAACTATAGTTTTGTGTATGTGCACTCTATTGGCTGAAAGACCATTGGCCTCACCAGGTCGGGCCAGTCCAAGCTCCCATGTGCGCCATGCCACATGCACTTGTGTACAAAACTTTAATGCAATTCTAATACAGATTGCACAGGATATCAAGTCTAGCCATACATGAGTCAATTTTTATTTTCAATTGATTAATTATTTTGATTATTTTTTTTCAATTGATCAGTGAATTCGATTCGCTTTTAAAATCGATTCCTTTATGGACAGTACAATCAATTCTAATTTTATCTGTCAGAAACTTGATCGATAATTATCTACAGCTTTTTGAGAAATTTTGATTTTTTTTTTTTTTTGAATACATTAAAAAGCATAAAAATTGTTAAAATAAGTAATAAATCAACAAAGGAATCGTATTACTAAAGGAATCTCTTAAGTAAAAAATCATAATGATAATCATATTTATAAAATAATCACATTAGAAAAGAATAATTTATAAAAGATTTGCATTTAAAGGGTATCTCCACTCATAATTTCAAGGTTTAGGCAACTAGTTCTATTGAAGAACGGGAGGTAAAGGAGCTGTGCCTTACCTTCCGTTCTTCAATAGAACAAGCAGGAGACTGGTGAGCAGTTAGGAAACTTACTCGCTCGCTCGCTCGCTCCCCTGGCTCTTAGTCTGACAGGTCCCGACAGACCTTGTCTTCTATGTGCATAGATCGCGCATGCGCATAGAAGACAAGGTCCGTCGGGACCTGTCAGACTACGCGCCGGGGGAGCGAGCGAGCGGGTACATTTCTTAACTTCTCACCAGTCTCCTGCTTGTTCTATTGAAGAATGGAAGGTAAGGCACAGCTCCTTTACCTCCCGTTCTTCAATAGAACTAGATGCCTAAACCTTGAAATTATGAGTGGAGATACCCTTTTTAAAAGGAATCGCTTTTGTAAAGAATCACATTAATAAAGAGTTGAAAAGCATGTGTGGTTCTGTGTTTGATTTAATTTTAATCAAAAGATGATTGTTTAATCCATAAAGTTGATCAAAATGTAAAACTATTTAGCACAAATTGAAGTGCACAATTCTCCTTGTCTCAAATGCCAATAAGGTAATAAAAGTTCTTATCGTTTAAAATGGTGCTAATTTCAGATGATAGCTTTCAAATGTTAAATAAGAGCTGATTGGTTGGGGCAAAATTAGCACCATTTTAAACTATAAGAACTTTTATTGAATAACCCTGTATGTATACTGCATGCAGCCATAAGGGCTTGATTGCGCGTGCGATTGCGTAACACGTGAAGTGTGGCCAAGCCCTTATTGGAGATACAGCACCACATGTTTCAGAAATTGCACCTGGTAAAAGATCATACATGCCTAAAACATGTTGTTCTGTATAAATAATAATAAATGTAATAAATCACTGTGAGCACTGCTATTGGGTTCTTGTGTGGAAATAAATTCTTGTTTTTAACATACAATTTATAACTAAGTTTATATCGCACATTATCGAGCATGCGTGCTATAGAAGATTAGAACCAGGAAATGGTCAGAGATTTTCATCTCTGCAGAGGTGGATCACGCAAAAGGGTTAATATACTTACCTTCGTTCCTGGCTCCTGCTTAATTGATTGAAGAATGGGAGGTAAGGCATAGTTAATTTACCTCCCGGGCTTCATACAATACATTAAAGGAATAGTTCACTTTTCGAGTGAACTATTCTTTTAAGATGTCTTCCAATGGAATCTGTTTGTCAACTGCTATAAATCTTTACTATCTGAGGGTCTTCCGACATAACTAAAAACTCCACAGATTGTAATGGAGATTGAAAAAAGACATACGTCCATCTAGTCCAACCTTTATACCCTACTCATTACCTCTACCTAACAGTTGATCCAGAGAAAGGATAGAAATATATGTATTAAAGCATATGTACAGTCCATTGCAAAGCTGTACCATTAAATCACACACTATGTTACTTTACTTGCTGGCTCTTCCTGCTCACCCGTAATCTCGTTCAATCCACTACTCCTGTGAGACTTGCTAGAGGTAAATCCCATTCGGTCAGATAGTGAGGACTGCCCTGCTAGCTTTATATTACACTTAAAGTAAATGTGGACCAGAACACAGACTGGATTAGCAGAATTCCACTTTTATGTACTGTATATAATGCAATGATGTTTTTATGTGCAAAAGGTCGCAACTTACCGCTAGCGTTTCGAATACATTGCGGAAACGAGTGCACGTAGGTTGCGATAGCGAAATATATTGCATCTCCCCCATATAGTCACACATTGATAGATGACTGCTGTTCAATGCCACCAATATTCATTTGCCACAGTGTTAGTCCTTTAGAGGGAGAGTTCAGTGGAAATTATCAATATTTGTTAAATTGTTAGTTTGTGTAATGCTTTCTTAGTTATTCTACATATTCTCTCCTATTTTGAAAAATCAGTTGATTTCATACCCTTTGGTGTTCCCTGCTGTTGACATTAGTGAGCTGACATTTCAGACTCTAACGGTCCTTCTTCTTCCCAGGATGCACCACTTCCTTGGAATGTTCCTAACAGTAATTTCTACTGATTGGCATCTTTGATTGGATGGGTCAAATATGCTCAGATCTCTACTGAGCAACTGAATCAACCCAGGCACTGGGTCAAGGGCAAGACCATAACTGTCTCTATTAGGGGTCCTGCAAGCAGGAAGTCAGTATTTCAGTTGCATTTATTTATACACAGACAAAATGCTGAATTGACAGATTAAGGTCATTGGGATGAAAAAATGCTGCTCTTTTTTCTGAAAAGCATAAGTATTTGCACTGAACGTCCCCTTTAAACAGCATTGCATTATATACATAGAAGTGGAATTCTGCTAATCCAGCCCCGTTCCGGTTCGCATTTTACTTTAAGGGCTAGGCCACACTGCTGCGTTTTGTTTGCGTTTGCGATTGCGCTTGCGATTTTTCAAAATTATTGAAAACGCGGCAACGCAAAAAAACCCGCGCGTTTTTCGATGCGTTTGCGTTTTGCGTTCTGCAATTTTAATCGCAATCGCATGCGTTTTCCTATACTTATTGAAGAAATCGCAAACGCAACGAAAATCGCACATGAAATCGCATGCTTTTGCGTTTGCGTTTCAGTGTGGCCTAGCCCTTAGTGTAATGTATAGCTAGCAGGGCAGTCCTGACTATCTGACCGTATTAGATTCACCTCCAGCAAGTCTCACAGGAGTAGTGGATTGAACAGATGAGGTGAACAGGAAGAGCCAGCAAGTAAAGTGGGAAAGGTAAGCTTTGCCAATGGCTTAGAAAAATAAGAGTGACATAGTGTGTGATTTAAAGGTACAGCTTTGCAATCGACTGAACTTTGATTAACACTGTACATATCTTTAATATCAGTGATTGTCTAATACTTACAAATCTGTATACAGTTGTGTTCAAAATTATTCAACCCCCAATGCTGTAAAGGGTTTAAGGGAATTCAGTGTACATTTGTAATTGTGTTCAGAATGAAATCTTACAAGGACTTTTTAAAGAACCAAATGCAACTAAAATGACATTAATTGTTTTTGTAATACAGTATTAAATGTTTTTTTTTGTGATTTCTTCATTGACACAATTATTCAACCCCTTAAAGACTACCACTCTTAAGAACAGAGGTTCATTCAAGTGTTTTCGATCAGATATTGAAAACAATTGTGGATGTCATCGAGCAGCAATCAAGCATAATAAGCACCAATTAGGCAGATTTAAAATGACTGTGATACTTAGCTCCTTCTAGACATTTACTGGTGTGTTTACAAACATGGTGAAGTCAAGAGAATGGTCCAGAAAGACAAGAGAAGTGGTGATTTCTCTTCACAGGAAGGGCAATGGCTATAAGAAGATTAAGAAGATTGCAAAGATGTTAAACATACCAAGAGACACCATAGGAAGCATCATTTGCAAATTCAAGGCAAAGGGCACTGTGGAAACGCTACCTGGTTGTGGCAGAAGAAGATGCTGACTTCGACTGCTGTGCGCTACCTGAACCACAAAGTGGAGAAAAGTCCCCGTGTGACTGACTGCTGAGGAACTGAAAAAAGATTTGTCAGATGCGGGTACTGAAGTTTCAGCTCAGACAATAAGGCGCACACTGTGTAATAAAGGCCTTCATGCCAGAACTCCCAGGCGCACCCCCTTGCTGTCTCCAAAGAATAAGAAGAGTCTACTGAAGTATGCCAAAAGTCATGTAGATAAACCACAAAAAGGTACCATGAATTCTCTTCAGTACCAGGAGATATTGAAAAAAAATGTGATGCAGTCCGTCACAAACATGAGGCTTGGGAGACGTTGGACCTTTCAACAGGACAATGATCCCAAGCATACCTCCAATCCACTAGAGCATGCTTGCAGATTAAAGGCTGGAACATTTTGGAGTAGCCATCGCAGTCACCAGACTTAAATCCGATTGAGAACCTCTGCTGGGACTTAAAGAAAGCAGTTGCAGCGCACAAGCCTAAGAATGTGACTGAACTGGAGGCATTTGCCCATGAAGAATGGGCTAAGATACCTGTAGATCGCTGCAAGACACTTGTGTCAAGCTATGCTTCACGTTTAAAAGCTGTTATAACTGGAAAAGGATGTTGTACTAAGTACTAAGAATGAATGTCACTTGGGGGTTGAATAAAACTGATAATGATGTGAGCACAGAAAAGGCATTTGTGGTTATTTCATTATAAATGTTATGTTATATTTATCTGACTTACAAGTGTCTCTGATTTAATTGTAAACAAGATGACTGAAATGATCAAAATCAATGTCAAACTGGCCAAAACACTCAATTTCAGTGGGGGTTGAATAATTTTGAACACAACTGTATATGTAATGGTTTTGGTTGCAGCCCATCAGATTTTACCTTTTTACTGATCCACTACAGTTAAGTTATAATAAGTAGTTTTTGCAGATTAATAGCTTAGGGAAATGATTAAATGTCCCCATTCTCTGTCTAGTTTGTATTTTATATCCAGTGGCATACCTAATCCTATATGGTTTGTCTTGCTTCTTAACAGAAAGAATTTCCTGTTCCTGAACAGTTCAAGACATCGTGGGATGGATCCAAGTTGGTTACTGAACCTGCAGAAATGATGGGCTAACTTTACTTATTTACTGTATTATTAATCAGCCTGACAAATGGTATTTAGTCTTATTATAGCTGGCAATGCCTGGACTTATATTCACAGTACTACACGCACCTCCTCTATAAAGATTGCTTTATATTAAGAACTGTATCCATATTACTTTAGTGAGTGTTTAGTAATTAGCAAATGCTCAGAACTACTGAGTTGCATTAAAGGAATATTGTTGGCTTCAAACTAGTAGGCGTTAAAGGGCATGTCCTCCCCATCTCTAAGATCTTTACTTACCTCCCCCAACCCCTGAGATCATTATACTTAATTACTGCTCCCCAAGCCCTGAAGTTCCTTTTAGCTGTTTCTCTCTGATATGGTCTTTGTCCAAAGCTGGCTTCCATCATTGTTACAGCCGGCTGAATTGTCTTTGCAGCTATTTCAGCTCTGTCAGCTTGTAAAGGAGACAAGAACCAATGAGGCCAATGCTGGCAGAGACAAACAGATAAAAGGAGCTTCAGGGAACACACAGGAGTAAGGGCTAGGTCACACTAGCGCGTTTTTGAGCATTTGTGCCCGCGTTTTCGCCCACAATTTTACACGAAAATTCCCGCAATTTCCGATGTGCATTGCACGTCTGTTCGCGTTTTGGTAACCCATGTGCTCACCATTTTTGGTGCGTTAACGCATGCGTTTCCATAACGGAAAATAGCAAAATCGCATGCGCTAAAGGCTCAAGAATCGCGCACACGCTTGCGATTGTGTGTGCGATTTGGTGCGTTGTAGTGTGGCCTCGGGCCTAAGTAATGCAAACTCTGGGTTTTGAGAGGTTCAGAAAGGTAAGTATACATTTTAGAGTTAGGGGTGGACATGCCCTAAAATTAAAGCTCTGTTGTCTCACCTTCAAAGCCCTGGTTTACTCTTCTCATTGCAGGCAATTAAACTGCCTACCAGATGGGAGCAATTTTAAACAAAGCAATTATTTGAATGGCAAGGATCCCCCATAATTCCCACTAACCTTTTCGCCCTACGCTTATAAAAAAATATTATTGATGGAATTTAGTTCAGATCCAATAGTATACTGAGAATGCTTTATGACACCCTGCAAAGACTTCTTTCCTAGCCTGATACAGTTGCCAAACCAAGATAACATACCGCAGCTCAGTATGCTTTCAATCATACTTAAATAAAAACTTAATAAAATATCTGGGGAGACATGCTCTTGCCTCAAATTCCTTAACAAATACAAGTGCTGCTGGGATTTCCCAGTCAACTCCTTTATGTGCCATCCCCAGGACAGTTCAGTACTCAAATAAACCCCTAAAAATTTTAAATTCTCAAATTTGCGATCTGAATAGAGTGGTGAACTGCAGATTTACTGGACCTGCGAAATTCAACAATTAGTTATTTTGTCTTACTGGTATTTATGTGAAGATTGTTATCCACACACCAAGCAGCCAGCGATGCCTTTTCAGCCTGATATTCTGCCTCCTCTTCATTAATGATGAGGCCCAGTAAAGTTGTGTTGGCTGCATATTTTACCAGGTAATTGTTGGCAGTGGCAGGTTTATAATCTGATATAAATAAAGAAAACAACAGAGGACTGAGGACACAACCTTGGGGAACCCCAATATTAGAATGGCGCATTGAGGAGCTTGTTTTGTGTAATTTGATCCACTGTGATAGGTTTATTAAAAAGTCAGCGCACCATCTACAGAGTCAGATCCACCCCAAATTGTTGTAATTTACACATTAACTTCACTACCAGGACCGAAGGCCTGCACACCACAAAGTGGTACACACACAAAAATCTGCTGGAATATAAATTCTGTGGTGTGTAGCTCACACAATTTAATTTTGTATACGCACAGATGATTTCTTTCTGGGCCCACAGACGATTTTTAATTAAAGGGAATATTGCCAGGGTGAGGACCAATGTCACTTGTTCCTCACCCCTGGGTTTACTGTAAATCAGTGATGTTACTTACCTTAACTTTGCCTCACAGGTCCGGAGAGGCGGTGTACTAATTAAAAAACACTGCTATGGTAGCATGGCCATAGCAGCTCAAACAACTACTGTACATAAATAGGAAATGTACTAAAGCAATGTATGAATTTATGTATGTACACGTTTATATAGTGAAAATTGGGCCTGCTTAATATTACAATACAGGGAGATTCAATAAAAGTTCTTATCGTTTAAAATGGTGCTATTTTTGCCCCAACCAATCAGATCTTATTTAACATTTGAAAGCTAAAATCTGATTGGTTGGGGCAAAATTAGCACCATTTTAAACGATAAGAACTTTTATTGAATTACCCTGATAAAGCTTTACGGGGGTGAAATTATGATAAATTACAGACATAAATAACCACACATGAACAAGTTTATAAATATGAAGAATATGGTCCCTTCTCCAGAGAGCTTACAATCTCGGTAGATGGGTAACATACAAGTACAATGTGAATGGTGAAAACTTGCTGTATGCTGATTATTTTTTTTTCTAATCCAGCTAGTTGCTGCTTCTTCCCCTAGACCTAGCCATGCAGACGCAGCAGCCAATCTGCACAAATAACATGAACTGACTCTGGGAAGCACAGAAGTTGGTAAATAATCTCTAGGCTGAGGCCACACTGCAACACAGGAATCATGCACAAAATCGTGAGCGTTATCGCAATTCTTGTGCGTTTTGTGTGTGCATGTGATTTTTGCCGTTTTCCATTATAGAAACCCGTTAACACACCAAAAATGGTGAATGCATGCGTTACCAAAACGCAAACAGACGCGCAATCGCATGCGCATCGGAAATCGTGGGAATTTTCGCGTTCCCGCAATTTCCATTTTAGTGAAAGTCGCGTGCGCAAAACACGTCCGCAAGCGCGCTAGTGTGGCCTAGCCCTTAGTCCACGCACAGAGAAGGAACCGTGTATGTCTGTGCAGGATGTCTGCAGGTTTTTCAATTCTAAAACGGGAATATACAAAACTGTAACAACAGCAAGTTCATTAAGCTGAACACAAAGGAACCTCTCATGTGAGAGAAACATTTTGACTGGGTAAAAATCTCTCCAAATCCAGCACTATTATTCACAGCCTTTTGCATCAAATTCAGTTTTTTTTTCCTTGACACACTGGTTTGAATAAGCAATTTTTTAGAATAACAAAACACTTAACACATAACACATTTATTCATAGAAATGAAAAGTTCTAATCGTATAAAATGGTGCTAATTTTGCCCCAGCCAATCAGATGTTAGCTTTCAAATGCTAAATAAGATCTGATTTTAAACGATAAGCACTTTTATTGAATCTCCCTGATAAAGTGGTCACATCTTAATGGCCTTAGTGGTGCTAAGGTCAGACTGAATCCCGGTCTGAAATACCGGTGTGATTTCAAGACAAGTGTCTGAAGTATCTAATGAGAATCGGATTATAGGTCTACCATTCATTTCCATTTCTACAATTCAATGCCAATACTCCCGCAATCTTAAAATATAATTTAGAATTATTTGTCTAATTTACATTGTAATCTAAACTAGAATGTATATTAGTATAATGTATTATATTATATATTCCTCTCACTGTAATTAGTGGCAGACTGGTTTAGAGACAATTTAATAAATGAGAAGATGAGTGACATGGTTCTAAATGCCAACAGGCAGAAATGGTTATCTATTTGCCCCTGCACATTGTTTTGATTGACACCTCTCTCGGTTCACTTAACTAAACTAAAAGGAATACACTGTGTAATTAACTCTCCCCTCACAACCTGCCCCCTTGCTCAGAAGGGTATGATTTTAAAAATATGCAGAAATATCCAAGTGTATCTTATTACTGGAGTCATGTATTTAACCCTACTGTTCCATATTATTTAGGGTACTACATAAGTCATGGGATCCAAATGAAACCCATTGATATAATATGGGAGAATAGATTTATGACTCAATGGTGCCTCCCCTCCTATCTATTATGTTTGGAGGAAGACATTCCATTCAATCTGACTGCACCTCAACTGCTAGGGAATGGGATAAAAGATAAAATGAGAATTGTCCTGTTTATGATTTTATAGGAAACTAATTGTCTTCAGACAACATTTTCCCAATAGACAGAGCACATTCACAATCTGTGACCTTGTGGTCTGTATGTTTCTAAAACAAGTGCTTTAGTAGGTGAGCCACCACAGGACATACAAGGTACACATGTACATTTAGAATCGTTTGCTAGGAACAGAATTTAAAAAAAGTCAGTAAAATCAGCTGTCCATTTTGTGCAATTAACACTAGCTGGTAAATAAAGTGCAGGGTAAAAGGCAGCTTTCAAATTTTTATCAGGTTATTTTATTGGTGTGTACATCTGTATAGAAAACACTTTGTGCCTAGAGACAGAAAATAAGGGGGTCAGGGGGCATGGCTCTTAGAAGACTACATGAAATTCAAGTTGTGCTGGCTACAACGTGAAAGAATCTTACAATGTATAAGTGTTCTGGGGAGAAAAGCTTTCACATTAAGATTTTTTATAAAGTTTAGTTCTCCTTTAAACCTTCCTAAACCTATTTATAAATAAAGTGACGAGTGTTGTCCATATATAAACTATAGGGAGATTGTTTGTGACTGCCACACACCTACCAATCGCGGCTGACTCACTGTATAGGGAGATGACTGTGTAATTTTTTTTTCGACCATAATGACCGTTTCCATTGCCGACACTGATTATTTTCGCACGTACCCACATTACCTAGAAAGTAATGGTAGTGTGTGTACCGAGCTTAAGCGAATGTTTCACAGAGAGCCAATTTTCTATGCTGATAGCGCCTCTCAGAACATCGCAAAGTGCCCTCAACTGTTGCATCACTTTTAAAGCCAGCCATTACCTGGCTTTAAAGAGTGCCGGAATAGTTTGCCACTATCAGCATATACCGCTAACCGATATAACAACTTCTCGGTGCAATTCTCTGTAAATGCCCACAAAAAGAAATATTCTGCATTTTCATTTTTTTTATTCCTTTTTTGATGTATCAATATAATGCTTAGCTTTCTGTTGTTAAGAATAAAACACAACCATATAGTATGTAGCTATTAAAATTGCATTTTTAATGCCAAAAACGTTACTGTATATTTACACAAACTGCATTCCGTATTAATTTGATTTTATGTATTTTGTACAATGTTTAAAATTGTATTTGCCATTGTTAAACAACTAAAATATTTGCTTTAGTTTTAATTAATAGTTTAGTTTATATATTGAGATCCTTAAGTGATCCAAATTTAAGCACACTAATGATATATTTAAATTTGTCATTTTGGGGAGTTGTCTAGTGTGACATTTCATTATAGTACAAATGCGGGGTTTATTCATTTTATCATCACACACCTTTACTGGCAGAATTTGGCCTTAATGTTTGGGAGATGCACCATCAATGCAGATACTGTATAACACACAAATTAAATGGGCTGGATCATCTTCCTGTTTTCTGGATCTTCATTATATTCACCTCTGCAATTGGAGTGATAAGGTTTCCCACTGCCTATTTTATTAACCAAGTACAAAAATCTCTAGAAAGCAGAAATGATTTTTTTGTTTTGTTTTAGTAGATCCAGACCACTGCTATCACACAGGGATATACACCATAATTAGCATTGTCTAGTAGATAATTGGGTTAAGGCTGGTTACGCACCAGCAGATATTTCAGGTCGACCGGAGAACGGGTCCGTTGGTAAATCACAGCCGATCTTGCGTTCCCTGTGCTCGCTTGGTCAGGACAAAATGTCCGTTTGTGTATACCCACTTTTGATAACAGTTATGGGGTTATATTGTATTTATTTCCAAACTTCACTGGAATCCACCCTTAAGACAAAAAAATCGTCCCTTTTCAGTTACCTTCCCCCAAACCCCAACTGATATATTCAGTAATTAGATGCATTACAATCCAGATATTTAAAGGCATGTTCACCCCTTAAATAAAAAATGATATATTGGTAAATCTGTTACATGCATGATTAACAGATGCTAACTTGAAGAACCAGGAGACAGAGAGGTAACAGAACATCAAGCAGCATTTCCTGTTAGACTTTAATCTTTTAAAGGACAACTATACTGTAAAAATTAACTTTTTAAAAATGAAAAGCACCTGGGGCAAGGAGATAGGATTGAGTATTCCTACCTCCTAATATTGTTTTGTTGAGGAGCTACAGCACATACAGTTTTCACCTGCCAGGTTATGGCCCTGGGCCATTCTATATTAAAGATAGTTCTGAAGCTTACAGGAAGACTGGCAGAAGCAGTTTTCTTCGTCTTGCTGCTTCTCATAAAAAATGATATTGGGAGGTAAAAAGCACCAATACTATCTCCCTGCCCCAGGTACTTTCTATTTTAACTGTTTTTTTTGAAAAACTTTATACGCACTATAGTTTCCCTTTAACTTTCTAACTATTGCAGTTTGGGGGGTGACTTACCTACATACAGTTTTTCATTTGAGGGGTGAACTTGCCCTTTAACATTTTTCAGGCTTCTGAGTATGACCTTATTTAAAATATGTGACTGGACTTGATCAAATTTAAAATCCATCAGCTAATTACATGGTATTATTAAATCTGTTTGCATATCGAAATGATATATACCAAAACAGAAGCCTGATAGATAGGTAAATGTATAATGCACATGATATTGTAATGGAACAATTCCATGGCTTGATGGTGTCCATTGCTGATTTATTCCACATTATTTTTCAGTATTAATCAAAACTGAACAATTAAATAAAGTTTGTTTGTCAATTGGTGCCCTGCATAATCTCTTTCATTCTGCCTATTTTAATAGCACTTTTACATTTAATTTCGGGAAGGCAAATTTTCCCAGGTTAATAAGGAATGGACAGGGAATGGAAAGGGCCTTTAGGGATTATAAAAACTGTAATAAGGAGTGTAAGAAAGCAATCAAACTACCGTATATGCCGGCGTATAAGACGACTGGGCGTATAAGACGACCCCCCAACATTTCCACCTAAAATGTAGAGTTTGTTATATACTCGCCGTATAAGAATGCCCCCTCTTCCGCACACCTTCTGCACACCAAATAAAACTTAAGATCATCAGATTCATTTCAACAATTTTAATTCAAATGCTTATGACGTGCAGGTACTAATCAGGAAAACTGTCGCAAGGCTGTATGTCATCAAACATGTACAGTAAACATAAAACAGTGCAAGTAAATTAAGCTTAATTCACTAAAGCTGAATGGAACAATAAAGCCATGGAAGCTGCCATGCTGTTTTCTAAGCTGTTAACCAAACTGGAACTGTCAATGATAGAAGGAAGATAACACATAACGAAAGAGAGCAAGTGCTGGGCAAGTCTCTAGCGAGTTTGCTGGCATGACAGTTTCCCTTTAAAAGCCTTCAAAATCCTGTTCGTCATCTGATTTGAAAAGTTCATCAATGACATCTTGTGATACAGTTGCAAGGGGCAGTCATCGTATGGATCTGGTAATTCCGTATCAGATGATGTGGCCTCAGCTTCAGCTTCCTGTTCATCTTCCCAGAAGTAGTCGTCCTCCATACCATCTAATGAATTTGATATGGCACACTTCTTGAAAGACTTGATTACTGTTTGTGCATCAATGTTCATTCCGGCTGTTAGAAAATTGGCACAAAACATCCAGCTGTGGAGCACGCATGTTTCCTCCTTTTGTAATTGACTTTTCGCCGCTAATCATCCATTCATTCCACTGTTTTCGAATGCGATCTTTAAACGGCTTGTTTAGACACACATCCAGTGGCTGTACCAATGATGTCAATCCTGCAGGAATAACTGCTGCATCTGTCTTTAGTCTTGCAAGCCTTTCCTTGGTGTTGGGAGTTAAATGAGCCCTGAACATATCCCACACAAGTAGACTACGTTTTTGAATAAGACCACCTGGTCTTCTGCTCCATATATTATCCAGCTATAGTTTTACACCCTCTTCATCCATCCAGCCTTTTTCATTCACATGTACAAAACAACCTGCAGGGAACTTGAGTTTCGGCATTGTTTTCTTTTTAAAAATAATCATTGGTTTCAGTTTGTTGCCATCAGCTGTGCATGCTAGTACCACTGTAAAACTGGACTTCTCATGTCCTGTTGTTTTAATCAAAATAGTTTTTTCACCTTTTTGATGGACAGTTTTATTTCCAATTATGTCAAAATTCATTGGAGTTTCATCCATATTTCCAATACTACTTTACGCATAGCCATGTTTAGTGCGCTGTTGTATTACATAGCGATGGAAACTATCCACTTTGTTATGCAGATCTGCAGGTAATTTTTGGACAATTTTTGTCTTTTGCCTTAGTACCATGTTATGCCTTGCCATGAATCTACTACACCAGGATATAGTGGCCTTAAAATTGTTGCTAGATTTGGCCCACTGAAGTGCAAACAATTGTATTTTATTTTGTGTCACTACATAACCATTTTGGCGATGCTCATCCACCATGTCTACTACATGTTTTTCAAGTTCTGGCCAGTGTGGGGTCCCTCTTCTTAATGCACACTTACCCCTTGGCATACTCTGTAATGCTTTTTCATTTAATTTCCAGGCCCGAACCATCTTTTCGGTTACTCCATATTGTCTTGCAGCAGCACAATTATTATGTTCCATGGCAAAGTTTACAACTTTAAGTTTAAAACTTGCATCATATTTCTTTCTTTTTGCTGGTGCCATGATAGGGTTGATAGGGGTTTGATTTCTGTACATTTTCTATACTGTATTGCACAATGGTGCAGTAGTGTGATTGGCTGTATATACAATGCCTGATTGAATTGGTCCCTGTCTGCCCTCCCTGTCACCATGTCATTAGCAGCAGTCTGGTCTGCCCTTTTATGCATATATGGATAGTACCATACTGTACCATTTTATTATAATACCGGTATTACAGATATTATTAATATATATATATATATATTGGAGTATTACCTATTTACTTTTACATGCAGGACAGTGGGGACAGCCCTGTAACAGTCACAGTACGGTACCTGCTCGTACATCAGGGCTCCTAGTACCCCCGTCCCTGCATCATTGAGTCCAGTCCTGCCCGCTCCTCCATGCACTGCGCATCATTGAGCGTGCAACGTACAGTGAAGGGGTGGGCCAGAGCGCTGCTGCTTCCCGCTCAGCAAGATCAAGGCACACTTCTCCCTCTGTGGCCGCGGTGTTGTTCCGCCGTTCTCCCGCTGATGTCGGAGGTGAGGTGGGAAGACATAAGTCACCATGCTGATGTTCCGCCGTTCTCCCGCTGATGTCGGAGGTGAGGTGGGAGGACATAAGTCACCATGGCAAATGAGTACTCGGCGTATAAGACGACCCCCCACTTAGGGGCATATACGGCAAATACGGTAGCTAAAATTAATAATGAGGTTAGGATAGCTGAACAAAGCATCACTAAGCCTAAACATTTTTTTAAGTATATTAATAGTAAGAAGATGAGGACTGAGAATGTGGCACCATTAATTAATGGGGATAAGTTAGTTACAGAGGATGGCGATAAAGCAAATGTACTTTTCCCCCCTCTGTATACACTATAGAAGATTCAAGTTCAGATATCATAGAGTATAGTAGCAATAATGGTATAAAAGATTTAAGTGCACCGAGGATATGGTACAGAAAGAAGAAGGTTAATATTAATAAATCTCCTGGACCGGATAAAATACATCCTCGGGTACTTAGAGAGCTAAGTTTTATCTAGGCCATTGTTTCTTATTTTTGCAGATTCCCTCATGTCC
This sequence comes from Hymenochirus boettgeri, assembly GCA_019447015.1. NCBI lineage: Eukaryota > Metazoa > Chordata > Amphibia > Anura > Pipidae > Hymenochirus > Hymenochirus boettgeri. The sequence goes on along the minus strand of CM033474.1, from coordinate 176,518,752 downwards.
AGAGGTGTGTCTCTGGATTGGAAAAAGGCTGATGTTATTCCAATATTCAAAAAGGGTATTTGTTCACAGCCGGGTAATTACAGGCCTGTAAGTTTAACTTCAGTGGTGGGGAAGATCCTGGAAAGTTTAAAGGGGAACTGTGGTCTCCAAACAAGTTAAGTTTAAATGAAAGGCCAATCTCCTACCTTTAAAACGAGCCATCAACCACCTCTCTACGTGCTCCACAGCCCAAGATATACAGAAATGACTGACCAGAAAGTTAATGGGCGGGAGGCTGACATGTGACATTCCTAAGGCTTCTCCTGCACAGTGCCACCGGCAAGCACAGCCTCAGACTCCCTCAGTGTGTGAGGGAGAAAGGAAGTCCCTCCTCTGTGCTGTGTGAAGTCCTGAAAGAGAAGGTAAGGGAATCTACAGCCCTTCTCTTTCACTGGGGGAGGGGTTGTGTCTGAGTAACCCATGGCACCCACAAGTGGGCGGGGCTTAGACACCTGTGAGGGGGTGGGGCTTAGACACCCGCGAGTGGGTGGGCCACATGGGGCTGTAAGATAATGGACCATGGGGGGCCTGCAACTGGAGGGACCATGGGGTCCATGAGTGGGAGAGTCCAAGGGGGCTGCAAAGGGGAGGAGGAGACACAGGACAGATTGACTGACAGTTTCAGAGAAGGAAGTGCAGGGGACCTGGTGATGCTGCTGCCATATCACACACAAAAATGTAAATATCTTCAAAACTATGCAAAATAAACAATGGAAATAAAAATTCTCAGGGGACCAATTCCTATCAATTTACCTAAAGTCATTTTTAGACCACAGTTCCCCTTTAATAAGGGAACATGTTCTACAGTATGTTTCAAGCACTGACATTTTAAGTAGTAACCAGCATGGATTTAGAAGGAACAGATCTTGTCAAACTAACTTGCTTGGCTTTTATGAAGAAGTAAGTACAAATGTAGACTCTGGCATAGCAGTAGATGTAGTTTACTTGGATTTTGCAAAGGCTTTTGATACAGTCCCCCATAGGCGACTAATGTATAAGCTGAGGTCTGTTGGTCTGAATATGAAGAGAGACTGGAAAAGTTACAATTATGTATGCTGGAGAAAAGGCACTTGCGTGGGATATGATTACTGTGTATAAATACATTAACGGACCATACAATAAACTATCTGGGGCATTGTTCAGCAATAGAAAATGTCAGAGGACACGAGGACATCCCTTAAGACTTGAAGAAAAAAGGTTTAGGCTTCAAGTTTGGAAAGGGTTTTTCACTGTGAGAACAGTAAAGCTATGGAACTGTCTTCCAGTGGACGTTGTGATGGCAGGTTCATTGGTCAGTTTCAAATAAAAGCTGGATGAGTTTCTGCAAACAAGGAATGTTGCAAGTTACTGGTATTGATTCATAACGTAGAGTTAATCCAGGGAAATTTCCAATTTTTCCCCCTTCATAAATTTGGTGGGTTTTTTTCAGCAGTTAGGCAGGAAATGAGGATATTGCTAGATGGGTTGGACTGGATGGACGTACATACTCGAGTATAAGTCGAGATTTTAAGGCTGTAAAAACAGCCTGAAAACTGAACCTCGATTTATACTCGGGTCAGTCACTAACTTCAGCCGGATTCCCCCTTTCAAGTTACCGTAGTGATGGCAGCTGCAGCCTGCTCTCCTTCCTAGCGTTGTTACTCCAGAGAGAGCCTGTTAGGCCAATAGATGAGCACATCTCGTCTTCCGTCAGCAAATGTGGGCGGGGCTACATACAAGCAGGGTAGGCTGTGTGTGTGTGTGCCATGGACAAGAGGGACGCTAAAGTCACTTACCAGAAACAGAAGCATAAACCCCCGTCCCAGTCAACGTTCCTCCGAGAGACACCATGTCCCCCGCTTTAAACGCGCAACTCAGTCTTCCCATTCCTGTGTGTGTGAGAGTGAGATCTCGCGAGGATTGAAAGGAGAACCTTACCCATAAGGTAGTGGGCTGGTTGGGCTCAGTGGATGTATTGAGGCCTAGAGTCCGAGCAGCAGTCACTGGTCACCGGGGGGAATAACACTAATCATCTCTAAACCCTATCAGGAGCATAAAGGTAATCCAGCCACATCCCTTCCTTCCTCTGCAGAGCAGTGTGCTCTCAAACCAGGACTCGTTTCAAGCAATTGTCAAAATATTAGCTGTTGCCATGTCTATAGTGTTTTTATTTTTAACAGTGTTTGCTAATGTTATGGATAAGGAAGGATGTTTACATGTGTGCAGTTCCACTGCAGATGTTTGTAAACTACAACTCCCAGCAACTAAAGCATGCTGGGAGCTGGAGTTTTCAAACATCTGGAGTGCCAAGGAATTAGGGATTACTTTTAATTTAAAGGGCAACTAATGCCTGAAAACAAGGCATGGTATCTATTGTTACCGTAATTGTTGCCTTCTGATTCTGTATTGTTTTGAGGCTTTAGTTGCCCTTTAAATGGACAGCAGAATTCCCATACAGTAGTCCCATACAGTAATAACCATACTGGATTTGGCTATTACTGTATGGGATTAATGTATGGGAATGCTGCTGTCCATTTAAAGGGCAACTAAACCCTCAAAACAATACAGAATCAGAAGGCAGTAGTGCACATATTTTCTACCCTCGACTTATACTCGAGTCAATCAATTTTTACACATTTTTTATGTAAAAATAGTTACCTCGACTTATACTCGGATCGACTTATACTCGAGTATATACGGTATGTATACTATACTATAATATACACCAATTGTTTGGATGTGTTTTCTTGTCAATAAGGTGATGATATATATCTTCATAAGGTATACAGAGGCATATTTAAAAAGCTGCAGCATTATTAAATAACAGGTTTTAAATATCACTAAATAATGAAGTAATGCTGTCCATGGTTATACAATGTTGCAGTTTTTGCCTTCCTCTGGATCAACAGTTAAAGGGCATGTCCACCCCCAAAACTATAATTTTTACAGTGATTGCCCACATTGTGCTGTTTAAAATGGTTCCTACCTTGCCTCTCAGTTCAATCAGGATCCTTAGCAATGTAGTATATAAGTTCCAAAAAGCAGTCACTAGGAGGCTTAGATAGCCTATTTCGTGTCTTCCCTCTCTGCAGCCTCCGGGAGAATTCTGTCATGCGTATCGGAGCGCAACTCACAGATCCAGGAAGTATTCTCTCCCCCCTTCGCTCCCCCCTCCCTTCCAGTGACTTGTCTTAAAACAAAAAAAAACGAGATTTGGATTTACATTGCTGTCCGAGAATTGACCAATCGCTGACTAGCAGTACAGCAGCCAATGAAACCTCTTCTGTCTTGAAACACATGTTCACCGGCCAGCCAATCACACTGCAGCAAAAACGATCCTGCTTGTATACTATTTGGATTCCCTGTCATTCCTGCTCACTGCAATGGGGACAGATCAAAGTCTGCTCCTTGTCCCCTGGCGCCCAGGGCAAGGCACTGTTTTTGTTTGCAAGCCAAATTATATAGATAGATATATAGATAAAAAAAATAGATAGATAGATACATAGCAAAGTTAGATAGATAGATAGATAGATAGATAGATAGATAGATAGATAGATAGATAGATAGATAGATAGCAAAGTTAGATAGATAGATAGATAGATAGATAGATAGATAGATAGATAGATAGATAGATACGATAGATAGATAGATAGATAGATAGATAGATAGATAGATAGATAGATAGATAGATACAGAAGATAGATAGATAGATAGATAGATAGATAGATAGATAGATAGATAGATAGATATAGATAGATAGATAGATAGATAGATAGCAAAGTTAGATAGATATATAGATAAAAAAAAATAGATAGATAGATACATAGCAAAGTTAGATAGATAGATAGATAGATAGATAGATAGATAGATAGTAGCAAAGTTAGATAGTTGAGATAGATAGATAGATAGAGAGATAGATAGATAGATAGATAGATAGATAGATAGCAAAGTTAGATAGATAGATAGATAGATAGATAGATAGATAGATAGATAGATAGATAGATAGCAAAGATAGATAGATAGATAGATAGATAGATAGATAGTAGTAGATGATAGATAGATAGATAGATAGATAGATAGATAGCAAAGATTAGATTAGGATATAGATATAGATAGATAGATAGATAGATAGATAGCAAAGTTAGATAGATAGAATAGATTAGATAGATAGATAGATAGAAGATTTAGAATAGATTAGATAGATAGAATAGATAGATAGATAGATAGCAAAGTAGATAGATATAATAGAGATAGATAGATAGAAGATTAGATAGATAGATAGATAGATAGATAGATAGATAGATAGATGATAGCAATAGTAGATAGATAGATAGATAGATAGATAGATAGATAGATAGATAGATAGTAGCAATAGATAGATAGATAGATAGATAGATAGATAGATAGATAGATAGATAGATAGATAGATTAGATAGATAGATAGATAGATAGATAGATAGAAGATGATAGATAGATAGCAAAGTTAGATAGATAGATAGATAGATAGCAAAGTTAGATAGATAGATAGATAGATAGATAGCAAAGTTAGATAGATCGATAGATAGATAGATAGATAGATAGATAGATAGATAGATAGATAGCAAAGTTAGATAGATAGATAGATAGATAGATAGATAGATAGCAAAGTTAGATAGATAGATAGATAGATAGATAGATAGCAAAGTTAGATAGATAGATAGAAAGCAAAGTTAGATAGATAGCAAAGATAGCAAAGTTAGATAGATACAAACACATATATATATACACACACACACACACACACACAGGTACACATATACACTATTTAATATATACACATTCACAAATATACATATACACACTAAAAAATATATACATATACACAAACACATTTACACTATACTATATGTACACATTAATATACATATATATATACACACACACATATACACTGTCTATAAACTGTCCAATTAGATCTAAGATATACACATACACAAACACTCAGATATACACAAGCATGCACAATAATACAAACATTGACAAACAAATACAATAATATTAAAATATTTATTGGTCTAATAATTCATTCAAAAGGTAAAATATAATGACAACAACAAATGTACATAAAATTAATTTTTTTATAAAAAAATTAGTAAATTTCCTAAGCAGATATTTAAAAATATAATGAATTAAATATATAATTTGGTATTCATTATTATGTTCATGATAAGCTTTAAGCATACTGTAGTGTTTGCAGGACACTAATATTCACATTGCTGAATATCATTACCAAGAAACATGACAAATTTTTAAACATAGATGGGAAAAGAATGAAGCCTATCATGCACATATAAAATAATTACCGTAGTTTGGTGGGTGGATCTGAAAATATAGACACGATGCTCTCTATACACGCTACCCGCGAGCGAGCAGATACATCCAAAGAATGCACGGGTAGCCACGTGCATTTGTTTACATTGCGGCCGTGACGAAGAGATGTGGGCGGAGCTAGGTATGGTAATACAATGATGTGCCGGATTGAAGCGCGAGACTTGGAGCGCGCATAACGTAATGACGAAAGCAGATTGACAGCAGCTAAGGCTGAGAGATGGCCTTATGCTGCCGAACTTCAACAGTTCATAACTTGGAAAGGAAAACATCTTTTGAAAAACGGACACGGCGTTTCAGGTAGGGCACACCATTACTACAATCTGTTAAAATTTGATTTTTTGGGTGGACATGCTCTTTAAGCAGGAAATGAGGATATTGCTAGATGGCTTGGACTGGATGGACATATGTCTTTATTCAACCTCAAATACTATACTATACTATACTATATATATTCAACACAACAGTAAATTTACACTATAGTCACTGTATTGGTAACTACTTAATTACATCAAGTATATTACAGCTATGCAATATATATTTATATTTTTGAACTTTGTAGAATAGGACAAGGACATCATCCAAATGTACTTGCTTCTGAAAAAAATAAAGGCACACTGTACAATTTCACTTTTTTAAGTTAAAGAGGCAGGTTTTGGTCCTTAACCCTTGCACTGCCAGGAGCTTTTCATTTTTTTTTGCGTTAACTGCCAGAAGAATTTTCAGGATTTTGTCCTTAATCGCTTTAGACTAATTTTACAGTAGGAAACCTTGCAGTAAATCAGGAATATTATACATTGTTTTTTTCAGCACAAAGTGTACTTTAACATGGTAACAAAATTTTGTAACTTTTCTGGAAATTTTACTGGAATTATGGGGAAAATATGTAAAAAAAATGAAAAATTTGCAAATTTTCATGGATTTTTCCCATTTTTACTTTTAGTTATCTTAAGGTTACGCACAAAAATCTTACTGTTTCTAAAAGCTCAGATACTCCCGAGTACAACGATACCAGATATATGTAGGTACCCGACTTTTCCTGTACAGGAGACCCCCCCAAACTAAAACTGCACCTTCTAGAATGTTACACCAAATTAAAATGTATAACCACTACTGACAGTTAACATAGAATATCTACCAAATTATCTAAAATATCCCCACAAGTGAGATATTTTTAGAAACTACACACCCACAGGATTTTACGAGTGAGGTTAGTTTCGATCAAAATGCAGATACCCGGACACAGCTCTTCGTCAAATTGTAAGTTACTTTCTCACATTTTCCTTTTTTCCCTCAACTGTAAAATCAGAGACAAAATCAAATGCGAATTTCAGCTAAAGACTGTGGAGGAAAGTTCAAACGCATCACAAATATGAAAGCCTAACCCCTCCCGAATAAAACGGTATGCCACATTCATGGGTGTACCCAGAGACATGGCTACCAACTAACCCAGAGCGTGACCAGTGCCAAATGTGAGTAGCAGCAAAAAAAAAATTTGCCAGTTTTGTATTTAAACAGTCTGCAGTTTTTCCACAAAACACCCCCCCAACTCAAAAATACCCCCACAAACTATATAATCCTGAAATCTACACATCTTCAGCTATGTAACGCTGTAGTTCGTTCATTCATATCATCAATGGTGTGGGCGCAGTTCTTCGTAGAAGTTTGCACTTTTACCAGATTTTCAAAAAAAATCAAACAACGTTCAAAAAGGTAGAAATCATGCCAAAACCCCATGGAATGTAAAAAAAAGTTACCAAATATCAATCTCCCAAATGTCCTGAATCAAACGGTATGCCATATGTGTGGTTACACATGCAGACGTGGAAGCGAAAAGCCACAAAGTGAGACAATGCACGATGGCTCAGAAACAGCGAAAATATTTAGCCAACTCCGAATTTGGACAGTCTGCAGTTTTATCCACAAAACACCCCCGTAACTTAGAAATAACCCCCATAAACTATATAATTCCTGAAATCTACAACCTTCAGCTATGTAACGCAGTAGATTATTCATTCAAGCCATCAATGGTGTGGGCGCAGTTCTTCGTAGAAGTTCGCATTTGTCTGAAAAAATGAACAAAAAACAACTTCAAAAGGTAGAAATCATGCCAAACCTCATAAAGTAAAAAAAAGTTACTAATATCAATCTCCCTAATGTCCTGAATCACACGGTATGCCATATGTGTGGTTACACATGCGGACGTGGAAGCGAAAAGCCACAAAGTGAGACAATGCACGATGGCTCAGAAACAGCGAAAATATTTAGCCAACTCCGAATTTGGACAGTCTGCAGTTTTTCCACAAAACACCCCCGTAACTTAGAAATAACCCCCACAAACTATATATTCCTGAAATCTACCACCTTCAGCTATGTAGCACTGTAGTTCGTTCATTCATACCATCAATGGTGTGGGCGCAGTTCTTCGTAGAAGTTCGCACTTTTCTGAAAAAATGACAAAAAACAACTTCAAAAGGTAGAAATCATGCCAAAACCTCATGGAATCTAAAAAAAAGTTACTAAATATCAATCTCCCAAATGTCCTGAATCAAACAGTATGCCATATGGTGTGGTTACACACGCGGACGTGGAAGTGAAAAGCCACAAAGTGAGACAATGCACGATGGCTCAGAAACAGCGAAAATATTTAGCCAACTCCGAATTTGGACAGTCTGCAGTTTTTTCCACAACACCCCCGTAACTCAGAAATAACCCCACAAACTATATATTCCTGAAATCTACACACCTTCAGCTATAGTCCACTGTAGTTCGTTCATTCATACCATCAATGGTGTGGCGCGTTCTTCGTAGAAGTTCGCACTTTTCTGAAAAAATGAACAAAAAACAACTTCAAAAGGAAAATCATGCCAAAACCTGACGGAATTTAAAAAAAAGTTACTAAATATCAATCTCCCAAATGTCCTGAATCAAACGGTATTGCCATATGTGTGGTTACACATGCGGACGTGGAAGCGAAAAGCCACGATGTGAGACAATGCACGATGGCTCAAAACAGCGAAAATATTTAGCCAACTCCGAATTTGGACAGTCTGCAGTTTTTTCCACAAACACCCTGATAACTCAGAAATACCCCACACAAACTATATTTCCTCAAATCTACACACCTTCAGCTATGTAGCACTGTAGTTCGTTCATTCATACCATCAATGGGTGTGGGCGCAGTTCTTCGTAGAAGTTTGCACTTTTACCAGATTTTCAAAAAAAATCAACAACGTTCAAAAAGGTAGAAATCATGCCAAAACCCATGGAATGTAAAAAAAGTTACCAAATATCAATCTCCCAAATGTCCTGAATCAAACGTATGCATATGTGTGGTTAACATGCAGACGTGGAAGCGAAAAGCCACAAAGTGAGACAATGCACGATGGCTCAGAAACAGCGAAAATATTTAGCCAACTCCGATTGGACAGTCTGCAGTTTTATCCACAAAACACCCCCGTAACTTAAATAACCCCCATAAACTATATAATTCCTGAAATCTACACACCTTCAGCTATGTAACGCATTAGATTTTCATTCAAGCCATCAATGGTGTGGGCGCAGTTCTTCGTAGAAGTTCGCATTTGTCTGAAAAAATGAAAAAACAACTTCAAAAGGTAGAAATCATGCCAAAACCTCATGAAATGTAAAAAAAAATTTTACTAAATATCAATCTCCCTAATGCCTCTGAATCACACGGTATGCCATATGTGTGGTTACACTGCGGACGTGGAAGCGAAAAGCCACAAAGTGAGACAATGCATGATGGCTCAGAAACAGCGAAAATATTTAGCCAACTCCAAATTTGAACAGTATGCATTTTTTTCCACAAAACACCCTGATAACTCAGAAATACCCCCCACAAACTATATATTCCTGAAATCTACACACCTTCAGCTATGTAACACTGTAGTTCGTTCATTCATACCATCAATGGTGTGGGCGCAGTTCTTCGTAGAAGTTCACACTTTTCTGAAAAAATGAACAAAAAACAACTTCAAAAGGTAGAAATCATGCCAAAACCTCATGGAATGTAAAAAAAAGTTACTAAATATCAATCTCCTTTTTCCTGTTTCTGGCCATCGTGCATTGTCCTCACTTTGTGGCTTTTCACTTCCACGTCCGCGGGTGTAACCACACATATGGCATACTGTTGATTCAGGACATTTGGGAGATTGATATTTAGTAACTTTTTTTTGATTCCATGAGTTTTGGCATGATTTCTACCTTTTGAAGTTGTTTTTTGTTCATTTTTTCAAAAAGTGCGAACTTCTACGAGAATGCGCCCACCACCATTGATGGTATGAATGAACGAACTACAGTGCTACATAGCTGAAGGTGTGTAGATTTCAGGAATATATAGTTTGTGGGGGTTATTTCTAAGTTACGGGGGTGTTTTGTGGAAAAACTGCAGACTGTCCAAATTCGGTTGGCTAAATATTTTCGCTGTTTCTGAGCCATCGTGCATTGTCTCACTTTGTGGCTTTTCGCTTCCACGTCCGCATGTGTAACCACACATATGGCATACCGTGTGATTCAGGACATTAGGGAGATTGATATTTAGTAACTTTTTTTTACATTCATGAGGTTTTGGCATGATTTCTACCTTTTGAAGTTGTTTTTTCATTTTTTTTTCAGACAAATGCGAACTTCTACGAAGAACTGCGCCCACACCATTGATGCTGAATGAATAATCTACTGCGTTACATAGCTGAAGGTGTAGATTTCAGGAATATATATAGTTATGGGGGTTTTCTAAGTTACGGGGGTGTTTTGTGGATAAAACTGCAGACTGTCCAAATTCGGAGTTGGCTAAATATTTTCGCTGTTTCTGAGCCATCGTGCATTGTCTCACTTTGTGGCTTTTCGCTTCCACGTCTGCATGTGTAACCACACATATGCATACCGTTTGATTCAGGACATTTGGGAGATGATTTTGGTAACTTTTTTTTACATTCCATGGGGTTTTGGCATGATTTCTACCTTTTTGAACGTTGTTTGATTTTTTTTTGAAAATCTGGTAAAGTGCAAACTTCTACGAAGAACTGCGCCCACACCATTGATGGTATGAATGAACGAACTACAGTGCTACATAGCTGAAGGTGTGTAGATTTGAGGAATATATAGTTTTGTGGGTATTTCTGAGTTATCAGGGTGGTTTTGTGGAAAAAACTGCAGACTGTCCAAATTCGGAGTTGGCTAAATTTTTCGCTGTTTTGAGCCATCGTGCATTGTCTCACATCGTGGCTTTTCGCTTCCACGTCCGCATGTGTAACCACACATATGGCATACCGTTTGATTCAGGCTTTGGGAGATTGATATTTGTACTTTTTTTTAATTTCCGTCAGGTTTTGGCATGATTTCTACCTTTGAAGTTGTTTTTTGTTCATTTTTTCAGAAAGTGCGAACTCTACGAAGAACTGCGCCCACCATTGATGGTATGAATGAACGAACTACAGTGTTACATAGCTGAAGGTTTGTAGATTTCAGGAATATATAGTTTGTGGGGGTTATTTCTGAGTTACGGGGGTGTTTTGTGGAAAAAACTGCAGACTGTCCAATTCGGAGTTGGCTAAATATTTCCGCTGTTTCTGAGCCATCGTGCATTGTCTCACTTTGTGGCTTTTCACTTCCACGTCCGCGTGTGTAACCACACATATGGCATACTGTTTGATTCAGGACATTTGGGAGATTGATATTTAGTAACTTTTTTTAGATTCCATGAGGTTTTGGCATGATTTCTACCTTTTGAAGTTGTTTTTTGTTCATTTTTCAGAAAATTGCGAACTTCTACGAAGAACCTGCGCCACACCATTGATGGTATGAATGAGAACTACAGTGCTACATAGCTGAAGGTGTGTAGATTTCAGGAATATATAGTTTGTGGGGGTTATTTCTAAGTTACGGGGGTGTTTTGTGGAAAAAACTGCAGACTGTCCAAATTCGGAGTTGGCTAAATATTTTCGCTGTTTCTGAGCCATCGTGCATTGTCTCACTTTGTGGCTTTTCGCTTCCACGTCCGCATGTGGTAACCACACATATGGCATACGTGTGATTCAGGACATTAGGGAGATTGATATTTGTAACTTTTTTTACATTTCATGAGGTTTTGGCATGATTTCTACCTTTTGAAGTTTTTTTTTTGTTCATTTTTTCAGACAAATGCGAACTCTACGAAGAACTGCGCCCACACCATTGATGGTTGAATGAATAATCTACTGCGTTACATAGCTGAAGGTGTGTAGATTTCAGGAATATATATAGTTTATGGGGGTTATTTCTAAGTTACGGGGGTGTTTTGTGGATAAAACTGCAGACTGTCCAAATTCGGAGTTGGCTAAATATTTTCGCTGTTTCTGAGCCATCGTGCATTGTCTCACTTTGTGGCTTTTCGCTTCCACGTCTGCATGTGTAACCACACATATGGCATACCGTTTGATTCAGGACATTTGGGAGATTGATATTTGGTAACTTTTTTTTACATTCCATGGGGTTTTGGCATGATTTCTACCTTTTGAACGTTGTTTGATTTTTTTGAAAATCTGGTAAAAGTGCAAACTTCTACGAAGAACTGCGCCCACACCATTGATGATATGAATGAACGAACTACAGCGTTACATAGCTGAAGATGTGTAGATTTCAGGATTATATAGTTTGTGGGGTATTTTTGAGTTGGGGGGTGTTTTGTGGAAAAACTCCAGACTGTTTTAAATACAAAACTGGCAAATTTGTTTTTTTGCTGCTACTCACATTTGGCACTGGTCACCGCTCTGGGTTAGTTGGTAGCCATGTCTCTGGGTACACCCTAATGTGGCATACGTTTTATTCGGGAGGGGTTAGTTTTCATATTTGTGATGTCTTTGAACTTTCCTCCACAGTCTTTTAGCTGAAATTCGCATTTGATTTTGTCTCTGATTATCAGTTGAGGGAAAAAAGGAAAATGTGAGAAAGTAACTTCAATTTGACGAAGAGCTGTGTCCGGGTATCTGCATTTTGATCGAACTAACCTCACTCGTAAATCCTGTGGGTGTGTAGTTTCTAAAATATCTCACTGTGTGATATTTTAGATAATTTGGTAGATATTCTATGTTAACTGTCAGTAGTGGTTATACATTTTATTTGGTGTAACATTCTAAGGGTCAGTTTTAGTTTGGGGGGTCTCCTGTACAGGAAAAGTCGGGTACCTACATATATCGGTACTTTGTACTCGGGAGTATCTGAGCTTTTAGAAACAGTAAATTTTTGTGCGTAACCTTAGATAACTAAAAGTAAAAATGGGAAAAATCCATGAAAATTTGCAAATTTTCATTTTTTTTACATATTTTCCCCATAATTCCAGTAAAATTTCCAGAAAAGTTACAAAATTTTGTTACCATGTTAAAGTACACTTTGTGCTGAAAAAAACTGTATAATATTCCTGATTTACTGCAAGGTTTCCTACTGTAAAATTGTCTAAAGCGATTAAGGACAAAATCCTGAAAATTCTTCTGGCGTTACGCAAAAAAAAATGAAAAGCCCTGGCAGTGCAAGGGTTAAGGACCAAAACCTGCCTCTTTAACTTAAAAAGTGAAATTGTACATTGTGCCTTTATTTTTTCTGAAGCAAGTACATTTGGATGATGTCCTTGTCCTATTCTACAAAGTTCAAAAATATAATATATATTGCATAGCTGTAATATACTTGATGTAATTAAGTAGTTACCAATACAGTGACTATAGTGTAATTTACTGTTGTGTTGAATATATATAGTATAGTATAGTATATTTTTGAGGTTGATAAAGACATATGTCCATCCAGTCCAAGCCATCTAGCAATATCCTCATTTCCTGCTTAAAGAGCATGTCCCACCCAAAAAATCAAATTTTAACAGATTGTAGTAATGGTGTCCCTCCCTGAAACGCCGTTGTCCGTTTTTCAAAAGATGTTTTCCTTTCCAAGTTATGAACTGTTGAAGTTCGGCAGCATAAGGCCATCTCTCAGCCTTAGCTGCTGTCAATCTGCTTTCGTCATTACGTTATGCGCGCTCCAAGTCTCGCGCTTCAATCCGGCACATCATTGTATTACCATACCTAGCTCCGCCCACATCTCTTCGTCACGGCCGCAATGTAACAAATGCACGTGGCTACCCGTGCATTCTTTGGATGTATCTGCTCGCTCGCGGGTAGCGTGTATAGAGAACTCGTGTCTATATTTTCAGATCCACCCACCAAACTACGGTAATTATTTTATATGTGCATGATAGGTTCATTCTTTTCCCATCTATGTTTAAAAATTGTCATTTTTCTTGGTAATGATTTCAGCAATGTGAATATTAGTGTCCTGCAAACACTACAGTATGCTTAAAGCTTATCATGAACAAATAATGAATACCAAATTTATATTTAATTCATTAATTTTTAATATCTGCTTAGAAATTTACTAATTTTTTTATAAAAAAATTAATTTTATGTACTTTGTTGTTGTCATTATATTTTACCTTTTGAATGAATTATTAGACCAATAAATATTTTAATATTATTGTATTGTTTGTCAATGTTTGTATTATTGTGCATGCTTGTGTATATCTGAGTGTTTGTGTATGTGTATATCTAGATCTAATTGACAGTTTATAGACAGTGTATATGTGTGTGTATATATATATGTATTAAGTGTACATATAGTATAGTGTAAATGTGTTTGTGTATATGTAATATTTTGTTATGTGTATTGTATTTTGTGTGTGTAATATTAAATAGTGTAATGTGTACCTGTGTTGTGTGTGTGTGTGTGTATAATAAGTGTTGGTATCTATCAACTTGGCTATCTTTGCTTCTATCTAACTTGCTTTCTATCTATCTATCTAACTTTGCTATCTATCTAATCTTCTTATCTTTCTTTGCTATCTATCATCTATCTATCTATCTTCATCTAACTTTGTATCTACGATCTATCTATCTATCATTATCATCTATCTATCGATCATCAACTTCTTCTATCTATCTATCTAACTTGCATAATATCTATCTATCTATCTATCTCTTCTATCATCTATCTATCTCATCTATCTAACTTGCTCTCTATCTATCTACTAGCTATCTAACTTGCTCTCTATCTATCTATCGAGCTACTTTCTACTATCTTCATCTATCATCTATCTATGCCTAGCTATCTATCTTATCTACATCATCATCTATCTATCTATCTTCTAGTCATCTATCTTTTGCTCTCTATCTTCTATCTATCTATCTCTCAATCTACTCTATCTAACCTTTGCTATCTAATCAGCATCTATCTATCTATCACACTACTATCTAACTCTATCTATCTATCTTCTATATCTCTATCTAACTTTGCGATCTATCATCTACTATCTATCTATCTCTCATCTATCTATCTAGCTATCTCTCTAATCATTGCTCACTATCTAACCTGATCTATCTATGCTAACGACATCTACTATCTATCTATCATCTAACTGCGATCTCTAGCTATCGACATCACTATCAGCTATCATCTATCTATCTACTATTGCTATCTACTATACTATCTAGCTATCGATCTTCATCTATCTATCTAACTTTGCTATCTTCTTCTCTTCTATCTATCTACTCTCTATCTATCTATAACTATCTACTTGCTATCTATCTACTATCTATCTATCTATCTTATCTACTTTGCTATGTATCTATCTATCTTTTTTATCATATATCTATCTAACTTTGGCATCATCACTATCATCTATCATCTATCTATCTATCTACTATCTGCTATCTATCATCATATCTATCTACTTGCACATCACTACATCTATCTATCTACTATATCTATCATCTATCTCTATCTACAATCTATCTATCTATCTTCTAGCACTATCTATCGACATCTAATCTATCTATCTACTACTTATACTTTATATCATCTATCGTATCATACATCTAATTTGCTATGACTATCTAGCTATTTTTTTTTATCTATCTATCTATCTATATAATTTGGCTTGCAACAAAAACAGTGCCTTGCCCTGGGCGCCAGGGACAAGGAGCAGACTTTGATCTGTCCCCATTGCAGTGAGCAGGAATGACAGGGAATCCAAATAGTATACAAGCAGGATCGTTTTTGCTGCAGTGTGATTGGCTGGCCGGTGAACATGTGTTTCAAGACAGAAGAGGTTTCATTGGCTGCTGTCTGCTAGTCACGATTGGTCAATTCTCGGACAGCAATGTAAATCCAAATCTCGTTTTTTTTTGTTTTAAGACAAGTCACGGAAGGGAGGGGGGAGCGAAGGGGGGAGAGAATACTTCCTGGATCTGTGAGTTGCGCTCCGATACGCATGACAGAATTCTCCCGGAGGCTGCAGAGAGGGAAGACACGAATAGGCTATCTAAGCCTCCTAGTGACTGCTTTTTGGAACTTATATACTACATTGCTAAGGATCCTGATTGAACTAGAGGCAAGGTGGAACCATTTTAAACAGCACAATGTGGGCAATCACTGTAAAAATTATGTTTTGGGGGTGGACATGCCCTTTAACTGTTGATCCGAGGAAGGCAAAAACTGCAACATTGTAAACCATGGACAGCATTACTTCATTATTAGTGATATTTAAAACCTGTTATTTAATAATGCTGCAGCTTTTTAAATATGCCTCTGTATACCTTATGAAGATATATATCATCACCTATTGACAAAAACACATCCAAACAATTGGTGTATATTATAGTATAGTATACATACCGTATATACTCGATTATAAGTCGATCCGAGTATAAGTCGAGGTAACTATTTTTACATAAAAATGTGTAAAATTGATTGACTCGAGTATAAGTCGAGGGTAAAAAATATGTGCACTACTGCCTTCTGATTCTGTATTGTTTTGAGGGTTTAGTTGCCCTTTAAATGGACAGCAGCATTCCCATACATTAATCCCATACAGTATATACCAAATCCAGTATGTTATTACTGTATGGGACTACTGTATGGGAATTCTGCTGTCCATTTAAAGGGCAACTAAAGCCTCAAAACAATACAGAATCAGAAGGCAACAATTACGGTAACAATAGATACCATGCCTTGTTTCAGGCATTAGTTGCCCTTTAAATTAAAAGTAATCCCTAATTCCTTGGCACTCCAGATGTTTGAAAACTCCAGCTCCCAGCATGCTTTAGTTGCTGGGAGTTGTAGTTTACAACATCTGCAGTGGAACTGCACACATGTAACATCCTTCCTTATCCATAACATTCAAACACTGTTAAAAATAAAAACACTATAACATGGCAACAGCTAATATTTTGACAATTGCTTGAAACGAGTCCTGGTTTGAGAGCACACTGCTCTGCAGAGGAAGGAAGGGATGTCTGGATTACCTTTATGCTCCTGATAGGGTTTAGAGATGATTAGTGTTATTCCCCCCGGTGACCAGTGACTGCTGCCTCGGACTCTAGGCCTCAATACATCCACTGAGCCCAACCAGCCCACTACCTTATGGGTAAGGTTCTCCTTTCAATCCTCGCGAGATCTCACTCTCACACACACAGGAATGGGAAGACTGAGTTGCGCGTTTAAAGCGGGGACATGGTGTCTCTCGGAGGAACGTTGACTGGGACGGGGGTTTTATGCTTCTGTTTCTGGTAAGTGACTTAGCGTCCCTCTTGTCCATGGCCACACACACACAGCCTACCCTGCTTGTATGTAGCCCCGCCCACATTTGCTGACGGAAGACGAGATGTGCTCATCTATTGGCCTAACAGCTCCTCTGGAGTAACAACGCTAGGAAGGAGAGCAGCTGCAGCTGCCATCACTACGGTAACTTAAGGGGGAATCCGGCTGAAGTTAGTGACTGACCCAGTATAAATCGAGGTTCAGTTTTCAGGCTGTTTTTACAGCCTTAAAATCTCGACTTATACTCGAGTATGTACGTCCATCCAGTCCAACCCATCTAGCAATATCCTCATTTCCTGCCTAACTGCTGAAAAAAACCCACCAAATTTATGAAGGGGGAAAAATTGGAAATTTCCCTGGATTAACTCTACGTTATGAATCAATACCAGTAACTTGCAACATTCCTTGTTTGCAAAACTCATCCAGCTTTTATTTGAAACTGACCAATGAACCTGCCATCACAACGTCCACTGGAAGACAGTTCCATAGCTTTACTGTTCTCACATGTGAAAAACCCTTTCCAAACTTGAAGCCTAAACCTTTTTTCTTCAAGTCTTAAGGGATGTCCTCGTGTCCTCTGACATTTTCTATTGCTGAACATGCCCCAGATAGTTTATTGTATGGTCCGTTAATGTATTTATACACAGTAATCATATCCCACGCAAGTGCCTTTTCTCCAGCATACATAATTGTAACTTTTCCAGTCTCTCTTCATATCAGACCAACAGACCTCAGCTTAACATAGTCGCCTAGGGGGGGACTGTATCAAAAGCCTTTGCAAAATCCAAGTAAACTACATCTACTGCTATGCCAGAGTCTACATTTGTACTTACTCTTCATAAAAGCCAAGCAAGTTAGTTTGACAAGATCTGTTCCTTCTAAATCCATGCTGGTTACTACTTAAAATGTCAGTGCTTGAACATACTGTGACATGTTCCCTTATTAAAGGGGAACTGTGGCTAAAAATGACTTTAGGTAAATTGATAGGAATTGGTCCCCTGAGAATTTTTATTTCCATTGTATTTTGCATATGTTTTGAAGATATTTCATTTTTGTGTGTGATATGGCAGCAGCATCACCAGGTCCCCTGCACTTCCTTCTCTGAAACTGTCAGTCAATCTGTCCTGTGTCTCCTCCTCCCCTTTGCAGCCCCCTTGGACTCTCCCACTCATGGACCCCATGGTCCCTCCAGTTGCAGGCCCCCCATGGTCCATTATCTTACAGCCCCCATGTGGCCCACCCACTCGCGGTGGTCTAAGCCCCACCCCCTCACAGGTGTCTAAGCCCCGCCCACTTGTGGGTGCCATGGGTTACTCAGACACAACCCCTCCCCCAGTGAAAGAGAAGGGCTGTAGATTCCCTTACCTTCTCTTTCAGGACTTCACACAGCACAGAGGAGGGACTTCCTTTCTCCCTCACACACTGAGGGAGTCTGAGGCTGTGTTTGCCGGTGGCCTGTGCAGGAGAAGCCTTAGGAATGTCACATGTCAGCCTCCCGCCCATTAACTTTCTGGTCAGTCATTTCTGTATATCTTGGGCTGTGGAGCACGTAGAGAGGTGGTTGATGGCTCGTTTTAAAGGTAGGAGATTGGCCTTTCATTTAAACTTAACTTGTTTGGAGACCACAGTTCCCCTTTAAACTTTCCAGGATCTTCCCCACCACTGAAGTTAAACTTACAGGCCTGTAATTACCCGGCTGTGAACAAATACCCTTTTGAATATTGGAATAACATCAGCCTTTTTCCAATCCAGAGACACACCTCTGGACATGAGGGAATCTGCAAAAATAGAAACATGGCCTAGATAAAACTTAGCTCTCTAAGTACCCGAGGATGTTTTTATCCGGTCCAGGAGATTTATTAATATTAACCTTCTTCTTTCTGTACCATATCCTCGGTGCACTTAAATCTTTTATACCATTATTGCTACTATACTCTTGATATCTGAACTTGAATCTTCTATATGTAACAGAGGGGGGAAAAGTACATTTGCTTTATCGCCATCCTCTGTAACTAACTTATCCCCATTAATTAATGGTGCCACATTCTCAGTCCTCATCTTCTTACTATTAATATACTTAAAAAATGTTTAGGCTTAGTGATGCTTTGTTCAGCTATCCTAACCTCATTATTAATTTTAGCTACCGTATTTGCCGTATATGCCCCTAAGTGGGGGGTCGTCTTATACGCCGAGTACTCATTTGCCATGGTGACTTAGTCCCTGACCCGAGGAATTGGCTCTTCTGTGCTGGGCCATACGTTGATGCTGAGACCTGACCCGAGGAATTGGCTCTTCTGTGCTGGGCCATACGCCTGACCCGAGGAATTGGCTCTTCTGTGCTGGGCCATACGTTGATGCAGTTGCTGTTTGGTCTCCCCCACATACAAATCAGCATTCTTCACTGCACTGCACTGCGTATATGCCGTGCTTTTCTTGTGTTTCAGTTTTGGGTCTTTCGGATGTACCAATTGCTGCCTCAGTGTGTTGTTCGGCTTAAAGCAGACAGGGATACAGTGTTTTTTGAAAATTCTTCTTAATTTCTCGGAGACCCCTGCTACATATGGGATGACCATGTTCTTCCTCCTGTCTTGCTTTTCCCCTTCACTGTTGGTATTCGTGTTCTTTTCATGGAATCTTCTTCATATTTTTATCCATATCAGATATCAAATCCGCCAGTAAATATGAATCCAACTTTATTGTGAATATATACGTGAATGCTACAATTCCAGAGGTGAGGTATGAAGGTTTCCCTTTTAAACATCCTGACAGCTTTACTTCTATTTGCAAGATAGAAACTTAGTGAGAGGCCTTGCTGAGTGGGAATTTAGAGACACTTTTATTGTGAAAGCATTGTTTCCTCTGGTGCGGACATCTGAATATAATATAGCTGGTTTGGAGATTAAGTGTTGAATGTTCGTTTACTCCATCCTTTAATACCATCTCGCCTTTATTTAACTTAAATACCTCACACCATAGGTTATATAGGGGTTACAGGGTCATTTATTTGTCTTATTTGGCAACAGCTGTAACCCGCTTGCAACATAATAAAATCTTATACTAGGGAACAAACTGATCCTTGGGAGACTTTATAACACATTGCTTAACCAAGGTAGCATTTGTAATAGTGAGAAATGAATAGAAAAAATGTGTCAGTATGTTGCATCATCTACTACTTGACTCCACTAAAATGGACTATACTTAAATAACAGCTGCTTTATTAAAAACAAGATGAAGAAATCCACCATTTCAGCTCTGAAACGTTGTGCCAAAGTAGGGATAAGAAATTCACGACCTAAAACAAAAAATGAATATATATTTGATAACTAAAGCACATATTAAACTGCCAAACAAGCGCTCGGTTGACAAGAACAATCCGCAGCCGTGCACTCGTTGGGAAAGCTAGGTACACACAGTACTGATAAAGCCCTGATACGGTCAGATCTGAAGGTATCGGGGCTTTATTGGTACTGTGAGTAACCTAGCTTAAGCCTTAGAAGGCTGGGGAGCTGACAGTCTTATCAAAGGTGCCATAAATATGTAAGCCAAGCAGATAAATGTAGAATCGACACAGTCAATGTAAAATGAAACAAAGTGGTTAATTAACACATAAGGCCATACTCAAAAAGGGTGCAATTTTGTTCTTAATCCACAGCAAACAATCAGATGTTATCAATTATTTTTGTATATATTGAGACCAGTAAAAATCTAACATCTGGTTGTGGTCAAATTAAAGGCTCGGGCCAAAATCGTTGCACCTCTTTTGATAAGCAAACTTCACAATATTCAGCACCATTAGTTCAACCAGAGGTTTGCTGTAAGTCACAAAGGGCTTATTTAATAAATGTTTGCAAAAGTTTGCCTGTGCTATTAATTGAGCAACCAATCCCAATGGTTGCTTTCTACTGCAGATAAAATATATCTTTATCTTATTGGTAGCTGCATATTATAGCAACTTATCACCACAAAAATCCATATGGGTATTATAAGAGGTTCACAACTTTGGTGGCTATAGATGAAGCAATACAATTTCTTACCTGGGTGGGCAAAATATTTGTGTTGATCGATAGTATCATCCACAATAATATTGATCTTTTGGCCACCATTTGTCTGTGCTATTAATCCACAGCAGCTAATCAGAAGATATCTTAAGCACTAAGCACACACATTACCGATAAGAGTCAGTACGGATGGGAATGGTCCTTTATCAGTAATGTGTGTACGTCATGACAATGAACGCTTTTTTTCAGCATCGGAAATAGTTTTACAAATGGAAAATTTACCTTGGTCTTGGTTGGCTCCTGTCAAAGTAAAGGGAGTCGGCCACAATCATTAGGTGTATGGCAGTCACAAGCGATTTCCCTACACTTTTATAGTGATAGTGAGAACATTTTTGACTGTGTGTAACACATACAGCCCTATGTACCAAACGTTCTTATCATTAAAAATGGTGCTATGTTTGCCAACCAATCAGATGTTATTTACCATTTGAAGTTAAAATTAGCACAATAAGAAGCTTTAATACATAAGTCTGACAGGACCTTACAGATTCTGTCGCATCTTTTGGAGAGTGGTACTGTTTGTACCCAGTGAACATAGTAGAGTAATAATAACATTAAGAAAAAGTTTTTTATTTAATATAAATAATATAAGGAATGGCTGTCCAGTCTCAATTACTGCAAATAGGGGTAATGACCCTCTTTATTAGTGCAAAAACAAACCAACTCAACATTTCGTCCAATGGCCTCTCCCATTGGTGGCCCACAGGAGGTCTTGAGGCCCATAGATACATAAAGCTTTTTATTTGTCTACTGCAGCAGGGGCGTAACTACAGTGGAGCAACCGCAGGGGGCCCGGGAGCTCCATCTTCCAGTGACAGATATAGCTCCTCCCTGAAAGCCACTGTGGATGAAGCACAGATAGGGGCCCCATCATAGTTTTTGCTGGGGGGCCCAGTGATTCCTAGTTAAGACACTGTACTGGACGATAGACAAAACCCGGTTGCTGCAGATTAATTCACAGGCAATCTATGACCCTAATATTACATGCTGGGAGTTGTAGTTTATAAAACATTTGCAGTGAATGATGATAAGTCCGTGCCCGTGCAGTTCTACATAGTACAGGGTACAGACAGGTAACATGAAATGATAAGCAATGACAGTGGGGGTGGCCTGTGAGCCAGTGAGTGACATGTTACTACTCACCTGCAGCTGTGGGGGGCGGTGGCGCTGTTATCGTGCCTGTAGTGGATGTCGGTCTCCTGCGGAACTGCTGCTATTGCTGCCAATCTCCAGCGTCTCCTGTGCTGCCTGATGCTGCATTCATCATTAGAAAGGCCGTGCACTGGCGCAGTGGTCTGCCAACATACGGAACCGCAGTAACATTGCCAGAGCCACTCCTGTACCCGCCCGCGAATACTCAGTCGCACTCATTGTGGAGTTTGGTCCGATTGAGGAACCGGCTCCTCCCTGGTCTCCCTTACTGTCTAACCCAACCTTTCTCTCCGCAGCTCTAAGCTGCTTCCCCCAGCCTAGCCATGGGGACTGCTTGGCCTACGACCTGTCTGGGATACGTCATTGGCCCGAACAGCGAATCGCAGCTAGGAGTTTCTCATACGTCATGGACAAGAACTAATCAGCAGAAGGGATTGGATTGCAGTAGAGTGGCAAGGGATTGGTTATAGTATTCCCCAACGGTATGTGAAGACAGTCAGTTCCTTATTGCCCGATTAGGCGAACTGGTGGGTCTGGTACCTGTCAATAATGAACCCACGGTCTCCTAATACCACAATGCCTCCCCTCAAAGACCCACGGTCTCCTAATACCCACATGCCTCAGTCTCCTAATACCCACAATGCCTACCCTCACAGCCCCCACGGTCTCTAATAACCACAATGCCCTCCTCACGCCCCACAGTCTCCTAATAAGCACAATGCCTTCCCCTCATAGCCCCCTCAGCCCCCAATACCCCACAATGCCTTCCCCTCACAGCCAACACACCTGACTGACTCTTTCCTCAGCTGCTCAGTTGCACGAGTACAATGGCGTAGGAATTGGTTTCTGAATTAACCCAAGGACGGGGGTTAGTGGGGCAACCTTTGTGAGTTTGTATGGGGGCAAGGAGTCAATAGTAGTGGATAAGCCAGAGTTATATAAATGCATTAGGGAATCAGGGTTAGAGTCGAGAACATGAGGGCAGGGAGACTAGAACTGAGAGAAGAGGATAGAGCCTTGAAGGTCTATTGCTCGGGTTTTGCGAACCAGGAAAGTAGATGGAGTGTCAGAGGAGAGGGGAGAGGAGGTGGTAAAAAAAGTAATTAGATTATGATTATGAAAGAAAGATAAAGAGCCAAGTTTCAAACTCTGAAGAAAAGTGGCTGGGACCGAGCCAGAACGGGGGTTATGTATGACGCTACTCTTAGACATAGGGGGTGGAAAAGTTGGACAGCATGGACCTCGAATGAGGAAAAAGCAACAGAAGTTGGTATAGGAAAACACTGCACCAGGTTAGAATATTATTATTTCAGATTTCAAACTGTTACTGTTAAGGGTTTTGGGGTGATTTAGCTGTATGTAAGTTTTCATTTGAGAGAAAGATAGACCACCATGTGTAATCGAGGATTCAACTGCAGTATCATGTTGGGAGATCCAAGTCTCTGTAAGAGCCAGGAGATGAAAGTGTTAGAACAAAAAAGGTCATGAATAAAGGTGCGTTTGTTAGCAAGAGAGCGTGTATTAAGGAGGCCACAGGAAAAAGGAAGAAGTGAGGGTGAAAGAGTAGGGATGGTTATAATATTAGAAAGATTAAAAGGGCAAGGTCGATGGCAGGGTCCAGGGATGGGAGCAATATTCCCAGCAGCAGAAGGAGATAAAACAAGGACTGAAGCTGGGCTAAGGATTTATACTTAAGTTTCCGGGATGTTTGGACTAAGTGAAAGGAACAGCATTTTGTAAGAGTTAACTTGCTGCCTATTTAAGGAAAATAAATGCTATATTACAACTCGCTTCTGTTGATGTCCAGTTAGAAGCCACTCTAGCACACTGTTGCTTTGGCCTAGTAGTTACCGGAGGAAGAGGGCAGTAAGCACCCCAAAACATTTTATTTTTTTTTATTCACTAAAAAATTGTGATGTTCACCTTTTGCTTCTATATACTTCTGTAGATATCACAGACATGATGCAATGGCTGTAACAACAGTAATTTGTTTCATTTTGCTGTGACTTGGTTCTTGCACTCTGATTCTTTGGGAATGATTATAAGGCCACGCCAACCACACAGCATGCTCCCACCTGTACTACACGCTGGTAGGTTTTAGGTAGGTACACTCTGGAAGATATTTTGTCCAAGCTCTGAAATTCAGCGTCTGAAATACCGTCAGTTGGCCATAAATATTTGCATGTGTACCTTAGGGGCCTTTCAAAATAATTTAATAAAGAGCTTAAACCTATAATATTCATTGCATACCATGGAGTATGATCTTCGTTGTTATTAAAGGTTTTTTCAGAATTGTACCAATATTGATTTTGCTTATTTCAGATTCCAGAGTGTTTTAGTACAATTGATAATCCTCGTACCAAACCCAGATTAGGTATCGTGTAAGCTCTAAAGGATATGCAGAAATAAGTGAATTTAGAGACAATTAAATCTATGTAGATGGATCTGCATATCTATGCCATTAATATATTTGGAGTTCAGCTGCCTAATAGGTAAGGCAATGCACGGCCACTATATAGTCTCAGATCTTGTGCTCTTTTTGGTGACTCTACTGATAAGCCTCCTACAAAAAGATGACTAAAATGACCAAACTAACATTTGAGAATGCCTTGCTACCCTAATAAAAAACTATTTATTTATCTTTACGAATACAGATACAGACCTCCTACCTCAAATCAGCTCCAACACTCTCCAAAGGCCCAGAAAATTGGGGGAGCAGCTCTACCCCCATTACCACATTCTAGCAGCAGCCAGAATATCCCATACTATCATGGCACGCCCACGGGACAGGTATGATGGGTCGACCTAGAAATTCTGAACCAAGCATACCATTAAGCTACTACTATGGATACCAAATTTAAGCAAACCCAAAACAAACAACCCATTTATAAATATTACAATATCCGACTGGTGGAAATAAATAACATTATATAAAATTCTCCTCTCATACACTCATGACCCCACTGTTCATAACCCAGAATTCACCCCAGGCTTAAAATCTCCTAATGGACAGAATGTTTCTCAAGAGGGATAACTAACTAACACACATAATGGACCAAAGCTCAACAAGAACTGAAATTCCATCTACTGTGTGTATAGTACACTCAAGTACTCACACACCACTTGACATACCAGACCCCTTTTGAAGGTTGTCTCTCCTTGAAAAATAAGCACTTTACACCCAGAGGAATCCAGCAAATCTCAAAATTGTATAAAATCTGCATTACATCTGGTATCCCCAAACTCTTAATTCCCAATCCTAATGGCAGATGGCTAGGAAAAGAACTGATGCAAATGCCCGTAGATGTTCTTTCAATGTGATAGTACAAGAAAAAAGTTTTAAAAATTTTACATAGAGGCCCCCCTCTCCCTAAGCTTCTAGCTGCCTTTTCTACTGATTGCCAAGTCATACACCATAGAGCCATGAATCATCTTGCACTGATGAGATCTAACAAGATTGAAACAGTCTAGGTCAGATGATTGGCTCTATACATTGGCATATTGCATGTTATTAAATGGACAGTTCAGTGGAAATTATCAATATTGCAAAACAACTGCAAAATTAAAATGCTTCCAGCACCAAAGCAGACAATCACCAGAACACAAAAAAACAAAAAGAATCAG
The DNA here is from genome assembly GCA_019447015.1 of Hymenochirus boettgeri. Lineage (NCBI taxonomy): Eukaryota > Metazoa > Chordata > Amphibia > Anura > Pipidae > Hymenochirus > Hymenochirus boettgeri. Next base: position 176,492,896 of record CM033474.1, on the reverse strand, counting down.
AAACCTGCAACAATAACTACTAAAATAAAAAGATCAAATGGCAACCTCTACACCAACTCCAACACTATCAGACTTTCGCTCACTACTAAAAGAAGAGCTAAACCTAGCCCTAGAACCAGTCAGATCAGACTATATGACTTGGGACAACGTATAGAATACAAACAAGTGACCAACCGAAACAATACAAATCGCGAAAGATGACATCTCCTCCCTACAAAAACCAACTACGACCACTTATCATCACAAATAGAAGATCTAGAAAAATGATCAAGGAGATGCAATCTAAGAATCAGGGGCATCCCTGAAAAATACGCAAACGCCTGGGAAATCACGGACTCCATCTTTCATCAACTACCAGAATTAGAAAAAGATAAACTCCTCTGCGACAGAGCTCATAGAGCACTGCCAAACCACCAATTGATACTCTGCCAAGAGACATTATTACTAGACTGCACTACTACACCACCAAGGAACTATTGCTACAAGAGGCACGCAAAAACCCCAACCTGGAATTTCAAGGGCATAAGTTTCAACTTTACGCTGACCTGGCCCCCTAAACACTGGCCAAACGTAAATCCCTAAAAACTATAACAAAGAAAGAATTGATGGACCACAAAATAAGATACCGATGGGGTACCCCTTAAAACTTCTCTTCTAACAAACAACACACAATATGTGATAACAACGTCACGGATGGATTACAAATACTACGTACTTTAAACATTAAAGTACCAACCCCAACGTCCACCCCAAACCACCAAACACAACGCAGACCGCAGAGAACGTGGACCCCAGTCTCATCACCTATCCAAAAAGGAAAACGCCAGCTCTGGAATCAACCAGACACCAACCAAGTCTCCAGACCCTGCAAAACCGTAAATATAAACAACCAAACACTTAAAGTTATATCATTCATACAAACCCCAAAATATGGGAAAAGGGAAACCGACACCCCCAACCACAGATAGTGGACTTTCCATCTCTGACATGAGATGAAAAATAAATGTCTGTTTTACAGACAAACCTGTTGTTCTTTTATGTTTTGTTTATATGTTCTAACCTTGTTCACCCAGGGCCGGATTTCCCACTAGGCCACCTAGGCCGCGGCCTAGGGCGGCACAGCTACCAAGGGCGGAAAAATAAAACAAATGTTTTTTTTTTTTTTTCGTTAGGCCTTATTGCATCCCTCATTAAATTTACACAATGCACATTATTGGCACACAATAGAGACTTACCGGTCTCTGTTAAATGTGCAGCGATTGCTGTGATTTGCTAGGGCAGCAGGTCCCTCTCCCACTCACAAAGCTCCGCTTCAGCCAATGAATTACCACGTACGGGGGGGAGGGGAACAGGAAGTACAAGTAGCTGGCCTAGGGGAGAAAAAAGTATAAATCCGTCCCTGTGTCACCCCCTCATCAATTCGGTGAATATCTATATAAGAAAAGTTTTTGAAATGTACTATATGACTACAAACAAACACCTGTTATAGACAGGTTATTGTCACAAGTTATACATAAATGTTTTAATCCTGCTTACCCTTTTTATTAGACTGGTATAGCACCTATATAAGAAAATGCGAGCAAATACAAAACTGTCCCCTCACTGTTAGAATAAATATACTTAAGGTTCTAAATGTATATTATGATGATAGATGAAAGCCTAATAACAAACGTAACTATCAAAGCACTAAAATTAATCACCAAAATGTTGAACGCAATGATATAATAACGCGAGGCGGACCAAAACCACCCAGACATTAACCGTATATCCCATAACGTAAGAGGCTTGAACTCTTACCAGAAAAGGGCCTTAGCCTTTAAATCATACGAAGAACACCACCCCCATATAATTTTTTTACAGGAGACACACTTTCAACAAAATCCTACCCTAAATTCTGAACAAGAATTATTCCCAAACACACTCCGCAATGGGCCCTAACAAAAAAATGGGGTCTCAATACTGTCCACAAATCCCTAAACATACAAATAACACAACTCAGAAAAGGATGAGGAGGGGAGATTCCTCCTACTAAATTGCCTCATAGAAACATACCCTATTCACATACTAACATTTACGCCCCAAATACAAATCAACACAAATTTGTCACAACACCATTACACACTGCAAACCACACCTAATACCTAACACCTTAATCGTAGGGGACTAAATTTCCCCATGAACCTAACCTGGGATAGGTCCAGCCACCGCAATTTGACTATAGCAAAAAACGTTTAAAAAATGATTATAAATTACTGGATGATATGTCGCTATCCGATCTATGAGGAGGAATTAAACCAAAACAACAAAGAATACTCATTCTACTCAGCTCCTCACAAATGTTATGTACGTTTGGATTATACGCTGGGAAAACCACAACTTGTACGTAAACACAAAAAGCCACGCTGGAACAGTGTGCCTGGTCCGACCACAAAATAGTCAAAATTCAATTCTCACTCCACCACCCCCCCCCCAAGCAATTTCGTATGGAGACTCAATGAGTCACTATTGAATTCACCTTACATCAAACAGGAAGTATTCAAATCATTAACTGAATACTTCACTCTCAATGACCAAGAACTCCCAGAATTCCCATGGGTATGGGCAGCCCACAAACCCTTTATCAGAGGCTCCTCTAAAACGGCCTCTCAATTTTCAGGATCAATCCGAAAAAAATGCTGAATTGCACACTTTAGAGACCAGGCACGCTGAGACAAATGACGATACATATATCCCAAATCAAATTGATAAGACAACAAAACATGCACTATTCACAATAGAAGTAGAAAAAAATAATTGCAAAAACAAACTATGTATACAAATGGAACAAAGCAGACAGACCATTAGCCAATCTACTCACCACCAAACCACCCAGACATGGAATAAACGCATCAACTTACCACAAGGGAAAGAGACCAGAAAACCAGACCAATATATAAAACGTTCCACGAATACTATTCAACTTTATACTCCCAACACGCTGACCCAAACCCTAATACTAACCTCCCAAAACTAACCCAAAATTGCAAGATATTATGGGAAAACCAGTCACTATACAAGAAGTTTCCAACACAATAAAAACCCTCAAAAACCACAAAGCACCAGGACCCGATGGTCTATCAGGACTTTATTATAAAAAATATCATCATACTTGCCCCCACTGACTAGACTATTCAATGAAATAATGCAAGGAAAAACCCTCCACCAGAATGATATCAACCCATATCACTTTAATACCCAAACCATGAAAATCCCAGGATCCCAAAAACTATAGACCAATATCCCTTATTAACCAAGACATAAAAATACTAGCAAAATTAATGGCCGACAGATCAATACATTCCTACCCACCCTCATACACCCGGATTAAGTAGGCTTTGTCCCAGGGAGGCAAGCCTGGATAATACTAGGCGACTATGCAAATCAAGCATACATGACAAAAACACAACTCAAAGCTGCCTCATATCTTTAGATATCGAGAAAGCCTTTGATACCCTAACTGGTCCTTCCTATTTAAAACCCTACAAACTATCAATTCCCTAACCCATTCCTAAACATCCTAAAAGCATATTATAAAGCAACCACAGCATACATTAGACTCCCATCACAATACAACTCCCCATTAATATACAAAGAGGAACAAGGCAGGGATGCCCCCTCTCTCCCATATTATTTATCCTGACAATGGAAGTAATCGCAACACAAATACGACAAGACACTAAAATAAAGGGGATCCTAATCAGAGAGAAAGAATACAAACTTTGTTTATTCGCGGACGACATCACCCAACATTACAAACCCCCCAAATATCCCTACCAAATCTATACAACAACCTAAATAAAACCCCCAATATACCGGATTAACACTAAATCACTACAAAACTGAAGCACTAAATCTTAATATACCTCCAAAAATAGAAGCCTACTAACTCAAACTTTAAACTAAACTGGAAACCCACAGGAATAAAAACCCTTGGCATATGGCTAACCCACCTAGATACACTATACACAAAAAACTTCACCCCCTTATTACAAACACTAAAAACCGACCTAATCAATGGGGAACAAAACCTATCACCTGGATAGAGAATCAACTCTGTAAAAATGAACGTTTTACCCTGCATTCTATACCTATTCAGAAACCTCGCCATATACATCCCAAAAAATGGTTACAACCATTACAACAGCAAATCATGCATTTCATATGGGGAGGAAGAGAAAGCTAGAATCAATAAAAACATCATGCTTCAATCAAAACACAACGGAGGACTGGGGTCCCAGATATCCACAAATATTATCAAGCGGCACAACTCTCACAAATAATCCCATGGCATAACTCATCAAACTACAGATGGGTCGAACTCGAATCGGATCTTACAAAACCCTACATCTACAACACATGCCATGTACCGTCTCCAAAGCGACATACACAAACAATCACAAACCCAACCACTATCCTAACACTAAAAATATGGAACAAACTAAAACCAATACCAACTTACCACATCATATCCCTTATGATACCTATAACACATAACCCAGAATTCTACCTAGCTACCAACCAAAAGCTACGAATGGTGGAAAGAAAATAGGGATGGAAAGAAATAGGGGAAGAAAATAGGGATGTTCAGATTAACCCACTTCCTCAACCCAACAAAAAAACGTAGAAAAGAAATCCAAAAAAACAAACCTAGCCACCCACAAGGATTTTTCAATTCCTCCAAATCAAACACTACCTTAACACACCCTGAAAAACGTACCACACCCTACTTTAACCCCATTCGAACAAATAGTCTAAAAAACAAAAAAGGGAAAGGACGGTTATCCTCATATATCAAATGATCTACCTGAACAAAACCACCAAACCCTTACATTTATCAAAGCCTGGCACCAAGACCTAGGAACAGAACTAACTAACGAACAATGGTCAGAAACTTTCCTAACAATAAATAAAGGGAGCTTAAATGTAATATAAATAACGCTAGTGTTAAAATAACTTTTACACATAGCGTAAGCACTCCTCACCAAATCCCAATCCAATTATCTTACCTTAAGACCATCCGTCACTGCTTTCTGCCGACTACAGTTTTTTTTAAGCTTAAGCAGGGGTGTTCCTAGGTTTTTTTTGCCACTTGAAACAACTTTTGAATGGTGCCTATAGGTGGATGGTCCAGTGCGTGTGGCTTCTTCATTAAAGTGGTTTGGGCTCCTGGAGGAGGGGTGTGGTGACTTTACACTGGCTAGACGATAGGAGGGCTGACTTAACACTGGCTGGTGGATAGGGGGCTGACAACACTGGCTGGTGGACTGGAGGGCTGACTTAACACTGGCAAATGGACTGGAGGGCTGAATGATGACTAAAGTGCTGACTTAACACTGACTGCATACACACACATGCATATACCCACTATTCATAAACACATACATGCATAAACATGTTCACATGCACAGCAGCATACACCGATATGAAAATATAAAATGTCCTAGTGCCCAGAAGCAAATAGTAGACTAAGCACTTGTGGTCGGCACCAGCGTACATGCACAGAGAGGGGGGGAATTAGGGACTAGAGCAGCACGGTGGCTAGTGGTTAGCACTGAGCCTTGCAGCACTGAGGTCCTGAGTTCGATTCCCCCTTTGGACACATCTGCAAGGAGTTTTATGTTCTCCCCGTGCTTGCGTGGGTTTCCTCTGGGCACTCCAGTTTCCCCCACAATCATAAAGACATATGATAGGTGTATGTGTACATAAAGTGATAGATTGTATAGCTCTTCAGGGCAAGGCCTGATATGAATTGAGTAAACAATTGAAAGCGCTGCAGAATATGTAGCAATATAAGAAAAAAATACATACATACATTACAATTAAGAGAATGAGTGGCTGCTTGTCGGTTAACTCAGACTCTAAGGGCCCATTTACCCAGAGCTGAAATTGCTCGGGCAAATGGCTTCCGGTATTTAATACTGGATTTGCACCTGGTGGTAAATCCCAAAAGGGATTTTACCCCAGTGCCACTTTAAGACCAGCCATTGGCTGGTTAAATTGTGAAGTTATTAAAAGCGGTGCAAATCCTTTATTAAATAGATTGCGCCGTTGCACGGGTGTCTTTTGTGAAACTGGTGCAGACAGTGCAGTTATGGAGTAAACCTATTCAAATCAGTTAGACAAGTTTAACCCCTTGGGTAAATCAGGCCCTATAGTTTTGCGGGGGTATTTCCAAATTGTGTAGAAATGCGAAATTCTATGAAGAACTGCGCCCACACCATTGATGGTATGAATGAACGAACTACAGTGCTACATAGCTGAAGGTGTGTAGATTTGAGGAATATATAGTTTGTGTGGGGTATTTCTGAGTTATCAGGGTGTTTTGTGGAAAAACTGCAGACTGTCCAAATTCGGAGTTGGCTAAATATTTTCGCTGTTTTTGAGCCATCGTGCATTGTCTCACATCGTGGCTTTTCGCTTCCACGTCCGCATGTGTAACCACACATATGGCATACCGTTTGATTCAGGACATTTGGGAGATTGATATTTAGTAACTTTTTTTTAAATTCCGTCAGGTTTTGGCATGATTTCTACCTTTTGAAGTTGTTTTTGTTCATTTTTTCAGAAAAGTGCGAACTTCTACGAAGAAAGCGCCCACACCATTGATGGTATGAATGAACGAACTACAGTGTTACATAGCTGAAGGTGTGTAGATTTCAGGAATATATAGTTTGTGGGGGGTATTTCTGAGTTACGGGGGTGTTTTGTGGAAAAAACTGCAGACTGTCCAAATTCGGAGTTGGCTAAATATTTTCGTGTTTCTGGCCATCGTGCATTGTCTCACTTTGTGGCTTTCACTTCCACGTCCGCGTGTGTAACCACACATATGGCATACTGTTTGATTCAGGACATTTGGGAGATTGATATTTAGTAACTTTTTTTTAGATTCCATGAGGTTTTGGCATGATTTCTACCTTTTGAAGTTGTTTTTGTTCATTTTTTCAGAAAAGTGCGAACTTCTACGAAGAACTGCGCCCACACCATTGATGGTATGAATGAACGAACTACAGTGCTACATAGCTGAAGGTGTGTAGATTTCAGGAATATATAGTTGTGGGGGTTATTTCTAAGTTACGGGGGTGTTTTGTGGAAAAAACTGCAGACTGTCCAAATTCGGAGTTGGCTAAAATTTTCGCTGTTTCTGAGCCATCGTGCATTGTCTCACTTTGTGGCTTTTCGCTTCCACGTCCGCATGTGTAACCACACATATGGCATACCGTGTGATTCAAGGCATTAGGGAGATTGATATTTAGTAATTTTTTTTTACATTTCATGAGGTTTTGGCATGATTTCTACCTTTTGAAGTTGTTTTTTTTTCATTTTTTCAGACAAATGCGAACTTCTACGAAGAACTGCGCCCAACCATTGATGGCTTGAATGAAAATCTAACTGCGTTACATAGCTGAAGGTGTGTAGATTTCAGGAATATATAGTTTATGGGGGTTATTTAAGTTACGGGGGTGTTTTGTGGATAAAACTGCAGACTGTCCAATTCGGAGTTGGCTAAATATTTTCGCTGTTTCTGAGCCATCGTGCATTGTCTCACTTTGTGGCTTTTCGCTTCCACGTCTGCATGTGTAACCACACATATGCATACCGTTTGATTCAGGACATTTGGGAGATTGATATTTGGTAACTTTTTTTTACATTCCATGGGTTTTGGCATGATTTCTACCTTTTTGAACGTTGTTGATTTTTTTGAAATCTGGTAAAAGTGCAAACTTCTACGAAGAACTGCGCCCACACCATTGATGGTATGAATGAACGAACTACAGTGCTACATAGCTGAAGGTGTGTAGATTTGAGGAAATATAGTTTGTGTGGGGTATTTCTGAGTTATCAGGGTGTTTTGTGGAAAAAACTGCAGACTGTCCAATTCGGAGTTGGCTAAATATTTTCGCTGTTTTGAGCCATCGTGCATTGTCTCACATCGTGGCTTTCGCTTCCACGTCCGCATGTGTAACCACACATATGGCAATACCGTTTGATTCAGGACATTGGGAGATTGATATTTAGTAACTTTTTTTTAAATTCCGCTCAGGTTTTGGCATGATTTTCCTTTTGAAGTGTTTTTTGTTCATTTTTTCAGAAAAGTGCGAACTTCTACGAAGAACGGCGCCACACCATTGATGGTATGAATGAACGAACTACAGTGGTACTATAGCTGAAGGTGTGTAGATTTCAGGAATATATAGTTTGTGGGGTTATTTCTGAGTTACGGGGGTGTTTGTGGAAAAAACTGCAGACTGTCCAAATTCGGAGTTGGCTAAATATTTTCGCTGTTTCTGAGCCATCGTGCATTGTCTCACTTTGTGGCTTTTCACTTCCACGTCCGCGTGTGTAACCACACTATGGCATACTGTTTGATTCAGGACATTTGGGAGATTGATATTTAGTAACTTTTTTTTAGATTCCATGAGGTTTTGGCATGATTTCTACCTTTTGAAGTTGTTTTTGTGTCTTTTTTCAGAAAAGTGCGAACTTCTACGAAGAACGCGCCCACACCATTGATGGTTGAATGAACGAACTACAGTGCTACATAGCTGAAGGTGGTAGATTTCAGGAATATATAGTTTGTGGGGGGTTATTTCTAAGTTACGGGGGTGTTTTGTGGAAAAACTGCAGACTGTCCAAATTCGGGAGTTGGCTAAATATTTTCGCTGTTTCTGAGCCATCGTGCATTGTCTCACTTTGTGGCTTTTCGCTTCCACGTCCGCATGTGTAACCACACATATGGCATACCGTGTGATTCAGGACATTAGCAGCGAAAATATTTAGCCAACTCCGAATTTGGACAGTCTGCAGTTTTATCCACAAAACACCCCCGTAACTTAGAAATAACCCCCATAAACTATATATATTCCTGAAATCTACACACCTTCAGCTATGTAACGCAGTAGATTATTCATTCAAGCCATCAATGGTGTGGGCGCAGTTCTTCGTAGAAGTTCGCATTTGTCTGAAAAAATGAAAAAAAACAACTTCAAAAGGTAGAAATCATGCCAAAACCTCATGAAATGTAAAAAAAAGTTACTAAATATCAATCTCCCTAATGTCCTGAATCACACGGTATGCCATATGTGTGGTTACACATGCGGACGTGGAAGCGAAAAGCCACAAAGTGAGACAATGCACGATGGCTCAGAGAACAACAGCGAAATATTTAGCCAACTCCGAATTTGGACAGTCTGCAGTTTTTTCCACAAACACCCCCGTAACTCAGAAATAACCCCACAAACTATATATTCCTGAAATCTACAACACCTTCAGCTATAGTAACCACTGTAGTTCGTTCATTCATACCATCAATGGTGTGGCGCCGTTCTTCGTAGAAGTTCGCACTTTCTGAAAAAATGAACAAAAAACACTTCAAAAGGTAGAAATCATGCCAAAACCTGAGCGGAATTTAAAAAAAAGTTACTAAATATCAATCTCCCAAATGTCCTGAATCAAACGGTATTGCCATATGTGTGGTTACACATGCGGACGTGGAAGCGAAAAGCCACGATGTGAGACAATGCACGATGGCTCAAAACAGCGAAAATATTTAGCCAACTCCGAATTGGACAGTCTGCAGTTTTTTCCACAAAACACCCTGATAACTCAGAAATACCCACACAAACTATATTTCCTCAAATCTACACACCTTCAGCTATGTAGCACTGTAGTTCGTTCATTCATACCATCAATGGTGTGGGCGCAGTTCTTCGTAGAAGTTTGCACTTTTACCAGATTTTCAAAAAAAATCAAACAACGTTCAAAAAGGTAGAAATCATGCCAAAACCCATGGAATGTAAAAAAAAGTTACCAAATATCAATCTCCCAAATGTCCTGAATCAAACGTATGCATATGTGTGGTTACACATGCAGACGTGGAAGCGAAAAGCCACAAAGTGAGACAATGCACGATGGCTCAGAAACAGCGAAAATATTTAGCCAACTCCGATTGGACAGTCTGCAGTTTTATCCACAAAACACCCCCGTAACTTAAATAACCCCCATAAACTATATATTCCTGAAATCTACACACCTTCAGCTATGTAACGCAGTTAGATTTTCATTCAAGCCATCAATGGTTGGGCGCAGTTCTTCGTAGAAGTTCGCATTTGTCTGAAAATGAAAAAAAAACAACTTCAAAAGGTAGAAATCATGCCAAAACCTCATGAAATGTAAAAAAAAATTACTAAATATCAATCTCCCAATGCCTTGAATCAACACGGTATGCCATATGTGTGGTTACACATGCGGACGTGGAAGCGAAAAGCCACAAAGTGAGACAATGCACGATGGCTCAGAAACAGCGAAAATTTTAGCCAACTCCGAATTTGGACAGTCTGCAGTTTTTTCCACAAAACACCCCCGTAACTTAGAAATAACCCCCACAACTATATATTCCTGAAATCTACACACCTTCAGCTATGTAGCACTGTATTCGTTCATTCATACCATCAATGGTGTGGGCGCAGTTCTTCGTAGAAGTTCGCACTTTTCTGAAAAAATGAACAAAAACAACTTCAAAAGGTAGAAATCATGCCAAAACCTCATGGAATCTAAAAAAAAGTTACTAAATATCAATCTCCCAAATGTCCTGAATCAACAGTATGCCATATGTGTGGTTACACACGCGGACGTGGAAGTGAAAGCCACAAAGTGAGACAATGCACGATGGCTCAGAAACACGAAAATATTTAGCCAACTCCGAATTTGGACAGTCTGCAGTTTTTTCCACAAAACACCCCCGTAACTCAGAAATACCCCCACAAACTATATATTCCTGAAATCTACACACCTTCAGCTATGTAACACTGTAGTTCGTTCATTCATACCATCAATGGTGTGGGCGCTTTCTTCGTAGAAGTTCGCACTTTTCTGAAAAAATGAACAAAAAACAACTTCAAAAGGTAGAAATCATGCCAAAACTCTGACGAATTTAAAAAAAAGTTACTAAATATCAATCTCCCAAATGTCCTGAATCAAACGGTATGCCATATGTGTGGTTACACATGCGGACGTGGAAGCGAAAAGCCACGATGTGAGACAATGCACGATGGCTCAAAAACAGCGAAAATATTTAGCCAACTCCGAATTTGGACAGTCTGCAGTTTTTCCACAAACACACCCTGATAACTCAGAAATACCCCACACAAACTATATATTCCTCAAATCTACACACCTTCACTATGTAGCATGTAGTTCTTCATTCTTACACACAATCAATGGTGTGGGCGCAGTTCTTCATAGAATTTCGCATTTCTACACAATTTGGAAATACCCCCGCAAAACTATAGGGCCTGATTTACCCATAGGGGTTAAACTTGTGCTAACTGATATTGAATAGGTTTAACTCCATAACTGCACTGTCTGCACCAGTTTCACAAAAGACACCCGTGCAACGGCGCAATCTATTTAATAAAGGATTTGCACCGCTTTTAACTTCACAATTTAAGACCAGCCAATGGCTGGTCTTAAAGTGGCACTGGGGTAAAATCCCTTTTGGGATTTACCACCAGGTGCAAATCCAGTATTAAATACCGGAAGCCATATTTGCCCAGAGCAATTTGCAGCTCTGGGTAAATGAGGCCCTTAGAGTCTGAGTTAAACCAGACAAGCAGCCACTCATCTGCTTAATTGTATATGTATGTATGTATTTTATTTCTTATATATTGCTACATATTCTGCAGCGCTTTACAATTGTTTACTCAATTCATATCAGGCCTTGCCCTGAAGAGCTTACAATCTAATCACTTTATGTACACATACAACCTATCAGTATGTCTTTATGATTGTGGGGGAAACTGGAGTGCCCAGAGGAAACCCACGCAAGCACGGGGAGAACATTAAAACTCCTTGCAGATGTGTCCAAAGGGGGAATCGAACTCAGGACCTCAGTGCTGCAAGGCATCAGTGCTAACCACTGAGCCACCGTGCTGCTCTAGTCCCTAATTCCCCCCCTCTCTGTGCATGTACCGCTGGTGCCGACCACAAGTGCTTGAGTCTACTATGTGCTTCTGGGCACTAGGACATTTTATATTTTCATATCGGTGTATGCTGCTGTGCATGTGAACATGTTTATGCATGTATGTGTTTATGAATATGTGGGTATATGCATGTGTGTGTATGCAGTCAGTGTTAAGTCAGCACTTTAGTTCATCAGTCAGCCCTCCAGTCCATTTGCCAGTGTTAAGTCAGCCCTCCAGTCCACCAGCCAGTGTTGTCAGCCCTCCTATCCACCAGCCAGTGTTAAGTCAGCCCTCCTATCGTCTAGCCAGTGTAAAGTCACCACACCCTCCTCCATGAGCCACAACCACTTTAATGAAGAAGCCACACGCACTTGACCATCCACCTATAGGCACCATTCAAAAGTTGTTTCAAGTGGCAAAAAAAACCTAGGAACACCCCTGCTTAAAGCTTAAAAAAAACTGTAGTCGGCAGAAAGCAGTGACGGATGGTCTTAAGGTAAGATAATTGGATTGGGATTTGGTGAGGAGTGCTTACGCTATGTGTAAAAGTTATTTTAACACATAGCGTTATTTATATTACATTTAAGCTCCCTTTATTTATTGTTAGGAAAGTGTCTGACCATTGTTCGTTAGTTAGTTCTGTTCCTAGGTCTTGGTGCCAGGCTTTGATAAATGTAAGGGTTTGGTGGTTTTGTTCAGGTAGAATCATTTGATATATGAGGGATAACCGTCCTTTCCCTTTTTTGTTTTTTAGACATATTTGTTCGAATGGGGTTAAAGTAGGGTGTGGTACGTTTTTCAGGGTGTGTTTAAGGTAGTGTTTGATTTGGAGGAATTGGAAAAATCCTTGTGGGTGGCTAGGTTTGTTTTTTTGGATTTCTTTTCTTACGTTTTTGTTGGGTTGGAGGAAGTGGGTTAATCTGAACATCCCTATTTCTTTCCCCTATTTCTTTCCATCCCTATTTTCTTTCCACCAGTCGTAGCTTTTGGTTTGGTAGCTAGGTAGAAATTCTGGGTTATGTGTTATAGGTATCATAAGGGATAGTGATGTGGTAAGTTGGTATTTGGTTTTAGTTTGTTCCCATATTTTTAGTGTTAGGATAGTGGTTGGGTTTGTGATTGTTTGTGTATGTCGCTTTGGAGACGGTAGCATGGCAGTGTGTGTAGATGTAGAGGTTTTGTAAGATCCGATTCGAGTTCGACCCATCTGGGTATGTTTGATGAGTTATGCCATGGGATTATTTGTGAGAGTTGTGCCGCTTGATAATATTTGTGGATATCTGGGACTCCCAGTCCTCCGTTGTGTTTTGATTGGAGCATGATGTTTTTATTGATTCTAGCTTTTCTTCCTCCCCATATGAAATGCATGATTTGCTGTTGTAATGGTTGTAACCATTTTTTAGGGATGTATATGGCGAGGTTTCTGAATAGGTATAGAATGCAGGGTAAAACGTTCATTTTTACAGAGTTGATTCTACCTATCCAGGTGATAGGTTTTGTTCCCCATTTGATTAGGTCGGTTTTTAGTGTTTGTAATAAGGGGGTGAAGTTTTTTGTGTATAGTGTATCTAGGGATGGGGTTAGCCATATGCCAAGGGTTTTTATTCCTGTGGGTTTCCAGTTTAGTTTAAAGTTTAGAGTTAGTAGGTCTTCTATTTTTGGAGGTATATTAAGATTTAGTGCTTCAGTTTTGTAGTGATTTAGTGTTAATCCGGTATATTGGGAGGTTTTATTTAGGTTGTTGTATAGATTTGGTAGGGATATTTGGGGGGTTTGTAATGTTAGGGTGATGTCGTCCGCGAATAAACAAAGTTTGTATTCTTTCTCTCTGATTAGGATCCCCTTTATTTTAGTGTCTTGTCGTATTTGTGTTGCGATTACTTCCATTGTCAGGATAAATAATATGGGAGAGAGGGGGCATCCCTGCCTTGTTCCTCTTTGTATATTAATGGGGAGTTGGTATTGTGATGGGAGTCTAATGTATGCTGTGGGTGCTTTATAATATGCTTTTAGGATGTTTAGGAATGGGTTAGGGAATTGATAGGTTTGTAGGGTTTTAAATAGGAAGGACCAGTTAAGGGTATCAAAGGCTTTCTCGATATCTAAAGATATGAGGCAGCTTTGAGTTTGTTGTTTTGTCATGTATGCTATGATGTTGCATAGTCGCCTAGTATTATCCGAGGCTTGCCTCCCTGGGACAAAGCCTACTTGATCCGGGTGTATGAGGGTGGGTAGGAATGTATTGATTCTGTCGGCCATTAATTTTGCTAGTATTTTTATGTCTTGGTTAATAAGGGATATTGGTCTATAGTTTTTGGGATCCTGGGGGGATTTTCATGGTTTGGGTATTAAAGTGATATGGGTTGATATCATTTCTGGTGGGAGGGTTTTTCCTTGCATTATTTCATTGAATAGTCTAGTCAGGTGGGGGGCAAGTATGATGAGTATTTTTTATAATAAAGTCCTGATAGACCATCGGGTCCTGGTGCTTTGTGGTTTTTGAGGGTTTTTATTGTGTTGGAAACTTCTTGTATAGTGACTGGTTTTCCCATAATATCTTGCATATTTTGGGTTAGTTTTGGGAGGTTAGTATTAGGGTTTGGGTCAGCGTGTTGGGAGTATAAAGTTGAATAGTATTCGTGGAACGTTTTATATATTTGGTCTGGGTTTCTGGTCTCTTTCCCTTGTGGTAAGTTGATGCGTTTGATTCCATGTCTGGGTGGTTTGGTGGTGAGTAGATTGGCTAATGGTCTGTCTGCTTTGTTCCATTTGTAATACATAGTTTGTTTTTGCCAAATTAGTTTTTTTTCTACTTCTATTGTGAATAGTGCATGTATTTGTTGTCTTATCAATTTGATTTGGGGATATAATGTATCGTCATTTGTCTCAGCGTGCCTGGTCTCTAAAGTGTGCAATTCAGCATTTAGTTTTCGGATTGATTCCTGAAAATTGAGAGGCCAGTTTTATGAGGATGCCTCTGATAAAGGGTTTGTGGGCTGCCCATACCCATGGGAATTCTGGGAGTTCTTGGTCATTGAGAGTGAAGTATTCAGTTAATGATTTGAATACTTCCTGTTTGATGTAAGGTGAATTCAATAGTGACTCATTGAGTCTCCATACGAAATTGCTTGGGGGGGGGGGGTGGAGTTCGAGAATTGAATTTTGACTATTTTGTGGTCGGACCAGGCACACTGTTCCAGCGTGGCTTTTTGTGTTTTACGTACAAGTTGTGGTGTTCCCAGCGTATAATCCAAACGTACATAACATTTGTGAGGAGCTGAGTAGAATGAGTATTCTTTGTTGTTTTGGTTTAATTCCCTCCATAGATCGGATAGCGACATATCATCCAGTAATTTATATACATTTTTTAAACGTTTTTTGCTATAGTCAAATTGCGGTGGCTGGACCTATCCCAGGTTAGGTTCATGGGGAAATTTAGGTCCCCTACGATTAAGGTGTTAGGTAGTAGGTGTGGTTTGCAGTGTGTAATGGTGTTGATGACAAATTTGTGTTGATTTGTATTTGGGGCGTAAATGTTAAGTAGTGAATAGGGTATGTTTTCTATGAGGCAATTTAGTAGGAGGAATCTCCCCTCCTCATCCTTTTCTGAGTGTGTTATTTGTATGTTTAGGGATTTGTGGAACAGTATTGAGACCCCATTTTTTTTGTTAGGGCCCATTGCGGAGTGTGTTTGGGAATAATTCTTGTTCAGAAATTTAGGGTAGGATTTTGTTGAAAAGTGTGTCTCCTGTAAAAAAAATTATATGGGGGTGGTGTTCTTCGTATGATTTAAAGGCTAAGGCCCTTTTCTGGTAAGAGTTCAAGCCTCTTACGTTATGGGATATACAGGTTAATGATCTGGGTGGTTTTGGTCCAGCCATCGCGTTATTATATCATTGCGTTCAACATTTTGGTGATTAAATTTTAGTGCTGTGATAGTTACGTTTGTTATTAGGCTTTCATCTATCATCATATAATACATTTTAGAACCTTTAAGTATATTTATTCTAACAGTGAGGGGACAGTTTTGTATTTGCTCGCATTTTCTTATATAGGTGCTATACCAGTCTAATAAAGAGAGGGTAAGCAGGATTAAAACATTTATGTATAACTTGTGACAATAACCTGTCTATAACAGGTGTTTGTTTGTAGTCATATAGTACATTTCAAAAACTTTTCTTATATAGATATTACACCGAATTGATGAGGGGGTGAACACAGGGACGGATTTATACTTTTTTCTCCCCTAGGCCAGCTAACTTGTACTTCCTGTTCCCCTCCCCCCCGTACGTGGTAATTCATTGGCTGAAGCGGAGCTTTGTGAGTGGGAGAGGGACCTGCTGCCCATAGCAAATCAGCAATCGCTGCACATTTAACAGAGACCGGTAAGTCTCTATTGTGTGCCAAATAATGTGCATTGTGTAAATTTAATAAGGGGATGCAATAAGGCCTAACTTGAAAAAAAAAACATTTTGTTTTATTTTTCCGCCCTTGGTAGCTGTGCCGCCCTAGGCCGCGGCCTAGGTGGCCTAGTGGGAAATCCGGCCCTGGGTGAACAAGGTTAGAACATATAAACAAAACATAAAAGAACAACAGGTTTGTCTGTAAAACAGACATTTATTTTTCATCTCATGTCAGAGATGGGAAAGTCCACTATCTGTGGTTGGGGGTGTCGGTTTCCCTTTTCCCATATTTTATGGGGTTTGTATGAAGTATAACTTTAAGTGTTTGGTTGTTTATAGTTACGGTTTTGCAGGGTCTGGAGACTTGGTGTGGTCTGGTTGATTCCAGAGCTGGCGTTTTCCTTTTTGGATAGGTGATGAGACTGGGGTCCACGTTCTCTGCAGGGGTCTGCGTTGTGTTTGGTGGTTTGGGGTGGACGTTGGGGTTGGTACTTTAATGTTTAAAGTACGTAGTATTTGTAATCCATCCGTGACGTTGTTGATCACATATTGTGTGTTGTTTGTTGAGAAGAGAAGTTTTAAGGGGTATCCCCATCTGTATCTTATTTTGTGGTCCATCAATTCTTTCGTTATAGTTTTTAGGGATTTACGTTTGGCCAGTGTTTAGGGGGCCAGGTCAGCGTAAAGTTGAAACTTATGCCCTTGAAATTCCAGGTTGGGGTTTTTGCGTGCCTCTTGTAGCAATAGTTCCTTGGTGGTGTAGTAGTGCAGTCTAGTAATAATGTCTCTTGGCAGAGTATCAATTGGTGGTTTGGCAAGTGCTCTATGAGCTCTGTCGCAGAGGAGTTTATCTTTTTCTAATTCTGGTAGTAGTGATGAAAAGATGGAGTCCGTGATTTCCCAGGCGTTTGCGTATTTTTCAGGGATGCCCCTGATTCTTAGATTGCATCTCCTTGATCTATTTTCTAGATCTTCTATTTGTGATGATAAGTGGTCGTATTGTGTTTGTAGGGAGGAGATGTCATCTTTCGCGATTTGTATTGTTTCGGTTAGGTCATCTTGTTTGTATTCTATACGTTGTCCCAAGTCATATAGGTCTGATCTGACTGGTTCTAGGGCTAGGTTTAGCTCTTCTTTTAGTAGTGAGCGAAAGTCTGATAGTGTTGGAGTTGGTGTAGAGGTTGCCATATTTGATCTGTTATTTTTAGTAGTTATTGGTTGCAGGTTTTCTGATTCTTTTGTTTTTTTGTGTTCTGGTGATTGTCTGCTTTGGTGCTGGAAGCTATTTAATTTTGCAGTTGTTTTTGCAAATATTGATAATTTCCACTGAACTGTCCATTTAATAACATGCAATATAGCCTAATGTATAGAGCCAATCATCTGACCTGCAGACATGTTTCAATCTTGTTAGATCTCATCAGTGCAAGATAGATTCATGGCTCTATGGTGTATGACTTGGGCATACAGTAGAAAAGGCAGCTAGAAAGCTTAGGGAGAGGGGGGCCTCTATGTAAAATTTTAAAACTTTTTTCTTGTACTATCACATTGAAAGAACATCTACGGGCATTTGCATCAGTTCTTTTCCTAGCCATTCCTGCCATTAGGATTGGGAATTAAGAGTTTGGGGATACCAGGATGTAATGCAGATTTTATACAATTTTGAGATTTGCTGGATTCCTCTGGGGTTTAAAGTGCTTATTTTTCAAGGAGAGACAACCTTCAAAAGGGGTCTGGTATGTCAAGTGGGTGGTGATAAAATGAGTAACTTGAGTGTATCTATACCACACAGTAGATGGAAATTTCAGTTCTTGTTGAGCTTTGGTCCATTATGTGTGTTAGTCTAGTTATCCCTCTTGAGAAACATTCTGTCCATTAGGAGATTTGTAAGCCTGGGGTGAAGTCTGGGTTATAGAACAGTGGGGTCATGAGTGTATGAGAGGTAGAAATTTTATATAATGTTATTTATTTCCACCAGTCGGATATTGTAATATTTATAAATGGGTTGTTTGTTTTGGGTTTGCTTAAATTTGGTATCCATAGTAGTAGGCTTAATGGTATGCTTGGTGTCAGATTATTTTCTAGGTCGACCCATCATACCTGTCCCGGTGGGCTGTGCCATGATAGTATTTGGGATATTCTGGCTGCTGCTAGAATGTGGTAATGGGGGTAGAGCTGCTCCCCCTAATTTTCTGGGCCTTTGGAGAGTGTTGGAGCTGATTTGAGGTAGGAGGTCTGTATCTGTATTCGTAAAGATAAATAAATAGTTTTTTATTAGGGTAGCAAGGCATTCTCAAATGTTTAGTTGTGTCATTTTAGTCATCTTTTTGTAGGAGGCTTATCAGTAGAGTCACCAAAAAGAGGCACAAGATCTGAGACTATATAGTGGCCGTGCATTGCCTTACCTATTAGGCAGCTGAACTCCAAAATATATTAATATGGCATAGATATGCAGATCCATCTACATAGATTTAATTGTCTCTAAATTCACTTATTTCTGCATATCCTTTAGAGGCTTTTACACAGATACCTAAAATCAACTGGGGTTTGGTACGAGGATTATCAAATTGTACTAAAACAACTCTGGGAATCTGAAAATAAGCAAATCCATTGGTACCAATTCTGGAAAAACCTTTTATCTCAATACTCCATTGGTATGCAATGAATATTATAGGTTTAAGCTCTTTATTAAGATTATTTTGAAAGTGCCCCTAAGGTACACATGCAAATATTTATGGCCAACTGACCGGTATTTCAGACGCTGAATTTCAGAGGCTTGGGACAAAATATCTTCCAGAGTGTACCTAGCCTAAAACCTACCAGCGTGTAGTACAGGTGGGCATGGCTTGTGTGTGGGCGTGGCCTTATAATCATGCTCCCAAAGGAAATCAAGAGTGCAAGAACCAAGTCACAGCAAAATGAAACAAATTACTGTTGTTACAGCCAATTGCATCATGTCTGTGATATCTACAGAAGTATATAGAAGCAAAAGGTGAACATCACAATTTTTTAGTGAATAAAAAAATAATAAAATGTTTTGGGGTGCTTACTGCCCTCTTCCTCCGGTAACTACTAGGCCAAAGCAACAGTGTGCTAGAGTGGCTTCTAACTGGACATCAACAGAAGGCAGTTGTAATATGAGCTATTTATTTTCCTTAAATAGGCAGCAAGTTAAACTCTTACAAAATGCTGTTCCTTTCACTTAGTCCAAACATCCCAGGAAACTTAAGTATAAATCCTTAGCCCAGCTTCAGTCCTTGTTTATTATTCTCCTTCTTGCTGCTGGGAATATTGCTCCCATCCCTGGACCCTGCCATCGACCTTGCCCTTTTAATCTTTCTAATATTATAACCATCCCTACTCTTTCACCCTCACTTCTTCCTTTTTCCTGTGGCCTCCTTAATACACGCTCTCTTGCTAACAAACGCACCTTTATTCATGACCTTTTTTGTTCTAACACTTTCATCTCCTGGCTCTTACAGAGACTTGGATCTCCCAACATGATACTGCAGTTGAATCCTCGATTACACATGGTGGTCTATCTTTCTCTCAAATGAAAACTTACATACAGCTAAATCACCCCCAAAACCCTTAACAGTAACAGTTTGAAATCTGAAATATATAATTCTAACCTGGTGCAGTTGTTTCTCTACCAACTTCTGTTGCTTTTTCCTCATTCGAGGTCCATGCTGTCCAACTTTTCCACCCCCTATGTCTAAGAGTAGCAGTCATACATAGACCCCCGTTCTGGCTCTGTCCCAGCCACTTTTCTTGCAGAGTTTGAAACTTGGCTCTTTATCTTTCTTTCATAATCATAATCTAATTACTTTTTTTACCACCTACTCTCCCCTCTCCTCTGACACTCCATCTACTTTCCTGGTTCGCAAAACCCGAGCAATAGACCTTCAAGGCTCTATCCTCTTCTCTCAGTTCTAGTCTCCCTGCCCTCATGTCTGACTCTAACCCTGATTCCCTAATGCATTTATATAACTCTGGCTTATCCACTACTATTGACTCCTTTGCCCCCATACAAACTCACAAAGGTTGCCCCACTAACCCCCGTCCTTGGGTTAATTCAGAAACCAAATTCCTACGCCATTGTACTCGTGCAACTGAGCAGCTGAGGAAAGAGTCAGTCAGGTGTGTTGGCTGTGAGGGGAAGGCATTGTGGGTATTGGGAGGCTGAGGGGGCTATGAGGGGAAGGCATTGTGCTTATTAGGAGACTGTGGGGGCTGTGAGGGCATTGTGGTTATTAGGAGACCGTGGGGGCTGTGAGGGTAAGGCATTGTGGGTATTAGGAGACTGAGGGCATTGTGGGTATTAGGAGACCGTAGGGTCTGTGAGGGGAAGGCATTGTGGGTATTAGGAGACCGTGGGGTTCATTATTGACAGGTACCAGACCCACCAGTTCGCCTAATCGGGCAATAAGGAACTGACTGTCTTCACATACCGTTGGGGAATACTTAACCAATCCCTTGCCACTCTACTGCAATCCAATCCCTTCTGCTGATTAGTTCTTGTCCATGACGTATGAGAAACTCCTAGCTGCGATTCGCTAGTTCGGGCCAATGACGTATCCCAGACAGGTCGTAGGCCAAGCAGTCGGCCATGGCTGAGGCTGGGGGAAGCAGCTTAGAGCTGCGGAAGAGAAAGGTTGGGTTAGACAGTAAGGGAGACCAGGGAGGAGCCGGTTCCTCAATCGGACCAAACTCCACAATGAGTGCGACTGAGTATTCGCGGCGGGTACAGGAGTGGCTCTGGCAATGTTACTGCGGTTCCGTATGTTGGCAGACCAGCTGCGCCAGTGCTACGGCCTTTCTAATGATGAATGCAGCATCAGGCAGCACAGGAGACGCTGGGAGATTGGGCAGCAATAGCAGCAGTTCCGCCAGGAGACCGACATCCACTACAGGCAGCGATAACAGCGCCACCGCCCCCACAGCTGCAGGTGAGTAGTAACATGTCACTCACTGGCTTCACAGGGACCCCCCACTGTTCATTGCTTATCATTTCATGGTTACCTGTCTGTACCCTGTACTATGTAGAACTGCACGGGCACGGACTTATCATCATTCACTGCAAATGTTTTATAAACTACAACTCCCAGCATGTAATATTAGGGTCATATGATTGCCTGTGATATTAATCTGCAGCAACCGGGTTTTGTCTATCTGCAGTACAGTGTCTTAACTAGGAATCACTGGGCCCCCCAGCAAAACTATGATGGGGCCCCTATCTGTGCTTCATCCACAGTGGCTTTCAGGGAGGAGGCTATATCTGTCACTGGAAGATGGAGCTCCCGGGCCCCCCTGCGGTTGCTCCACTGTAGTTACGCCCCTGCTGCAGTAGACAAATAAAAAGCTTTATGTATCTATGGGCCTCAAGACCTCCTGTGGGCCACCAATGGGAGAGGCCATTGGACGAAATGTTGAGTTGGTTTGTTTTTGCACTAATAAAGAGGGTCATTACCCCTATTTGCAGTAATTGGAGACTGGACAGCCATTCCTTATATTATTTATATTAAATAAAAAACTTTCTTCTAATGTTATTATTACTCTACTGTTCAGCTGGGTACACACAGTACCACTCTCCAAAAGATGCGACAGAATCTGTAAGGTCCTGTCAGACTTATGTATTAAAGCTTCTTATTGGTGCTAATTTTAACTTTCAAATGGTAAATAACATCTGATTGGTTGGGGCAAACATAGCACCATTTTTAATGATAAGAACGTTTGGTACATAGGGCTGTATGTGTCTACACACAGTCACAAATGTTCTCACTATCACTATATAAAGTGTAGGGAAATCGCTTGTGACTGCCATACACCTAATGATTGTGGCCGACTCCCTTTACTTTGACAGGGAGCCAACCAAGACCAAGGTAAATTTTCCATTTGTAAAACTATTTCCGATGCTGAAAAAAAGCGTTCATTGTCATGGACGTACACACATTACTGATAAAGGACCAATCCCATCCGTACTGACTCTTATCGGTAATGTGTGTGCTTAGTGCTTAAGATATCTTCTGATTAGCTGCTGTGGATTAATAGCACAGACAAATGGTGGCCATAAACGGATCAATATTATTGTGGATGATACTATCGATCAACCAAATATTTTGCCCACCCAGGTAAGGAAATTGTATTGCTTCATCTATAGCCACCAAAGTTTTGAACCTCTTATAATACCCATATGGATTTTTGTGGTGTATAAGTTGCTATTAATATGCAGCTACCAATAAGATAAAGATATATTTTATCTGCAGTAGACAAGCAACCATTGGGATTGGTTGCTCTAAATTAATAGCACAGGCAAACTTTTGCAACATTTATTAAATAAGCCCTTTGTGACTTACAGCAAACCTCTGGTTGAACTAATGGTGCTGAATATTGTGAAGTTTGCTTATTCAATAAGAGGTGCACGATTTTGCCCGAGCCTTTAATTTGACCAACCAGATGTTAGATTTTTACTGGTCTCAATATATACAAAAATAATTGATAACATCTGATTGGTTGCTGTGGATTAAGAACAAAATATTGCACCCTTTTTTGAGTATGGCCTTATGTGTTAATTAACCACTTTGTTTCATTTTACATTGACTGTGTCGATTCTACATTTATCTGCTTGGCTTACATATTATGGCACCTTTGATAAGACTGTCAGCTCCCCAGCCTTCTAAGGCTTAAGCTAGGTACTCACAGTACCAATAAAGCCCCGATACCTTCAGATCTGACCGTATCAGGGCTTTATCAGTACTGTGTGTACCTAGCTTTCCCAAACGAGTGCACGGCTGCGGAGTGTTCTTGTCAACCGAGCGCTTGTTTGGCAGTTTAATATGTGCTTTAGTTAATCAAATAATATATATCATTTTTTGTTTTAGGTCGTGAATTTCTTATCCCTACTTTGGCACAACGTTTCAGAGCTGAAATGGTGGATTTCTTCATCTTGTTTTTAATAAAAGCAGCTGTTATTTTAAGTATAGTCCATTTTAGTGGAGTCAAGTAAGTAGATGATGCAACATACTGACACATTTTTTTCTATTCATTTCTCACTATTACAAATGCTACCTGTGTTAAGCAATGTGTTATAAAGTCTCCCAAGGATCTAGTTTGTTCCCTAGATAATAAGATTTTATTATGTTGCAAGCGGGTTACAGCTGTTGCCAAATAAGACAAATAAATGACCCATGTAACCCCTATATAACCTATGGTGTGAGGTATTTAAGTTAAATTAAAGGCAGAGATGGTATTAAAGGATGGAGTAAACGAACATTCAACACTTTAATCTCCAAACACAGCTATATATATATTCAGATGTCCGCACCAGAGGAAACAATGCTTTCACAATAAAAGTGTCTCTAAATTCCCACTCCAGCAATGCCTCTCAGCTAAGTTTCTATCTTGCAAATAGAAAGTAAAGCTGTCAGGATGTTTAAAAGGGAAACCTTCATACCTCACCTCTGGAATTGTAGCATTCACGTATATATTCACAATAAAGTTGGATTCATATTTTACTGGCGATTATGATCCCTTTGGTAAGGGATTTAAAAATCTGCAATTTCATAAATGTACAACAGGGCATTACACTCTTGTTGAAGCCTCCTGTTGTTGAATGCTATAACTGATAATGCCCATGTAGAGTGAACTGTGACATTGTTATCCAACAATGAAACATCAGAAGTCAACTGTAATTACATACGGTCATGTATGTTACACATATGTGCAATTAGACTGCTATGGGGAATCTTAATGAATGTTGAATGCACAAAATAATTTAATGAGTCGTTTTATTCTTCACTATCTTACTATGGTCACTTTTATACATAATTATATATCTGGCAACTTTTAGTATTTTTATTATATTGACTCTTTAATATATTGACACTTTTTACTCACACTTGCACTTTGATTGCATATTATTTGAAGCTATAATGTTCTTAAATGTACTATCCATGTATGTTATATTGTCACATTGTTATTGTAGAGTGGTTACAAGCTATTACCACTAGATGGCTATCTTGCTTAAGTACCTCACCTATAAATTGCACTTTACTCACCTAGCAATTTATGATTTCTGATGAAGGTGTCATGTGACACCGAAACGTTACATGTTTGAATAAACACCATTTGTTTGTTCTCTATTTAAGATTGGTGTGCGCTGCTTTTTATTGCTCTATTCAATTGTTGTTAACTTTTCTTAGGGACATTTCCAAGTTTACAATGCATTATATAATTGAAGAAGTAGATGAAGACACCTCTATGGAAGATTTGCAGAAAATGATGGTTGTAGCTCTTATTTACAGATTATTGGTGTGTTTTTATGAGGTAGGTCTGCATTTTTCTTTTAAAATTGTCTTTGATGAAGTGCTGTAAATATGTAGAAAGAGAGTTCACTCAAGACTTATTTGCTACGGCTATAATTCTAAGTGGTAGGTCACAGAATTTTAGTCATATCTTTATGGGAATGTGAATTGTACATTTAAACTAACACAGAAAAAAACACCTTCTGCTGTCAGTTTTGCAACCGTAATTGGGCTTTGGTGACCAATTACATCTCCTTTTTTTGTCAAAAGTATCTTGTATACAATACATAAGGCTAGGCATTCTCAATGGGGAGGTGCAGTAGCGAGAATCTATATTACAGTCACTTAGTCTGCGGCCTCGTGCTTCTATATGGAACACTGTGGCGTAATATCCTTATATTACACTGTAGGTAGCGTATTATCCCTTATGTAATATAGCCTAAACAGAAGAGGCATGCATATTGACACAGTGATAAAATAAAATTTGCCGGGGATCTGCACGTACATGTATTTTTCCACCATGAAAGCTGAACTCAATATAAAAAGATTTTAGTTATGTTCACTTGGTTGTCTGGAAAACTCCCAACAAAAATGCAATGGTTAACCCACACAAATGCTATTCTGCCATCTAAAAAATATTGCACCAGTACAGGAAATATTGTATGGCCCATAGTACAACTCTCCTGATACAGTGGGAACCTATTAATATGGCTTGTAATAGTGTAACCAATAAAAACTATACCTTGAGAAGTTGATTGCCACACAGATAAAGTTATAACAGAAACGTATAATTGTTATCTGTTACAATTTATCCTGTTAAAGTAGCATATGTTTTTGCACAGGGAGATTGTGGTTTGCATGTGCTATATAACTGCTTTGTGTATTTCTGTTCACACATTGTATATTAACATTTAGTTGTTTTTCTTTTCACGTTTTCATTTATAGATAATTTGCATTTGGGGTGCGGGTGGAGCAACCCCAGGAAAATTTCTTCTTGGTCTTCGAGTTGTGAGTTGTGATAGTTCAGTTTTGATTGGTCCAAACAGAGTTCTTGTGGTCCCCTCTACGAATGTAAACATGACTGCGTAAGGTTTTATACTAATATTTCTATAAATCATTTAATGGGCATTTTAAAAGATGTTTTGAGTTACACTTCTATAACGCACAAGTCAACTACAGGTCAATATTCCTACTTATTGATATACCAGTTGGTAGTCTGTCAGTCAGGAATAAATGCATAAGCTCTGATGTATTGTCCTGAGTGCAGCCCATTGAAGACTGCATGATTTACTGACATGACCAACCACTCTAAACACATTGCTCAAACTATGTGTTGGCAAGTAATTGGTTTGTTAGTTTTGGCAGTACTAAAATAGTATAGTTAATGTATTTCATGTGTTTTGCATAGTTAGTTAAACAAGCTATAAAGTGAAAGCACAGTTTGTCATTTTATATGCTTTGGTGCATGAAAAGGTATTTGCAGGTGTATGTGTTTTAAGGTTGCCATGCGCACAGTCATCTTAAAGGGTATCTCCACTGAAAAAAACTACATTGGCTAATATAGTAGTTTATATGAACATTAACACATACCTGTAATCTCAGCTTAATCTGTACCATATTTGTTCCAATCTGCTGCCTGAACGATGAAAAGCCTTTTTATCCTCCTCTCTGACATGCCCGCCTGCCTGTCATCTACCCGACATGCGCGCTCCCGTTGGACATGCGCACTAAGTCCCTTCCTCAGTCGGGACTTAGTTGACCCCGCATATACTGCCAACAGCCGATTGGAACATAGTCGTGACGTTCCCATGGCTACAACTGACAACTATCTGCACTGCTGTATGGAATAATCTAGAACTTTTCTTTGTGTGTATATATAAATAATGTAATACATTGCTATATATTTATATATACTTTTTTTCATTGTGGGCCTTGTCAATGCAAACATTGTATATATGCCAGTGTATGTATATGTTTACATGCATGATTGCACATATAATCTATTTTTACTGTTTACAGTTACTATATATATATATAAATATATTTATTTAAATAATTTAATCTACATAATTTATTATACACTATATACATTCATTTTTTTAAATATATATATATTGTAGTACTTTGTGTACACTTTGTATACATGACTGTGCATGTATACAAATAAGATTGCACATATATTTCATTTATATTGATTGACAATACATTTTTTATTTTAATATTTATAAATTCTACAGTAATGAATTTTATAAATTAATCCAAATGAAATTATTTTTAATTCATTGTGTTTTTTACTGCATGACCAAATTTTTTTTCCATGTATGTTTGTGTATTTTATTTGTATGTGTATATATGTTTTTTTTATTATGTTTGGGGTGTGTTTGTGTTTTTATGACCATTTATATCATTGATTATTATTATTATTTATATCTTTATTAGTGATTTTTAAAAAATATGTGCTACTTATATCATATAATTTGTTTTAGACATACAATTTTGGTAGGGTACAGAAATTAGTCCATATAAAAGTTCCAATACTATATTATTATTTAACTGATATGGGCATTTCGGGTAGGGTATAACGTTTGGACTAGATGGACTTAAGTCTTTATAAAATTGATAATAATATGTTACTATGTCACTGTCAGACAGGCATTTTTTGGTTAGGTTCAAAGGTTGTACTATAGATGCATGTCTTTATTCAACCTCCAAAACTATGTTAATATGTAACTGCTAGATGGGCATTTTGGGTGGGGTATAAATGTTGGAATGGATTTCCGTGTGTCTATACAACCTCCAATACTATGTTACTATGTAACTGTTAGACATACATTATGGGTGGGGTATAAAGGTTGGACTAGATGGCCATATTTCTTTATACAACCTCTAATATTAAGCTGTATGTTACTAGATAACTGTTAGATGGACATTTTGGGTAAGGTACAAAGGTAGGACAGGATGCACAAAAGTCTTTATGCCACCAAAATAGCATGTTACTTTGTAACTGTTAGATGGGTATTATGGGTAGGGTACAAAGGTTGTACTATATACACGTATGTCTTTATACCACCTCCATTATTATGTTCCTTTGCAACTGTTAGACAGACAATTTGGGTAGGGTAAAAAGGTTGTACTAGATGGACGTATATCTTTATACAACCTCTAATATGTTACAATGTAACTGTTAGACAGACATTATGGGTAGGGGTCAAAGGTTGTACTAGATGGACGTATATCTTTATACAACCTCTAATATGTTACTATGTAACTGTTAGACAGACAGACATGGAAAAGGTATAAAGGTTGTACTAGATGCACGAATGTCTTTATACCACCACCGATAATATGTTAATATGTAACTGTTAGACAGAAATTATTGTTAGTGTATAAAGGCTTGGACTAGATGGAAGTCTGTCTTTATACAACCTTAAATACTATGTTACTATGTAACTGTTAGACAGACATTATGGGTATGGTATAAAGGTTGGACCAGATGGACGCAAGTCTTTATACTACCTCCAATAATATATTTTTTAACTGTTAGACAGACATTTCGGGTAGGGTATTAAGGATGGACTACTGTCTTTATCCAACCTCGAATACTAACTGATACTTTACTATGTCACTGTTAGATTGGCATTTCAAGTAGGGTATTTGGTTTGGATAGGATGGACGTTTGTCTTTATACTCATGCCAATACTACATTAAATGTCACTATGTAACTGTAAAGCTAGTTGCACACAGTACCAATAAAGCCCTTATATCGTCGGATCCAATGGTATCTGGGCTTTATTGGTACCAGATATTTGGCTTTCCGCCGAATGTTTGGGACGGAACGTGCGGTTGTTCTGGAAAGAGATTAAAATTTCCCTTGCCTGCCATGCCCAAGGGAAAAACACGCTCCCAATCATTCTCCCTATGATGTGCATAGGGAGAACACTCGGGACTGTGTGTATCCAGATCTTGCATATCCGGTCTATCATTCTAAGGTATAAAGATTGGACAAGATGGACGTGTGTCTTTATAAAAACTCCAATATTACGCTATACGTTATTATGTAACTGACGGGCATTTTGGGTAGGGTATATATGTTGGATTACCAAGATGTAACTTTTCATACTCAACCTAAAAATTATGCTTTGAAAGGGTTGATTTTTATTGTAATGTTTATTGTAATCTTTAACATTTAAAGAAACAATAACCATAATAATTTATGAATTTATTTATATCTTTGATAGGTAATAGCAATTTCTATAGCTATGCCTTGCTGCATTGTAAAAGGATGTCCAAATTGTACAGGCCGAAAAAAGCAAAATCCAAATATTATCATGCACCTTTTTACCAAAAAGTTGGAGACAATAAAAAAATTGGCTTTTACAAACAGGTCAAGACTTTTGTAACATTGATGAAATGGCACAGACAGTACTGGAAGGAAAAAAAACCGATCCATTCAGGTTATGTTCTGTTCATTTCACACAAGATTGTTACATGAAGAAAGGCGAAAAAACAGTTCTTAAGCCATCAGCTGTTCCAACTTTATTTCCTCCATCTTCATCTTCTACAAGTGCATCCCCGCTAGATGTACCTATACTTACCTCAATAACACCACCAATCCTGCAATACCAGTTTCAGCAGACAAACCATCTACATCCAGTTTACAAGTCTGCATAATACACAGATTACACAACGTAACAACGCAAACAGAAATAAGATTCAAAGATGAGCATTGGGTTAATCAGCGAGTATCTTACACTCAGACAATAAAATTATGGTGGATGCTTCTATTTAAACAGAAGATCTTTTGTTAGAGGGAGTAGATAAGGAGATGGAAACTGTTGAGACTAGACAAATTACTTCCACTCCATCTGCAGGTAAATCAAAGAGGAAACGAAAAAGAAGAATAAAGAGGAGGAAGATAATTCAAGAAGAACAAGAACAAATTGTGCTGTCACCAACTTTGTTGTCACCAATTCCAAAATTGGCAACAGAATCACAAGAAAGTCCGAACACCAGTGAATCATCAGTGCCTGTAGAAGACCCACGTGATTTGACATTTGATCCAGCCAGAGTATCAAGTGCAAATAAAGATGCTGAGTTATGTAATGCGAAGATTTTTGATACTTGAAAAATAATCAAAGGCAGTCTATTGATTGTTATACTAAAATGCAAACAAGGACACATTTTATGCAAATGGCATAGTCAACCTATGGAAAAAAATATAGCAGTTGGAAACCTTCAAACTCTTGGAAAAAAGCACTTTTCAACATTGTCTTACTGATATAATTTCACATGATTTCACAATAGCTTTGACCGCAACTGATCGGCATGTCAGTATACGAAAGTGATGAAAGAAACGTACTCTGACATTTGCCACCAGTTCGACATATGGCACCTATCCAAAAGCATCAGAAAGAGACTTCTAGCAGCAAGTAGAAAGGCAGAATGCTCTATTATAGCAAGATGGATAAACCCAATCATTAACCATGTATGGTTTTGCACCAAGTCCTGCCAAGGGAATCCTGATTTGCTAGTAACCAAATGGGAGTGTCTTTTGAATCGTATATCCAACAAACACAGCTTTCCAAAAAAACACTCTTTGCAAAAAATGTGACCACACAAGACTTTCTAGAAACAAGGTCAAGTAGATGCCATGGATACGCCAAGGAGAAGAAGGCAAACGTTCTTATTAAAGAAATAGTGTAATCTCCAAAGGACATTGGAATAATTGACAAGTTCTGTCACACTGGGTCATTGGAGGTGTACCACAGCAAGATTTTGAAATTTTGACCGAAGAGAATATCATATGGCATGGATGCCATGATGGCTCGAACAATCCTTGCTGCTCTGTCGCACAATAGAAACGTGAACAGAGAACAGTTATAAAAGACCCATCCGGAAGTTCTCTTGAGCTTGGTGAAAAGAGATTTCATATTGTTTTTCCCAAACAGAAGAAAGATTGGTTAGCAAAACCAATCTATGACAAGGTTGATGATGCCCATGTGGTGAACATTATGAGGAAAGCATTGATGATTGTTGAGGGCAACTTGGAAAGCTATTGGAGATCGCTCTCTTCACAGACACCCCAGAATATTGCATTGGTGGAAAGACCTGACCGTAAAATTGTCATAGCAAAACACAAATCAAGATTTTGATATAACTTGGCTTTTAAAAATTTGCAAATATCTGCAACTGATGTCTACATGATAATTAATATGTATCACGTTTGCACTTGATAATAGTAGTAATATTCCTTTTTCTATTTAATTTTAAAGGGTATCTCCAATGAAAAAAATAGTTTCGCCATTTTGTTTTTTTGAAGAATGGGGGGTTAAGGAGCTGTGTCTTAACTTCCGTTATTCAATAACACTATCAGGAGCAAGGAGACAAGGTAAAGTTCTTAATTGATCACTCGCTCCTGCACCGCATAATCTTCCGCGTCCCGGTGGACTTTGTCTTCTATGCGCATCGCACTTGAGCATGCGCATAGAATACAGTCCGTCAGGACCTGTCAGATTACGCGGTGAAGGAGCAAGCAATAGAGTAAGTACCTTATCTTTCTCCTGGCTCCTGATAGTTTTATTGAAGAACGTGAGGTAATGAAACGAACTGGCCAAATTTTTTATTTTTTCCCTGGAGATACCATTTAATAATGTTTATTTTAAATATTGAATTTGTTGCATAAATAGTTAAAGTTTGATTCCATATTGTTTATAAATTTATTGAATACAATTAAAAAACATTTAATTATACAATTATACATAGATTCCCAAGAGGTAACTTTCCTGACCTGGTCCTTTTGCTGTCTGGTTGTCGCCTCCTGCTCCTATTGCAAGCTTGTTTCGAGGAAGAGCAGGATCAGTGAACCTCTTCCTGGTCGCATCTTTCAGCTATTGGTCGTGATCGCACATGCATGCCCTTAACTGGCTATCGCAACCTGGAAATAGAGAGCCAAGGGACCAGGTCAAGTAAATCTATGCAGCTTTACACTTTCTGTATTTGAGTATAATGGATATTGCATTACGGGTATGCAACAACTGTATGTTTAATTATGTTCCGTAGGTGGACCTAAATTTGTAAGATTTGTTTATAGATATTTAAGATTTTAGAAAAGATAAAAATAAGTTATTTTATTTAAAAAAATGTTTTATTTGTTAACAAATACAGTGTGATTATTTTTTTTTTAAATTGTTCATAAGTAAACATTATATACAGATTATAATAACAAACTTTTTAATTAAAACTATATAAACTTGGTAATAGGACTCAGTCCAAAGCCATATCCTCTGAAAAATAGTCCTTAGCATCATTGAGACCAACACAGTGACCATGAAGGTTGGGAATAGCATTACAAATAATGTGCTCCGTGCAGGATGGTATTGGCTTCT
Organism: Hymenochirus boettgeri; assembly: GCA_019447015.1. Lineage (NCBI taxonomy): Eukaryota > Metazoa > Chordata > Amphibia > Anura > Pipidae > Hymenochirus > Hymenochirus boettgeri. The sequence goes on along the minus strand of CM033474.1, from coordinate 176,460,809 downwards.
TGTTTCTTGCTCCAAGGGATAGTATCTCCCAAATCCCCCTGCAATATAGCTTGTGAAACTCCCAGCATTCCCTCTGAAATAAACCTTGTCTCTCAGCACTCCCCCCTGCAATACAGCTAGTGACACTACCAGAATCCCCTGAAATAAACCTTCTGTCTCCCAGAACCCCCACCCCTGCAATACAGCTTATGAAACTCTCAGCATCCCCTCGGAAATACACCTTCTGTCTCCCAACCCCCCCTGCAATACAGCTTCTAAAAATTCCCAGCATCCCCACTGAAATGGAACTTCCATCTCCATTCCAAACACCAACCCCTCCCCCAAATTATTTCCTATAAATTCTATTACTTATGAAATTGTTAAAAGAAAGTTCTCACTGCCTTCTAACATAAAGCTGTGTGGCTGAAGCCTTATGAACCCCCCCCCCCCCCTTCTGTCTCTTCCTACACAATCAGCTGTGAATAGATCATGAAGAGACAGGGAGGAAAGGCTTTGTTTACATCAGGCATCACTGGGGTCAAGTGGGTGTGTCAGGAATCATGAATATGCATGTGATGATGCATATTGACTGACAGCCTGCACAGAACAGTAGCAAACACACCCCCAGGAACTAAAAAAAAACAAAAACCTGTCAGTCAATCTGCCTGTGTCTCCTCCCCTTTGCAGCCCCCCTGGTCCCTCCCACTCATGGACCCCATGGTCCCTCCAGTTGCAGGCCCCCCTTGGCCCATTCCCTTACAGCCCCACATTGCCCCGTACACTTCCGGGTGTGGTGGCCCCACCCACTCGCGGGTGCCTAAGCCCCACCCACTCTGCGGTTTCCGTAAGCCCCACCCACTCGCGGTGGCCTAGCCCCCACCCACTCGCGGTGCCTAAGCCCCACCCACTCGCTGTGCCTAAGCCCACCCACTCGCGGGTGCCTAAGCCCCACCCACTCGCGGGTGCCTAAGCCCCACCCACTCGCGGGTGCCTAAGCCCCACCCACTCGCGGGTGCCTAAGCCCCACCCACTCGCGGGTGCCTAAGCCCCACCCACTCGCGGGTGCCTAAGCCCCACCCACTCACAGGTTCTGTGGGCCACTCTGAAACCTACCCCCCCTACCCTCCTGAAAACTCTGTGGAAACGGCCTTTTCAGGCAGAGTGAGAACTCTGTTTTCACATAGTGAGAGAGAAGGGTTGTAGATTCCCTTACCTTCTCTGCAGCTGCAGGTCCTTCACACAGCAGAGAGGAGGAGGGACTTCCTGTCTCCCTCACACAGTGAGGGAGTCTGAGGCTGTGCTCGCCGGCAGTCTTAGGAATGCCACTTCAGCCTCCCACCCACTTTCTGGTCAGTCATTTCTTTATATCTTGGGCTGTGGAGCACGTAGAGAGGTGGTTAATGGCTCGTTTTAAAGGTAGGAAACTGGTCTTTCATTTAAACTCAACTTGTTTGGAGACCACAGTTCTCCTTTAAAATATTTCAGTACATCCTCAGTAGTGGCATTGTTTTTTTTAGCCATAAGGATCATACACATGTGCGATCGCGGGGGCTAACGATCGTTCCATGTGTGAGGCTCTATGGCGGGCATTCAGGTGGGGCTCATTGCGCAATTTGCCAGGTATTCAGTAATAATAAGAACAACAAATTAGTTTTCTAACTGCTCAGGAAACTCAGAAAATGCTCAAGCATTATTTTATTAAAACACTATAGGAAGCAGAGTTGATTTTACAAAATCTAAACATAAACCATTAAACATAAGCAGCTTGTAGATCTGAAAACTTTAGTCAATACCTTTTTTTTTTTTTTTTTTATAATAATAATCATTTTACAGTTGAGGCTTTTTCTTTGTACTTTGTTTATCTATGGAGGGATGGGGCTACCAAATTTTTTGCATAGTGACCTACTTTATGAAGCTAATTTAAACCTTCCCGATAGTTTAAGTATGACATCAGTTCCCCTGAGTGCGCTCTGAGAGCTTTGGTGCAGGCTGAGAAGATAAATCCCTGGGTAACCCTGACATCATGGGCAATGACTAAAGGGATTACCCATGGATTCCTCCTCTGAGCACGCTCAGGGAAACTGCTGTTATACTGAAACAATCTGGAGGATTTGTGTCAAACAGCAGCACTTTTCAGGTCTGTAACTAAAATGGTTTTGGGGGGGGGGGGGTGATCTACCTAGATATGAATTATCAATTTGGGGTGGACATGCTCTTTAAACTTATTGCCTTTTGTTGGCCAGTTCATCTTCTGCTCACTGGAAGGGGAGTAGGATTAACAGGGTCTACGTATAGTGTGGGGAATGCTAATGATTACGTAACATGGGGAAAGAAATGTTATTTTGTGTTTAGTTAGCGATGATATTTTATGTTTATTTGGTAATCTAAAATCAAAGAGAAAGTTTGGGTGGAAAAATAAACTTTTATTCTCTTTTCTAGATCTACAATTCGAGCTGTAATCAAGAACTTTTCCATCGCATTCTTCTTCCCTGCATTTATCACATTGTTGTTCTTCCAGCACAACAGAACAGCCTATGATATTGTAGCTGGGACCATAGTTGTAAGAAGAAACGGAAGATGATGCATTCAGTATACCAGCCTTGATAGCTGGGTCTCTTTGAGAAGCTATTTATTCTCAATGACTTCACTAAATCAGAAAAGAGACCATCAAGCAAAGAGTATTAAACACCTGTCTATTAGGAGGTAAAATGGGAGCCTTGCTTAACAGCCACTATTTCAGTGTTGACAAATAATATAAAAAGTGACTGCAGCTCTCTTGATGTAACATTTATTTATCTCTGTAAAATTGGAGAGTTCACCATTAAGAAACCAGATGCTTGATTAGCACTCTGGGCTTTGTAAATAAGAAGAATTTGTAACACTTCATAGATTTATGTACAGAAAAAATATGTAAACAATTCCTAAATATAAACCATCCCCCGGCCTTGACCACGAAGTTTAATATAGTTTAAAAAAATAAACTACAGATATGGGTTTCTTGCACAGAAATATAATGTTTCCAGTACTGACGTTTCACTTTAAGGATGTAAAGCAGGTTTCCATCCTGTGACACTTTAGATGTGTAGAGTGCAATCAGGAAATGCTGGGAGTCATGGTTTGTGTAGGTTGGACATCCCTGGTGTAAAGATTTTACTTATTTTAAAATTTATTTTAATGAATTAAGGTACAATTTACTTAATAGGGTAAGCAACATGTTCAGTTCACCAGAAAAAAATGTACTTCATTTACCTATTTCACTTCACAAAATGGCATACAAGTATTTACAACCCATTGCAAATATTTACAAAAGAAATATAGATTGTTATCTGTGTTCTAAATAATGAAAAAGTCTTCACATGTTTCAACATTCTAGAACATGTTTATTGCTGAAATTAAGGCTGATAATGGAAATTTAAAAATGAATGGCCCTTTGCAGTTCATTTTTATCTATTTTTATAATTTAGGATTCGGAATAAAATTGAAATTGTAAGCCCCTGATGTCACTTCATTTAGTAACGTTATCTGATGGGTGTTGCAGTAGGAATAATAAAGACCCAAATATTAACAATTTCTTACTATCCTCCTGTGCAGCAGGAGCATCCGGTTAAAGGGTGTGTCCACCGTGATTTTAAACTTTTATGTTTCTAGTTTAACTGAAGGACAGGAGGTAAATGCGATATGTCTTACCTCCTGTCCTTCAGTAAAACTTACAGGGGAGCAGGAGAAACTTACCCGCGTATCGCTCCAGCGCCGGCTTCACTGACAGTCTCCGCCGCGTCCACGCTCCTATGCACTGTGTATGCATGCGCACACAATGCAAAGAACTATGGATCCGTCGGATAATGTCAGTGTAGTCGGAGGCTGTCAGCAGCGCTGGAGCGATACGTGGTAGTTTCTCCTGCTCTCCTGTAAGTTTTACTGAAGGACAGGAGGTAAGACATATCGGATTTACCTTCTGTCCTTCAGTTAAACTGAAAACATAAAAGTTTAAAATCACGGTGGACACACCCTTTAATGGCCTCATACAGGTAATTGTGGATGATATCTCAAAGGTTGTTATAGCAGCAGAGGAGTTTTTTTTGCTTTTTATTACAACATTATAAACTAATAGGATTATTTTATAAGATGTGCAAAAATTTGCAGCAACCATTCAGATATTGCCATTTTACTGGTCTACTTCCAGTAACTTTTGATAACATCTGATTGGTTGCTGCAGATTAGCAGCACTGGCAAAATCTTGCACCTCTTATTAACTAAGCCCCAGGGGGAGTTTTACGCTGAGCCACAATCGCTCCAGGTAAATCTCCCCTCCCGAATTTAATATCGGGTATGCCTTAAAAACTCTTGAGTACAAACTCAATATTAAATTAACAGGGACGGTTGTGCAGGTGTCTTGCTATACCTGTGCAGGATATTTAATTGTTTAGCACGACTTTAACTCAAAAAACGTGTGCACCGCTTCCCCATAAATGAACCTGTTAGTGATTTGCTCCAACTTGAATGGGGATTTGTTAATCTAAGACTGTTTTTGTATTTAGAAACTTTGTTTAGTTCCTTTTGACAGCTTCAGAATTTTTCCTTTTTGTATCTGCAGAAAAATAAATTATGCCAAATTTACAGAGAACGAGAGAGTAACAATTCCAATCTTAAAACTTCGTACACATGCACGATGTTAGCAGTGACCCTTGAGACGAATGGCTGTTTCAGTTGATAATCACACATCTGTATGTGCTCGGTTGGGGTCATTCAGCAAATCCGACATGGTAGATCAACGAACGACCCCAGACTGTACACATACACACATGAGATTATCGGCCGAAACAGCTGTTAGTCGCGCATGTGAACAGATTCTTGGGTCGCTGCTAACATTGTACTTGTGAACGAAGCTTTACTGTGTCTCCATACAAATGCTCTCTATTTTATCTCTTTCAAACAAGCCTAGGATGATGTCTAGCTTCTTTGGATCTTAAGTTATAGGCTTGTAAAGTTACAGTTCCTGGTCTGTCCTGACTGTCCGAGTCTCTTTGACAGTCACATGATTTTCTGTGTAAGAAGCCCCACCCAAAAATTTTTATATTTTCTGAAGCTATTTACAGACCTGGAACCATTCTCTGTCCTTTCCTCTACCTATGGACACCTTAGGGAAAGAAAACATTTTCTTCTCAGGCTTGTGGCTAGCTCTTAAAATGATTTTGAATTTAGGGGGGCTGGGTTTATGATGCAGCTGATGATTCTCTGTCCCAGCTGTAGGCATGCTCCAACCTAAACTTGGTGATGTCACAGATCACATTACTAGCTAGAAAAAACACACTATACAGTATACTGCTGTAACTTTGGATAGACTGAAGTTAGAAGCATGATCCTGGAGTCATTTAGGAGTGTTCCCTTTTTAATAAAGGCCACTTGCATGGAGACCACAGTTCCCCTTTAAAGTTATAGCAATCTATTTACCCACAGGTTAGCCTGACTTTAAAATCAGAAAAGTGGCAGCTTTGCAGGTTTCCAAGTGGCAGTGAAAATAATCCAATATTGCATTTGCACCTCTTTCACAATTTGGGCGAGACCTGATACTGATTTACCCAGACCCACAACGGTGATATTGAACTGCTCTGTGCCCAGCATTTGCGGTTCTGGGTACATGGGTCTGAATGTCTCTCTCTACTGTGGTCTTTAATGATAGCAGAGACAAGTTTAGTTAATAATAGAGCACAACCTTGGCTTCATTTCCTCTTTATTGTGAAGTTGCCATTTATATTTGCATTATAATCTAAAATGTTCTAATCAGTGTTAGAACTTTTATTATCCATCAGAAGGATTACTCTTATTATTGAACAGTGTTACCCTTTGTTTTTTGGTAAGACAGATAAAATTTATTAAACCATTTGGTAATTCTTTTTTATAGTATTGCAGCTTTATATATTGTTAGCTATTAAACAAAGCTGTTGCTATAACTAAGCAAACATGGAAATAATGTTGGGTTACTTATTATTGTTTCTAAATGAAACACTTGTTAAGTTTGGAATTAAACGAACACTAAGCTAGGCCTCACTAGTGCGTTTTGTGATCCAATGGCACATGAGAAACGCGTGCCAGGCTAACACAATGTGGGTGGCCACACTGTGTGCACTGTGCTTAAATCCTGTGCTTCTTGGAGTACGTGCGATCACCATCAGATAATGGAATATTAACAGAATCGCAGCGCAAACACGTGTTGTATTGGGGCCGCAACCTTTACAGAAGATTTCTAAGCTAGTTAGACAAAATTCAAAACAAAACTTTTCTTATAAGTTCTCCCACCAAAAGGTCATGGAAAGGGGTTATAAATACCTGCAACCAGTTTCTTACATTTTTTTAAATGACTAATGGTTGGGCTGCATTCTGTGCAAAAATGTGAATGCGATCCACAAAAAAATGTGAGCACGTGCCCTCTACGAAAATGGATTAGCCACCCACATTGACAAACACTGTGCTGCAATCCTCAGGCGCTAATGGATTGCAAGCACGTAAAATCAACAACTGGTTGGACCACTTCTGCTGCTGTGGCTCCAGGTTTGTCTCAAAATATTACCAGGGTCTCAACTCATACCCTAAGCAACACATATTAAACATAAGATATGGTAGATTGAGACAGTGGAAAACAGTCTGTGCTGAATAGGCTTTATTTGAAGTTTCTGCACCACTACATGTTTCGGGTATCGGTACCCTTTCTCAGGTAGAGGCTTGCAACGTCTGCGGGAGAGTCTTTTCTGGTTCTCGCACAGCTGCTGCAAACCGAGGCCTAAAGTCGCACTAACTGATCGTAAAACGGTTAGCACAACTTTAAGAGCAGGAGAAAATGAGGCCAAAACAGTTTCAAATACTTCAATTTCATTTTCTACAGCTGCAAACCTTATGATTAGGCTAAAGGGAAATACAACATGGGAGACACAGATTCTCACTTAGCTCGGGAGAAGTTACAGTAGCTTATTGGAAAATTCTGATCTTGCACTGAGCAAATCACACTAAGCATGGCTGAGCTTCCTGCACTAAGAGGAGCTGCAGTAACTGCAAGGCTTTTTACAGTATATTTTAGGAATTTCTAATAAAAAGGATTGTGATTCATTAATTAGTAGTTTCTGGGCTATTGGAGGAGCGATGTATAGAGACCCACTACTGGATTTTCTAGTCTTAAAGGTGCATTACCTCTTTGCGGTGATGTTAGCCTGGCTTTAATAATAGAATGGTTGTGGCGGTGTGCAAAAGGATCACACAGCCACCGCAACTGAGCCAATAGAGGCTCTTTGGGCCATATCTATAAACCTGCGGTATCGCTTTTTATCGATAACGTGGGTTAAAGTACGACGCAATCGTAAATGTAAGAACGTTCGGTCGTAGAATACCATGCAGTAGTTTACTAAATCTACAATTTCGGTATAGTAGATTTACGATCGATATCTCAATGTACGATAACGATCGTAAATTAACGATTATTAAACAGATTGTAAATTATAGATCGGTTTAGCGATTTTTAAAGTTGCGTCTAAAAAGCAATACTGCAGCTTTATAAATATGGCCCTTTAAGACAGAATCTTTAACACCAGCAAATAAAATTAAGAATGAGTTAACCCCATTTGCAATGTGTACAGAGACTATTTTGGCTCGGCGCATTGCCTTACGGGGCAAATAAGTAATAGCGGCTCTGTATATATCTCCCCATGGGTGTTATGTGTTTTGAGCTGGAGTTATCCATTGATTTGACATTTTTTTTAAATGTTTGCCCCCAACATTGTATAAAAATAAAAACTTTAAAAGTGGAAAGTGTGAATAGTTTTGTATTATTTTCTTTAATACAAATAAACTTATTTATTTTAATCCATAATTTAATGTGTCTTTATTTTGAATCATTTGCTTTGAAATTATGGGCATATTTTTAATGCAGTAATAACTGTTATTACTGTAGCTCCTTACTAATGCAACATTTAAAGGGCATCTATACTGAAATAAAAGTTGTTTTAAATTGATCATTAATGAAACTTTAATTCTTCCAAACCACCACTGCCATTATTTTGTCGACCTGCCCCCTATTTCTCGAGATATCCATTCTAAAACACCTTAAATTTCAGCTGTCAATCAAGTGCCTTGTTGTCATAAACTATTCTTCTGTGAGTAGTTTTGCTGTAGCTGGAATGGTGATGGAGTTTTGACAGTTGGAATTCTGTATGCTGTGTGCAGGCTTGACAGTTGGTTTGTGGGGAAAAAGTCAGGTCGGGTGGGAGCGGTTAAAATAGGGAGGGGGGGATACTGCACCTGAGCAAAACGTGCTGGATTGAAGGCATGCAGCAACACCTCAGCAACCTCAGAGTAGGTGCTACTTACACGTATTTATTTATAGATTAAGATGAGGAAGTCATTTTTTTCAGTACAGTGTCCCTTTAACAACTCAGCCATTAAATAGCTTCATGGTTGTAAAATGGCAATAACATGCAATATTGTACAATAATGGCATTTTTTTTGCAATACCACCCTGTTATAAATATTCTAGGGGGGGGCGACAACACATTGTTAGGACATGAATTTGACACAAACAATAGAAAGTATCAATACCGTAGCCATAAAAATTGTGACTGGGACATCAAACATGGCTACTTTAGGTAACTTTGGTAAACATACCACTAGGAGAATTTCATGTGATTTTGTAGTTGACTAGGAGGTTATGTATTGCTGTATTAGAATTACTTTGAACCTTGTGGGCCAATGAACGAAACTGTCGTACATTTACCCCCGTACAATACCAAGCAGTAGCAGATTTCCGAACCTTGTGGGCCAATGAACGAAACTGTCGTACATTTACCCCCGTACAATACCAAGCAGTAGCAGATTTCCGCTGCAGGTTGTTGTAGAAGTATGGCATTTACGACCGTTCACCCATACAATGCCATGACTTGTAGCTTTAAGGGACAACTAAAGCCACAGAACAACACTGAACCAGAAGGTAGAACACCTTGATATAAAACCAGTAATCTGTGTCTTACCTTTCATTTTGATACAGGCACTAGAAAATGTAACTAAATAATATATGGTTTGTGCTTTACTTCACAGCATTCTAGTATCACACAGTTTGGTCAACGACCATTATGCTCTGCACATGCTCAGTCCTTAGCTATGGCAGAAACTTGTTACAGTTGGTCACACCCATTAATATTATCTAGCCAATCCTTTTACAGGACAGGTAAAGCAAGGAAGCATGTGACCTGAGGTCAGGAGGAGTGGTCTGACACTGCACATACACACAGATACTTCATCCAGTTCTTAACAGGCTTACATTTACTTTAATACAATTTACTGAAGTGGGATTTTATCGTTTATTGGTGTTTTTAGGGGGGTTGTTTTCAGATTCTGGAGAATAAATATTGGGTTTAAAATTAGAAAAGAAGTTTTATTTTCAGGTTAGGAAAGGTTTTTTTTTTACAGTGAGAATGGTGAGACTGGAACTGTCTTCCAGCAGATGTGGTATTGGCAACTTCATTAAATTACTTTAAAAGTTAGCTGGAAAAGTTTCTAAAACTAATAAATTACTGGTAATAATACGTACAATAACTAAACTGCGGTATCGCTAAAAAGCGATACCGCGGATTTATAAATATGTCCCACAGTCCAGGTTGATCATCATTTCCATTTTTGCCATATGGAGTCAGGAAGTAATTAAACTAGCTAAAATAGAAAATGAAATATGAATAGCTGAACAAAGCAAGCCCAACCCCCAAAATGTTTTTATTATTAGTAAAAAGATGAGGACTGAGAATGTGGGACCATTAAATAATTGGGCTGAAATGGTTATAGAGGATGCAAATTAGGCTAATGTGCTGAACTTTTATTTCCCCTCCTCTCTGTATACACTATAGAGTATCCTGGTCCTTACAACAGGGACTGTAATAATATGAAGGGAATAATAATGAGGTTAATATCAATTAAGCCCCAGAACCTGATCAAATACTTCCCTGGATCTTAAAGAGAGCTTCAGCTGTGTACACACAACAAAGAGGATTGAAAGATGACAGACAGGATCTGCTAGATGCTGTCATTTTCCAAAGATACACAAAGTCCCGAGCGTTCTCCCTTTACATTCGGGACTCTATGTTTCCCACAACCACAGGCGACCCCCTTACAGTACATGGAGATGCCCGCGGCCACAGGAAAATGTCTTTGCAGAACGACTGCGAGGGATCATTCAGAAAATGCTCTGACGGTATTGGCCCTTTATCATTACTGCGTGCACCTAGCTTTAGTCCAGTTTTATCTAGACCACTGTTTCTCTGCTTTTTTTTTTCTAATCTAGCACCACATAACCAGATTGCTTTTCAGCAATATCGAGAATTATGGCGATAATTTACAATAGCAATCATAATTAATGATATATGCAAATATAAAATAGCTCATAGAATACAATGCAGTATTTTACTACTGCTTAGTATACTATGAATGTTCACTATAAATAAATGTACTATTGTGGCCATGCATTAACCATACTCATTAAAGGAAAGGTATCTCTAAAAAGCAATACCTCACCTTTATAAATATGGCTCTGTGCAACATAAGCGACTAATGTATAAACTGAGTTGTACATGGATAGGGGATTGGTTGTTGGTTTGCAAACAGGGAGCCATATTTATATTTTTTAAGTGATACTGCATGGGATTCTACAAATGAACTGTCTTAGATTTACGACCGCACATTTACAAAAACCCGTGGTATTGTAAACTTGCAATACCGCGGGTTTATAAATATGAATGCAATACAGCTCACCACATTTATAGACATTGGTTGCCCCGATGTCTGTTCCTGGACATAAATTCAAAATAAAAGTGTGTAGTAATGAGCAACCAAAAACTCAGACAACCCCACAGGTATTGCTATAAACAAGCGTGCATTTATTGTGCACACCACAACATGTTTCGGACAGTCTAGGTCCTTTCTTGAGAAAGGACCTAGACTGTCCGAAACATGTCGTGGTGTGCACAATACATGCACGTTTGTTTATAGCAATACCTGTGGGGTTGTCTGAGTTTTGGTTGCTCTTTACTACACACTTATTTTGGGTTAATAAATATGGCCAAAGAGTATGGGGCTAAATCTTTGTGGGCTAATAAATATGGCCCAAAGAGTGGTGGTTAATGGGGCTAAATCTTTGTGGGCTGAAGATCTAAGTGGAGTCCCTCAGGGATCTGTACTGTGGCCCCTTTTTAATTTAATGTTTATAAATGACTTGTAATGGGGCATTGAGATCTATATGTTTGCTTTTGATTGCAGAGCTTTGGAAACTTCAAATGATGTGTAATTGCTGCAAGCAGACCTAGATAGATTATCATGAGATTCAATGTTGATAATTTGGGGTTTACCCACTCTTTTTGACACATACACCATAAACAACTCTGTGCTAATTGAATCTCAAATGGGAAAAAAATATTTTGGGGTTCTAGTACATAACAGACGATAGCTATAGCCATTGATGCATTGCATTGTTAGCTACAAAGATATTGTCTTGTATAAAGAGGTGTGGATTCAAGGAAAAAAAATATTATTCTGCCCTTTACAAAGCACTGGTAAGGCCTCATTTGGAATATCCCATATACAAAATGATAACTTGGAAGTTCAGAGAAACTAAAATAATGAGAATGGAGGGGGTTGACAATGCAGGCAGGTTAGACAAGTTAGGGCTGTTTACATTTGAGAAGCGAGGATTGCACAGGGATCTGACCCCCGTATTTTAGCTTTTTTCCTTCCTCTGGATCAACTATTTGGTAGGTTTGGAGATGAGGGGGTAAAGGTTGGACTAGAGGCATGTATGTCTTTACTGAACCTCAATTACTAGGTCATGTCCTATTACAAATAAATTTACTGAGGGAAAAGCTTGTGTTCAATACTTATTTTCCCTGCCCAAACACATGAAAATGATATTGCAAACTCTTACGATTCCAATGGGAGTTTGCCGATGCGGCCAGACAGGAACTACTATTCATTCAGCCCATACACACAAAATATTTTAGTTTAGGAAATTAAATATCCAACAGAAAATTTCCATTCGGTTCGATAGCTAGCCATGCAGACAGTGGTAGCTCCTTGGCTTTGAGGCCTATCCACAAACATTGCCAACATTCAGTAAATCCTGGCAGATCCAACAGGAATTTCTGAATATTGTCAAAGTGTATGGGCTCCTTTAGTTAGATTTGTTGCTGCTTCTGCTTCCCCCCCAAACTTTACCCTATCATTTTGCTTGTGGCCAACATTACTGGTAAGATTAGAATTTCTGAATTAGCACGCTGAATGCGCATTTTAAGGCCCTATATTATGTTTAGAATCTATGCACTTACACAAATACAAGTTTTAGTGACATTATCAGAAATTTTAAGACTTCCAACCACATCATGGTAACTCAAATTTGTTGCATTTTCTTGGGTTATGTTACTCTTTAACCCTTTCATTGGTATAACAGAAACTTTTCTGTCCACATGCTTATTTTATGAGGGAAGAGGCCTTCTATACAATTATTTATAGAAAAGGCATAGGACTTCCAATTAAAGTAGCAGGTCCTACCACACGGAAGCTTGACCAATCTTTCTGAAAAATGACATACAAAAGGAACCTATACCTTTAACCTAAAGCATAGTTATACTCTTACCTTTTTAATTGATATTTCTTATGGGGCATTGATCAGCTTTCCATTTTTCTGGTCAAATCAGTAGCACCTAGTTAAAACCTTCTAGACTGGTGTAAACTTGCCTTGTTTGGACATTTTTTAAATTTTTTATAACCTTAAACAATGAAGGTTGGACATGTCCTTTGCCATATATTTTGTAGGACTGTATATCGTATGTAGTGCATATTCGACTAGAAATAAAACATTATTCCTAGTAAACATTTGTGTGCTATTTTAAAAAGTTTGGTAGAAAATCATGCACAGTTTCTGATAAGGTTATAGAGGTCCTTCAATGACATGAAGCATATAGTTTTTATCATGGTTAAGGACAGTACATGCGCATATTATACCATAGCTAGTTTAGTAATCCCAGTACACCTTGTAGAATTTGGAGGCACCAGTATGAATGGTATGACTGTACAGTTAAAACAAATTGTATTTTATCATTTTATTGATGGCATTTATCCCATGGTTAAACATGTTAATTATACTGTAATAAACATGGCTTTAATATTAAACTTATTATCCAAAGTCACCACAGTCCATTTCTGTAAATATAAAAATATATACTTAATACTTTGTACAATACTGGTTTTTGGTCCAAACAAAAATGGATCAGAAAAGCCAATAAATGCTTTAAAGAATTTCCAATTTTCTTTAAAGACTACTTTATATGGAATTAGGCAACTTTGAATAATGAGACTTATATAATAAAATCTGAGACACTCCTAAACAAACTGGGGAAATCTGCTGTAAAACAAAAGAAAAATTAAAATTTCAAGTTCACAGATTTATGTTATTTTGAAAGGTACATAGAGAAAAATAAATGTATTTACATGAATATCATAAAATAACAGAAAAAAAGGCAAGAAATGCTGAATGAGGAAGAGAGAAAAAGGCATATATTTTAAATGAAATACTACTGATCTAACGTGTCCATTGGAAGGACCATCCATTAACCAATCTTCTGCAACCAGAAAAGATTTGGTGCACAACACACTCTGTTTCACACATACACCATCACAACTGCGGCATAGAAATTAGTCTTCATCTACCCTATACAGAATCATTTACCAATAATTACAATTTCAAAGCATTGATAAAATAGTGGTGCAGATGAAAGAGGTATTATACAAAAGCCATTCGCTGTGCAGGCTATAAACACTTGTATAGCCAGATCATGCCAAGTATGGTTACAAAGGAATTGCTGGATTAACAATTTTTTTTGTTAAGAAACTTCCCATCACCAATATTTAATTACAGAGGAAAGAGGGCAGATGAAGTTTCTGCATATTTTAGGTACTTGGAGTGATCTGGCTTCCACTAAACACAGCATGAGGTACACTTCAGAATTTGCACAATGCAGTAAACCATTAGTTGGGATAATGGCAACTTCTAAAATATTTTTGTTTATTTCCTTCTTCTGGCAGTCTTTATCTTTCGATTGGAAATAGCCGCTGGTGTACTCCTACCATTTGTTCTGCAGAAAAAGAAAAAAAAATAAATCAAAGAAATGAGTTAGTAATTCACAAATACCCAAACCTGTACAGGGGAATTCACTGCCGGGTGTAGTGGTACAAAGTGGGCTTTAAGTCACACCAAGGGTGTTCTCATGCGAACAGAAGCGTGCTTTGCCATGTGCTGCGATCATGCATTTGGAGCACATACAATTGCGCAAAAAATGCTGATCGCATGCGCCCCAATTAACGGAATGCATGTACAGCGCACTAGTGTGGCCACATCAATTGAGCCACACTAGCGCGCAGTCGGATCGTGCTTTAAAACACATTAGTGTGGCCAAGCACCAAACTGATTTAATACGGATAGCTAGTCATGCAGAGTTTCATCCTGTTCGGGATTCTAGGTAAATCTCCCTGGTTTTCTTTTATTATGCAAAATAGAATGTGTATTCACTTATCGGGCCAGAATTCATGTTAAAGGGTATATACACTGAAAAAGTAGGCATATGGTAAAGGAGGGTCCTACTGAATTAAAATGCATTTCTTACTGTCCCTTTGGTTCTGTGTCATTTATCATTGCTAGGGACAGGAGTGTGTTATGTGTTAGCATAAAACTCCACTGAAATCTGTGTTCTGTTTCAGAGGGAGGGATGATCTTGGAGCTGTAACATGATTTGCTGTCAGCAAGGCTGCAGTTTCCTGTGAAGTGTACTGTGTACACTTAGCTGGGTGTTATGTGTGCTGACCCTAGTACCCACAGGTTATTTCATAAAATCATCCAGCATCCACAGCAAAGGGAAAGGTGAGACACAGCTTTTTGTATCTTTGTGAATGTGCTCTTTCTATTGGGGCAATGTTGTCTGGAGACTTTAGTTCCCCTTTAACTTGACTTAAAAACAGATCCTTTAAAATATATTCTATCAGGCCCATTTTAGAATGATCCAATGGGATTTGTTGACTATCAGGAACATCGATATGGATAGATCCGGATGCCGACAAACTATTTTATTATTATTATTATGTATTTATATAGCACCAGCATCTGCCGTGGTGCTTTACAATTACCTGGATACATACACATCAGGCCCTGCCCCGAAGAGCTTACAAACTAAGCACATTTATTTGGCACATACAACCTATCAGTATGTCTTTACAATTGTGGGGGAAACCGGAGTGCCCGGAGGAAACCCACGCAAGCACGGGGAGAACATACAAACTCCTTGCAGATGTATCCAAGGGTGGAAGCGAACTCAGGACTTCAGCGCTGCAAGGCATCTGTGCTAACAACTGAGCCACCGTGCTGCCCAAACTACCTCCATCAGCACCAATGGGGCAAGATGGAAAATTTAATTTGGAATGTTACTGGCTTCCCTTACAACAGTAATAGCATTGCAATGTGTGGCCAATTGAACAATTGCTTTGCATAATGAATTTATGGAATAACCAGTCAAGTGTATATGAACAGCTTATGGCTCATGAGAGTGAATGAACTTTTAGCCCTTTTGCGCCAATATCAGTTACATACCTAGCTGGATGGCCTGTATGTTCAAGCACGACCAGATAAGCAATTGCACTGGTGACACTGACCGATCAACTTTGCCAAACCACCCATACACAAATGAATTGATAGCCGAAATGGACAGTCAACGTGTAGTTGGAAGTCGCACGCGCAATGTACATGCGGTCTGTACCTAGCTTTAGCCCTGTCCCAGCTTTTCCTGGTGGTCTAGTGGAAGTACTGAACTGCGATCAGCCCAAAATAGTAAGTCACTATTGAATAGCAGCTTACTATAGTAAGGTTTTTCTTTGTTAGCAAGAGCTTGAGGGGAGTTTATTTTGAATAGCTTTCAGTTTTACAAACTAAAGAGTTGATTACATTTTTCTATAATTGCTCTTGCAATTGCATTGGTCCCCTTTGGGGTTAGTTGGTGGCTGTGTCTCTGTGCACACCCACACATGTGGCAAATGGTTTGATTCGGGACATTGATATACAGTGGATTTTTAAAATTTTCATTTGGGTTTGGGCAATGTTTCTAACTTTGAATCATCCATTACCTTCATTCTTTTGAAAAGTATTTCTGAGATTCATGGGTGTTTAATTTGGGAAAACTGGAAGTTGTTTCAAATACAGAACTCGTTGAGTTTCTTATAATTGCACTTGTGCATTGGTCCCATATGGAATTAGGTTGTGTCCATGCATGGATATGGCATACCGTTTTATTCAGAAAAGATTAGGATTTCATATTTTTGATGGTTTTAAATGTTCTGCTACAGCATTTTTGTGAAATTCCAGCTAAATTTTGTTTTAGATTTATTATTTTTGAGAAAAGGGGAAATGAGAAAAAAGGTTTGATAAAAATTTGTATTCGGCTATCTGCATTTTGACAAACATTTACACCTCTCACAACAACCCTCTCACTTATGGGAACATTTAAGTCAACGTTAACAGACAGAAGTACTTATAAATTTTAATTTGGTGTAAAAATCCAGATTAAAAAGTTTTAATTTCTAGGGTTCTCCTGTGCAGGAGAATTTGGGGTACTTACATTTATCTGAAATCGTTCTCAGGAAAATCAAAGCTTCAACTTTGGAGAAATGAGTTTGAAGTGACACACACAGACACAATGGCACATTAAAAGGAACACAAGAAGGATGGGGGGGGGTTTCTTTCTAAATCTTACCCCATATTAAATCCTGCTGCTGCATTAAACACAAAGCTTGGGGTTGAAGGCTGGACAGAGGACCCTGAATTTGAGCCAAACGTGAACACCGCTCCTGAGGAGTTTGTACTGCCAAAGTTGAAGTTTGCATTGCTCCCAAACTGAAACCCAGATCCTAAAAACAAAAAAAAGTGATCCATTCTGATAAACACACGTTAATATGCACAAAAAGAAATAATATGGAGAAGCAAGTTATCAAAAGTAGTATCAAATGTGTGAAAAACATTCTTTGATTGTTTCATTTAAAAAGGTTTTTTTACACATCAGAATTGTACAAAACAGGGAAAAGTGACGAGTTTCGGGTCAAGATGACCCTCAAACTTTTCCCTGTTTTGTACCATTCTGAGGTGTAAAAAACCCTTTTAAATGAAACAATAAAAGAATGTTTTAAAGGGTATCTCCAATGGTTTTTATAAGTTTTGTGAATCCAGTTCTATTGAAGAACGGGAGGTAAAGGAGCTGTGCCTTACCTTCCGTTCTTCAATAGAACACACAGGAGCCAGGAGACAAGGTGAAACTTACCCGCGCTCGCTCCCCTGGTGTAGTCTGACAGGTCCCGATGGACCTTGTCTTCTATGCCATGCGCATCTAAAGCATAGAGACAAGGTCCGTCGGGACCTGTCAGACCAAGCGGAGGAGCGAGCGAGTGGGTAAGTTTCTTACCTTGTCTCCTGGCTCCTGTGTGTTCTATTGAAGAATGGAAGGTAAGGCACAGCTCCTTTATCTCCTGTTCTTCAATAGAACTGGATTCACAAAACTTATAAAAATGAGTGGAGATACCCTTTAATCAATTACTAAAATTTGGACTGTGACTTGGGGAACCGGAGTTCGCAGTGCATGGCTAATTGGAAAAAGGATTGTTGAATAAAGGGTTGACAAATTGTTTTGAATAGTCTACTTAAGTTAATAGATAATGCCATTATTTAAAATATACTACTCATCACACTCCTTCTAGTGGATATACGGTAGGTATGTTTAGTGTGAAGGCGTTTAAAGGGTGAAAGCAAATTGTATTGCCTTCTCTTTTAAGGCTGGAAGCACTTAAAAGGAATGTCCACCCCCAAACTAATTAATATTGAATTGTGTATTCTACCCCCTCCAGGTTGTCAGTCAACCTCTTCCACATGTCCAAATCAGATAAGTAATAGAGAAAGTACACAAGTAGAAATGAAAGTAGGTACAGAGGGGTATCTACAGTTTGGAGATACTCTCAGCCACATCAAAAAAAACTACTGCACATGTCCCAATCTGAGCTCAGAGCTGAGGCAGAAAGGAGATTGTAAGAAAATGCATAGTAGCAGATGAATATAAAGGCATTATCTGCACACAGCCCCCACAAGGAAGTCAGATATTGTTAATTTGTTGATTAGAATTCAAGTGCACAATGAGTTAAGTTATAGTTTTGGCCCTTTCGGAAAGGCACGAGATACAGTTATATAAATTGCAGAATTTCCTGATATTAATGCTTTATTAATTGCCATTGTGATTTCTTTACTGAAATACAGTATTGAAAGTTTATATTTTTCTCACAAGACAAAGCCCTAAGTGACTGCAATCATTCCAGGTTTATGGCCCAAGAATGCAGTGTTACGTGGAATTGTCTTTATAATGCTGTAACAAACTGAGAAAGAGCAGCTCTCAAAACAGATACTTCATAGTCTGTGCTATGTGGAGGGAGTGAGTGAATGTATGAACTGTTCAGTTAAAGATTTTCATGTAGAAAAATGCCTTTTGTGTATTTCCCCTTACATAATTAAGGTCTCAAAATATTGTTGGATAAGTGGGTTCACACTTTAATCTACCCACTTTTTAGTTTCTAGGTATTTTTATGAAGTATAGTTTAAGGGACATTAAAGGGCATGTCCACTGTTTTTTCTTAATTTTGATATAGTGTAGGGCTTCCTCCCCCAGCCCCAACCGCTATAATAGTTTTGGCAGGAACTCCCCTGATCATTACTTACCTTCCCTCCGGCATACAGTCCCAGCCCTCTGCTTGCATGAAACTGCAAGAGCAGGGGGGGCCAGACCAGCAGCTGCATCCGTGATTGGCTGAGAGGCAGCCAATCACGGACACGGCTGCCGGCAGTGGAGAACGCCGGAGGAGAGAAGTAAGATAAGTAGAGTTCGGGGGAGTTTCTGTAAAAACTATTATAGCGGTTGGAGCTGGGGGAGGAAGCCCTACACTATATCAAAATGGTTTCATTCTAGGGGGATGGAGATCAAAATGGGTGGGAGAGGGAGGGGCTGCAGTGCGCTTGGCAAAATCCCCCCGGAGGAGAGACAGGAAGCAGAGTCCTATATGGACACTGCCAGGCTCCTGGTGGCCAGTTTTTGTGACTTTGGCAGGGCATTACAGGGCAGCCATTTGGAGCAGGGATGTAAGGTAAGGATTTTATTACACTACAGAGTGGGACCAGTAGTGGGTTAAATTATAGTTTTGGGGGTGGACATGTCCTTTAAAGTGAAAAAAATGACTAACCTTTTCTATATTTTAGTGCTGCCAGGAGCTTGGTCCTTTTTTGTCCTCATGTCCTGTTCAGCTCACTCCTAATTAGTATGCATCTCTCCTCTCTCTTTGCCAACCCATTCCAAAATCTGAGGCATGACTAGCGTGGGGAGCATGTGCAGTGGATATAATCTGTGCCTTCAAACAGCCAATAGCATACACCTACTTGTTTTGTGTTACAGTGAAAGTAAAACATCTTTGCTATGGCAGCACTGGCAGCTGTTATCACTACTTGAATAACATTTTCTTTAAGCTGTAGCAGTTTAATGGGGAGTGTGCGTGTATGGGGGGGGGTTGATTTCTTTAGGTACAGTGCTATATTGAGCAAAACAGATACCCAATCCTGCAGTTAGCTGCTGTTTGTGTTGTCAGCTGCAAAAAGTACACAAAGCAACAGATAATGCTTATTCCTTTTCATGATCCTAATGCTGAATCAATTAGACATGCAGTGACCGTGTAATAACCTTTGCTTTTATAGAATGGATAGTTTTTTCATGAAATGTGCCAGGGGGAGGGTCTGGAAGTGGATGATTGAGTTTAATGACTAACTTTGTCCCACCCCCTTTACAAAGTTAACCTCCCAGAGATTAAAAAAATAGGCATGTTTTGGGGCATGTCCAGCCCCAAAACCTACTTTTGGTTACAAGGTAGGTGGCCCCTTGCCCACCCCCAACCGCTGAAATATTTTTGCAAAATAATGCTCCCATGGTTACTTACGGACCATTCTCTCCCGCACCATCTCTAATCCAGTTCCCTGCTTGCGGAAGCTGCAAGCAGGGGCTGGACTCGAGTCTGTGATTGGCTAAGATGCTGCCAATCACAGATGCGGCTGATGTCATTCAAGACGGCGCGGGAGAGAAGGGTCCGTAAGTAACGATGGGAGCATTATTTTGCAAAAATATTTTGGCAGTTGGGGGTGGGAAGGGGGCACCTACCTTGTAACCAAATCTTTTCACGGTAGGTGCAACGGCCAAAGAGGATAGATCATGATGGAGGGAAGGCAGTAAAGGGCTCCACAGCGCATGTCACATTCCTTGTCGAGGTTGAGGAATCAGCAAGGACCGGATGGCTCACAGACACCTCCTTCACTTCACTTTCCTGGACTTTGGACAAGCATTGCAGGAGAACCATTTGGAGCAGAGATGTATGGTAAGGATTTTTGTAAACTGCTTAGTAAGGCCAGTAATGGGTTATAGTTTTGGGGGTGGACATGCCCTTTAAGATTGGGGGTAATTAATCCCAATTACTGTGTGATTAGTTGGAAAATGATTTGGCACAGTTTACATGTCCTTATATACACTCAAAAACAGTCTAATATGTAAAATATAGGTTTCCTTTCAGTGTAATTTTCTTTCTGCACATGTGATTACTTACCAGCACTGGGTGTAGCAGATATACCAAAAGCAGGCTGTGTGGGTTGTTGCCCAAAACCAGTGGTCTGAACACTATTTGATCCAAAAGCCGATAAAGGTTGAGTGTTACCATTTGGAAACAAGGAAGTTGATGATGATGATGATCCAAAAGCTGGGGCACTAGACTGATTAGTGCTTTGTCCAAATGCTGGTACTGGATTGGCAGGAACAGTCAAACCAGAAGGGGCTGCAGCTGGTGCGCCAGAACCAAACATGAATGGAGAAGAGCCAGAGCCTGAGAAGCAGGTGAAGAAAAAAAAAATCACAATGTTAAAGCATAACTATACTGTAAAAATGTACTTTTAAAAATAGAAATTACCTGGGGCAGGGAGGAAGGACTGATTATTTCTACCTCACAATATTGTTTTGTTAAGGAAATACAGCACGTACAGTTTTCATTTGCCAGGTTAGTCCTGGACTATTCTTGTATTAAAAATAGTGCTGAAGCCTGGAGGAAGACTGGCAGAATCGATTTTCTTTGAGCTGGTGCTCCTCACAGAAAAAAAAAACAGGGAGGAAGGAATTGCCAGTCCTATATCCCTGTCCTAAGTACTTTTCATTTTAACGATTTAAGAAAACTTTATACACACAATAGTTCTCATTTAACCTCAGGCTATAATCATTAGCATTGATCAAATCCAACTGAACTACTATAGCAAATAAAATACTATGGACCATATTTATAAAGGTGCAGTATCGCCATTTTGCAACATTGCATGGTATTGTAAAGAACTTTTAGATACCGTGGGTGAACAAATTTGGCCCTAAGAAACACATATATACTATTTGGTAAAAATCAGATTCACAGGTTTAGTTATCTGTTAATAGGAGGTTGAATTAGTACATTCCACCTAAAACTCCAATAACTTTCTTTTGATTAAAGCATCCACAGACCAAATTTCTGTTAAAAAAAAAAATCTATATTTTGCTAGTTTTTCCTATAATATATTAGTAATTTTTTCAGGACAAATTACGGCAATCCTTTACTAGAGCAAGCCCTAAAGCCAGTTTGTTTCCTCTTAATTACTAAACTTAGGTAAGCTCAGTGTTCTTTGCCCAAGAGGAAGTGATGTCACAATCTTATTGGTCCGGTGTGGAACCAGCTTTTGAGCAAATGCCCTTCCGTCCAATGGGAACAGCCTTTACAGGAGAACTAAACCCAATTTTTTTACACTCCAGAACCTAAAAATATCCCCTCTAAAAATACCAATAAACTCTAAAATCCCACTACACTTAAATAGCATTAATGTAAATGTAAGCCCCTGAAAAACTGGATGAAATAAATGTGTTTATGTGCAGTGACTGGCCACACCCCTGTGTAACAAAATGTTGGGAGATAAAACACAAACCCCATGTTATAAAGGTAAATTTCCCAACAACCAATACTTATTATAACAATTGAATTTAAAGGTTATATTATGTTATAATATATATGTTATATTTAGACAGTGTTTGATATGTCACTTAATAAAACAAAAAAAAAAGAAATCCCAACAACCACATCAAAATGGGAGGTGAAACTCATATTACCGATTTCATATTAAGGTGCTTCTAAAAGAGTATTGGTCTGAGGCTCTAGTTGTCCTTTAATTAAGCCAAGCATCTGTCAATGGCACCATCTTTGATTATTAAGATACATTGCATCATTTGGAGTGACCTTTTTAAACCAGTCTATTTTTTGATATACATATGGATAAGTGTTATTGCTTACACTTTAATGTGCACTTTAGATATTAATTTGCACTTTATACAGATATAATGCACCTTATATACCCTAATATATTTCATGCACTGTGAACTTAGTCGGGGTCTTTAACTTGTATGGTTAGTGTGAATACACTTTGTTTTTAACCAATATGCCCATATGTCTGAAATAAAGGGTTTTAAGTATACTATTCTAGAGTGCCACAGGTTGGTTCTTTTCTTGTTTTATCTTGCTTATTATTCAGCCTGTTGAGCATCTGCATATATATTTAATGTACATTAACACTAGTGCCCTGAGTTTGACACCCTGGTATAGAACAAGCAATCACATAAAGGGGCCAAAATCAAAAAGACAGGCTGGGTGGGCTGAGTTTTTTTTAAAAAGATACTTAGCAGGTGCAGGATTGGCACTCTGTTGTGCTTGTGCCTAGTGCATGGTTCCAGCAGATAAAGAGTGTTAAGCAGACTGTTTTGGGACTAGAACCTCTGCCTATGACATGATCATATGAAAATGTGGAGCACCCACCTTACTCTTCTAACGGGGTAATGGAATGGCCAACTTCAATGGAAGGCACTTTGTCATACCTTCCTGCCCAGTGCCAGGCTAGATACGCAATTGGCTGTTACAGCGGTGACTGCATCCAAGTCTTACTACACTGCTATCCATTTGTGCAGTCCCAAGCAGCGTCGTAACTATAGATTTGCCTGCAAGATACAGCAATCAGTTGTTTTTAAACAGCTGGTCGTGCCTATCTTAGTAAAGGCAGATTTATAGTTGCATTGCGTGGGACTGCGCAAATTCATAGCAGTGTAGTAAGGCTTAGATGCTGTACAGTCACTGGGGGCCACAAACAAGGGGCAGAAGGGCTAGATCCAGCCCGCGGGCCTTGAGTTTGATACGTGTGTTCTATACAAAGTATAGTATACAGTTTTCAGTCGGTCTGGCCTAGAAATCTGTACTGTGTGCACCCAGCTAAAGTTGCTGCACTGTCTGCTTTAGTGAAATATTTCATATAATTTGCAATAGCACGCAGAAAGCAACAAGAAAAGCAAATTTTATCCTCTGGAACTCCTACAATGGGTATGAGAGTATGTTGTAAAAAAGATGTGCTGTCAACAAGAATTGCTTCTCTTATATCTTCACATTTGCACCATATGCATGATAACAGAAAGAGCCAGGAAGTCAAGACACAGGAAGAACTAAAAAATTAATTTGTATGTCAGGCTAAAATAAAAATAGAGATGGGCATTCTATTATCTGCCTTAAATATCGACTCCATTAGAAGACCATTTATCTGGGGACCCAGTAGACAAACTGTCATGGTCGGGAGGGCTATCTGGGCCAGATTTTCTAACGTATTACTTAACATCTCAACTTTCACACATATTTTACAGGTGCAATGACGATTCATTTTAAACATTGTCTCAAATATCAGATGCTTCCTTGTTCCCAAAACCCTTATACTTAACATTCAGAGGGCTTAAAAGTAACACACTCCTTGCTACTACCTACCATAATTATACAAGTATTACTTGTATAGGATCTAACGCTGACTAACTGTGCCACAACTAGAAATTTAGCTTAAATATGGCATGTCTCAAGTACAGCATGCGTTTGATGATTCCCAACTAAAACATTTTCAGGACTTAACTCCCAATGTTATACCTTCAACTTAAAGGAACTGTAAAATGAGGCAAACTGTAAAATTCTGTGTAATCTATGAATGAATACATGTAAGCAGCACTTAATCTGATGTGTGTGTTGCTGCATGACTTAAATCCAGTACTTGTTTGAGCTCAGTCCCTCACTCCCCTAGACCTCCTTCCAGACTACCTGACTGAGGGCAAGCATGCTCAGTAATCCCTAAAAGGCAGCATTGGGGGAGGGAATTCCCCCCCCATGCAGTTCACATACCAACAACAGCAAACTGTACATAACAGAAGAGTAAGATATTAAGGCACTTGATTGACAACTGAAATGTAGGATGTTTCAGGCTGGATATCTAAAGAAATAGGGGACAGATCAACAAGAAAATAGTACATTGTTAGTTGAGAAGAATTATAGTTTACAGAAACGAGCAATTTCAAGAAGTAAATTTCCCAGCTCCAGGGTGTCCACTACAAACTAATGCAGTACATTAATGCAGTGCTGCTTGGCACATCTTCCTCCAAACTGATCTATACAAAACCTTTGTGACATCATAGGCAAACCCATCCATAACATCTAAAAAGACCACCTTGGAAACAGAGGTTGGCAGCCTGGATGAAGATTAGTGGGAAGAATAACTAACAGCCAACAGAATGATATTACAAAAAGCTACCGATAAACTTACCTAACTGTATGTTCTACATTGAACTTACCAGAAACCAGCGTGCTTTTCTCAATACAAACACAACTACAACCATCTGTTCCCTAAATGTCAATCTGCCCCAAGCATCTTCTTGCATATAACTGTGGACTTACCCAGTTATTCAAGGATTTTGGCAACAAAAGCCTTTTGATACAAAATGGGGTTGCCAATGGGCTTGGATGTCAGAGCCTGCCTTTTGGGCATCATGGAAAATATACAGGCAGATAAATTTACCAACTGTTTCTTTGGTACACATTATTTACAGCCAAGAAACTTGTTGCCTACTAATCTCCCACAATGGGAAAAGGCAAATAATGGCTCATAACGTTTAAAAAAAAATAAATAACAACCATCGAAAATGATGACTGCTTCTCTGATATCTGATGTCTAGAAATGTATCGCCTAATTTACTCGCCACTTTTTGCTTCTCTTCCCATATCGTTTACTGCCACACTGGAACCCCTTTCTTTTCTTTCTTTTGCCCCAAAAGACTCCCCATCCCCGTTGGGACAGGGCAGACTGCTTTTCCCCAGATATTTCTTTTAAATTTTATGGAAGGAGATCTGAATCAACCTCTACTCTGGCTGCTAAAAATCAGCTTTATTTTAGAAAAAGCAGTTAATTATTTCCTTATTAGCATTTAATACCTGTCACACTTGAGGGGTTTGTTTGTCCAAAGTTAAAACCTGAAGCAGCTGGAGTAGTACTGACAGAACTTGCTCCAAATATAAATGGAGAAGCAGCAGTTGCAGAAGTCACTGGTTTACTCTCCTGGCCAGAGAAGGCAAATGTTGACTTTGATTCAGATGGGTTACCAAAAACAGAACTGCTTGAAGTGCTAGAAGGCTGTCCAAAAACAAAAGCTGAAGTTGAAGTACTAGAAGTTGCAACAGAGCTCCCAAACAGGCTTGTAGAATTTCCAGTATTTGTAGTATTTGTTGGGGGTGTACTACCAAACATATTACTTGAAGAGGTTGTTGTAGAAACAGGAGCAGCACTGTTGAACACACTACTGGAGCCTGTAGGTGTACTCAGTTTGGTTGCAGTACCAAATAGATTAGATGAACCAGCAGGAACACTTGATGGGGTTGCACTTCCAAACAAGCCACTAGAGGCAATTGGAGTACTTGATGGAGTAACACTACTAAACAAAGTGCTTGAGCTTGCAGGCGCATTTGATGAAGCAATGCTTCCAAAAACTCCACTAGATCCCGCAGTATTTGATGAAATACCAGTGCCAAAAACACTGGCAGAGTTTGCAGGAGTGTTCGATTGTGTCCCACTGGCAAACACACTGCTGGAAACAGTAGGAGAGCTTGATGAGACAGCAGTGGAGGAACCACTTGCCAAAAAACTGAAAGACTGATTTGAACCTCCAGCATCTAGAAAATAAATAAATAAAAAAAATATATATACAAGTTGCAGAAACTTTCAAACATTTACAAACATCTTTTGGATTTAAAGGGCATGTCCACCACTATGTAGTGATTTTATCACTACATAAGTTGGCCATAACCTGATTGATATTATTGCTTGATCACGGATAAGTGTTCTATGCAGGTGTCCTCAACACCAGGGATGTTGAACCTGTGGGGCTCCAGATGTTTGCAACCAATGCATGCTGGGAATTGTAGACAGTGCAGTTTTAATTTACACACATCTCTTCTCTGGAGGGCCAAAGGATCAACATTTCTGTTTCTACCACAAACAATACTGCTAGGTTAGTGGACTAATGCTCTGCTTTTAGAAAAGAATAAGAAATCTGTAAACTTTGCAGGTTCAAATCCACAGACTTACTTATGACATTTTAATTGTTTAAACCTCTCATGTTGGATAAGAAATTAACTGTTAAGATTACTTTTCTTTTTTGTATGGAGCAAATAAATGTATAATTGTAGAAAGGAGATCGTTTGGGACAGAAGTAAAAGGGGATAATGAGAGGTTCAAAGCACTTCAAGTAGACGATCTGGCTGCTAGTAAGTTTAATGGCATGTACACAACAGGTTTTCAGCTTTGTGCTCTCTATTTAGTTTGGAAATACACCTATTAGATCCCATCTCTCTCAACCACAGAACAAAGAACTCAAGCGGCTCCTGTGATTTAAGCAGTCAACAGTCAAATGTGTAGAGCATTTATACATATTTAGCATTACCATCATTCTTGTCAGATGCAGGAATATAAAAGCATAATTTTCTTTGTTTTGTTTCATTATGCTACTTAAGAATGTTTCTCCTACCCTTCCAAAACGCTGAAAATGGACTTGGAAAAGTAATACAAGTTTTCATGCTGGCTGTCAATGTAAGGGTAAAAGGTTTATGGACTTAAATGGAGTTACATTTTTCAGACATAAGACGATTAGCTATTTCTGCTGGGATGCATATTGTTTTTGAGGCATAAATGCAGTGTTGATACTTTCATTGGATTTTAGATGACCATTTCACCCAATATTAGCTGTTCTACAATTTTTCTTTAGATAGGAAGAAAACAATAACAGCATTTAATAGCCACAGCAAAGCCTGTGTAATATGATAACAAGGGCTCTAAACGACAAGAAACCCTTAAATTTCCATTGTGTTGCTAGTGTGCAGTAATATGGACATATACTAAAGTCACATGGGTGTGATCAGATGCTTATTGGCAATAAATAGTAAAATACATAATAACCAGTGGGAAGTAAAAGTTCCCATGGTCTAAACGGCTCAATTCGTCCCTTTAAATATACTTACCAACCATAGGCCTGGAGCAGCAGCCGCAACAGTGATTGGCTGAGAAGCAACATCTCAGTCAACCACTGTTGCAACTGCCAGTCCAGCCCCTTCTGCTTGCTTCTGAAGGCTGGTAAGTATATTTATAGGCTGAATTGAGATGTTTAGAATATGCAAGGTCCAGGCTATGGGGGGGGGGGGTTCAATCAACAGCAGAATAATTTGTTTTAGGGGGTGAACACACTTTAACAAAAAAACAGACAGTGCTTAAAAACCATAATTAACTATTAATTTAGTTTTACCGGTTGTTGACGGTTGAGCATTGAAGGCAAAAGCTGGTTTTGTTGGTTGTTCTGTATCTTTCTTCTCAGAGGGATTCAGCACACCAAAACCAAAAGGTGCATTTTTTATGCTATCCTCTTTGGTTTGTTCTGCCTTGCCAAAAATAGATTGCTTGGGCTCTTCTCCATCCTTTTTTACTCCAAAAAGCAATGAGGATCCTGTAGCTGTTGAGTCTGTTTTGTCATCTTTTTTCCCAAAAACAAATGGTGTGGAAAAAGAAAAGCCCGCTTCAGGTCTTTTCTCTTCTAAAGTTTTTACACCAAATGCGGATACAGAAATGTCACTGTCTTTTGTTGACTGTAGCTGCAAGCCACCACTCCCTGGGGTCTTTGTTGCAATAGAAATAGTGCTGGAACTTGAATCTGAGTTGAAACTACTTGTGGCAGGTTTACTATTATTGTCCAAATTTGTCTGAGCAGGGTTACTTGTGCCGAACTTAAAGCCAGATGATATTTCATTATTGGTTGCAGTGCCAAATGCAAAACCTTTGTTATTTTTATCTGTTGTTGTGGATGCAGATGTTACGCCAAATTTAAAGCCGTCTATAGGTTTAGGAAAGGAAAAACTACTGGTAAGATTTGTAGAGGCATCTAATTTTAGTTCCTCAGAGCTATCTGAAGACTGCACACCAAATTTGAAAGATGGAGCTGTAGTCCCAGTGGAAGTAATGGATGTCTCAAATCCTATAAAGAAAAAATTCTGAGATTAGAACAAAGTTGATAGCTTACATAAAAAAAATACAAACTTATGCACACAATTTTTGATCAACGCAGGGGTGAAAAAGGGGATTTTTATGTCTTACTCACCTGTAAAATCCCTTTCTCTGAAGCCGTAAGGGGGACCCAGGACACGTAGGGGTTAAGTACCCTTTCTCCAGGAGCAGACACTTTAAGGTTGAAAGACTGAGGCTCCAGTGCTCCTCCACCTCAGCTATAACCTCTGAGCACTGGAAGCCTCCTCCAGTTGGTCCAAAAGAGGGAGCGTAAGCCAATAGAGAGATAGGTAATAGTAGTATATACGACAGAAAACTTAAACAGGCAACAGGCCAAAAACAATCATGTCCAAAACTAGGGAGGGAAATCCCTGGGTCCCCCTTACGGCTTCAGAGAAAGGGATTTTACAGTTGAGTAAGACATAAAAATCCCCTTTTCTCTTGCAGCCTCAGGGGGACCCAGGACATGTAGGGGACGTCCCAAAGTCCCGAAATCGTAGGGTGGGCCCTAGCACAAGCACTTAAAACTCCCCCGTTCTGAGGATAGATTCGCCCAAGGCAGTATCCATCCTTGTAAAAACTTGGGAGTTGATAAAATTTGATAAAGGTATGGATGGAAGACCAAGTTGACAGTGCAATTCACGTTCCTTGGAAGAAGACTGATTCGGAAAAAAGGCTGGAACAACGATTTCCTGATTGATATGAAACGACGAGACCACCTTTGGTAAAAAGGAAACGTGAGGCCGAAGAATGGCCTTGTCTGAAGAAATAGACAGGCACGAGGGATCCACTGATAAGGCAGCTAGTTCCGATGACCTTCTAATGGAGGATATAGCCAGGAGAAAGACCATCTTCCAGGAGAGAAGTGATAAGGGAACCGACGGTAAGGGTTCAAAAGGTGGCCTCTTGAGTGCTCTAAGGACTAAAGATAGATCCCAGGGCTGAACCGGAGACCGAATTGGAGGACGCAAATGGGCTACCCCCTGTAAAAAGGTCTGGATGCCCTACCTGGAGGCAAGCCTCCTATGAAAATAGATAGACAGGGCGCTGAGCGATAGACCCCTATCAAAACCTTTTTGAATAAAACTAAGGACTCTGGACAGAACGAATCTGGCCGGGGGAAAACCCCTGGATGAGCTCCACATTACATACCTTTGCCAGATCCTATGATAAACCTTGGACGAAGATTGCTTTCTCGCCGCTAACATGGTAGGTATTGCCGATGCCGATACCCCTCGTCTTCTTAGTATGGCGCCACGCCGTTAAATGTAGGCGCCGAAGATCTGGATAGTGGAAAGGCCCTTGTATAAGAAGATCTGGGCGCAGAGGAAGCGACCATGGGTATCCGACGGACATGGAGAGAAGATCCGAGAACCAAGCTCTCCTTGGCCATCGAGGGGCGATGAGAATTACTGGAGCTTGTTCCCATTTTATCCTTTTCAGAACCCTGGGTATCATAGGTGTTGGTAGAAAAATGTAGCCCAAGCGGAACAGCCAGGGTGCCACTAGGGCATCTACGAAGGTCGCCATCGGATCCCTTGTCTTTGCGCAAAAGGTCGGAACCTTTCGGTTGTCCCGAGAGGCCATTAAGTCGATGTCTGGAGTCCCCCATCTCCGTGACAGTTGTTCGAAAACCTCCGGATGGAGAGCCCATTCTCCTGGATCGAGCGTTACTCGGCTGAGAAAATCGGCCTCTGTGTTGAGGACCCCCAGTATGTAAATTGCTGATAATGCCGGTATGTGAGTCTCTGCCCAGGTTAGAATTCGGTGTGCCTCTGCCATGGCCATATCGCTTCTCGTGCCCCCTTGATGATTTATGTATGCTACAGCCGTGGCATTGTCCGACTGTATGCGAACATTCTTGCCCGTCAGGAAAACAGTCCAGTGAGACAGAGTGAAGAATATTGCTCTTAACTCCAAGACATTTATGGGCAGGAGCATTTCCTCCCTGGTCCAAAGACCTTGGGCCTTTTGAGAGTCGTATACAGCTCCCCATCCTCGGAGACTGGCGTCCGTCGTCACCACTGTCCACATGGGTAGACAAAGTTTTGCCCATTGCTAAGTTGCTCTCCATTGTCCACCAGGTTAGGGAAGACTGAATCCAATGCGGAAGATGTATCCAATTGTCCAACGACTGTTGGGACTTGTCCTAACAACGGAGCAGGTGTCTCTTAAGTGGTCTTAGGTGGAAAAGCGCGTAGGGAACAGCTTCCACCGACGACACCATCTTCCCCACCAGACACATCGTTTGTCGGATAGAGATCAGATTGCTGGCCTGCGCTTGGCCGGCCATCTTCTTCAACGATGCGATCTTGTCTTGGGGAAGAATGACCTTGTGAATGGTTGTGTCGAATAACATACCAAGGAATATCATGCGAATGGTTGTGTCGAATAACATACCAAGGAATATCATGCGATTTGATGGAGTCATCGCGGATTTCCCCCGGTTTATGATCCATACGAACCGGGATAGGATCGTTAAACACTGAGCGACCTGACGTTGAGCCTGGTTCAAGGATCTCGCCTTTATTAACATATCGTCTAGGTAAGGGAGAATAAAAATCCCTTGAAGGCGAAGGAATGCGGCTTGGCAGATCATGACCTTTGTGAATACCCGCGGCGCTGAAGCTAGACCGAATGGCATGGCCGTGAACTGGAAGTGCCGGGGACCTATGGCAAATCTGAGAAAGCGGTGATGACCGTTCCAGATGGGGACGTGTAGATACGCGTCCTGGATGTCCAGGGACGCGAGATAGTCGCCTGGTCCTATAGACAAAATTACTGATCGCAGGGGTTCCATCTTGAACCTGTGTTTTTGTACATAGATGTTGAGGGCTTTTAGATCCAAAACGGGACGAAACGTTCCATCCTTCTTTGGCACCAAAAAAAGGTTTGAATAGAAGCCCCGAAATCTCTGATCTTCTGGAACCGGGGAGATTACTTGCGCCCGGAGGAGAGCAAGAACACAGTCGTTGAGGGTTTTGAGGCGGCTTTGGCATCTCGGTATGCGGAAGGGAAAGAAACGAGGAGGAGGCGGAGAAGAGAACTCTATTCGGTAGCCGTTGGTCAGAGTATCCATCGTCCAGATGTCTGGACGGCCTTTGTTTTTTTGTCAAAGAATGGAAAAGGCGGCCTCCGACCTGAAGAGGTGGAGGATAGTCATGCCTGTTTGGTTTTATCTCCCGCCGAAATGAAGGAAAGCGACGGGCTCTATTCTGTGGGAGGAAAGTACTTTTACCTCCCGTGGCTTGGGCAATTATCTTCTCAAGTTTGGGCCCAAACAGGAGATGCCCCAGGAAGGGTAGGTTGGTGAGTGCTTTTTTGGATGCCGGGTCCGCTGCCCAGACTTTAAGCCATAAGGATCGCCTGGCCGCCGATGACCTGGCAATGAGTCTGCTAGACTAACGCCGCGTCCCCAATATATATGGCTGCATCAGATAGCGGTTGTACAATATCGATTAGGCGGCTGTCAGCAGATTCCTTGGCCACTATTGGCCAGATACAGTTGGTCTAACCAGGCTTCCATAGCTTTGGCCACCCATGCGGAGGCAAAGGTGGGGCATAAGGCTGCTCCAGCTGCCGCAAATGATGTTCTTAGGAATCCTTCCAGTCGTCTGTCTGTGGGATCTTTAAAAGTGGCTGCCTCGGCCAGAGGTATAGCTGTGGCCCTGGAGAGTCTCGCCACCGGTGGGTCGACTGCTGGTGGCAAGGACCACCTATCCACGTCCGACTTGGGAAAAGGGAACATCATTTGAAAATGTTTTGACAGGTGAAATTTCTTTTCCGGAGACGCCCATTCTTCCAAGACGATCTGTTCCAGTTGATCGTACGAAGGAAAGATCGCTGTCGATTTCTTAGGACGGCTAAACAAGGACTTGGATGGGTCCGTTGGTTCGACCGGATCTCGTATGTTAAGCACCTGCAGAACAGATCTAATAAGATCGTCCATGGATTCGGGTGTGAAAGTGGTCTGAATCTCATGTTCAGAAGCTAAGGAGTCCAGTTCTCCTTCTTCCGAAATTATCGACATAGAATCTGCAAGAGATTTTGCCCAGGCCGGTTCAGACTCCTGGGGGGATACCCCCGGAGATACTCGGGGCAAGACCAAACCCGGAGGCAGATTCTGTAAGGAATCAATGGAAGCCCGAAGAGATTTAGCCCACTTGGGTTCTTGACTGTCAGGTGCAGTCTGAGCAGGCTGAGGGTCTTGGTTAACACTGCATGACCCACATAGGGGCCCAGATAGGCCGGCTGGCAACTTTGTCTGGCAGAACGCACATACATAGGAGATCGCAGGGGCAGATTTGGCGGTTTTTGGACGGGAAGCGGACTTCTCCTTGCTGGACATGACTGATTTGGAAGGGACAGTTGGTGAAAAAGCAAAAAAAAAAAAATACATTTTTTTTTTTTTTAAAGGGGGGGGGGAGAGAGGTCCCTTTAGAGTAAGGTTGGCCTGTAGTGGCGTACCCCCTAGGTCTGGGCTGAGGATAAGGAGTCTGCCTGAGGTCAAGGGAGCACCCAAAAGGAAAGAAGAACAGAAAAAAGACTGCCGATAGCAGCCCCTTGGATGCAGGAGGAGACTCCGGTGTGTTCCCCACGAGGTCTGGCAGGAAGAGAAGGGGAAAAACGGAAGTCCCGCCCTCGAGCAAAAGCCCGGCAATTTGGAGGAAGTCCCGCCTCCGCCAGCCAATCGGAGCCGCGATCTCCCTCAGCCTGTGAGTTTTCAATTGCAGAAGAACGGGAAGCAGCGGAACACGCCGGTTACCCGCTACGGCGGAAGGGGGGGTCTGCGCATTTTAGACCCGCGGGTCATGATGTGCAGCCCTTCCGTGGCATCAGCATAGGGTAGCCTATGCTGGATGCAGTTCCCACGTAGGGAGCCGGTGGGGCCTGAAATCCACCGGCTCCTTGCAGTCTCTCACACAGCAGTTGTAAGGTCCTTCTCCTGAAGCAGACACTTTAAAACTGGAGGAGGCTTCCGGTGCTCAGAGGTTATAGCTGAGGGGGAGGAGCACTGGAGCCTCAGTCTTTCAACCTTAAAGTGTCTGCTCCTGGAGAAAGGGTACTTAACCCCTACGTGTCCTGGGTCCCCCTGAGGCTGCAAGAGAAATGGCAAATATACCTTTAAATTAACTAGATGTTTGTTTCATGAACAACAACAAATAACTAACAAAAGGTGAAGCAAAGCAAACTTTGATAAAGATCTTCACTGAATTACTTACAGCACCAGTTATTTTACATCCTGGAATACACATTTTAGCAAATATATATTTATTTTCATGAGGAGTTGCCATAATTCCACAAGGAGTGCCACTGGACTATTTACACGTGGGCTTTAAAGAAGAAACTGGATCCACAATCTTGCACATTTCTTTTAAAAATATACCAATGCAATGTTTAGCCTATAAAATATTATATTGTTTCGGTTTACATTATTTTAGATTACCTTTTATGCCTGGCTTAGCATTTTCACAGGCAATGCATTTAGTGGCATCTGCCTTATTTTGTACAAGGCAAACATCACAGTCCCAGCCTCCTGTTGGCGTTCTAAATTGTTCTAATGATCCTAGCTGTCCCGAAGAAATGGGTGCAGATGAAACTGAAATTTTTACAGCTCCTATAAAAAATAAAAATAAAAAAATAGACATGCAGGACAGGCACATGTTTTCTAGTTCATTCCCATTGACCTTTAGGCTGTTAAGTTTCTTTAACAGTTATGCTTAGAGATGATATTTCCTACATTGGGTGTTACTACTAAACAGGTGTGAGTATATTATATTTATTGTTTTCACAGTATGAATTTAAGACCTACCTTTTAAATCTCCTTTGTTCCCTGGCTTAGGACTTTCACATGCAATACATCTGGGGGTTTCTGGCTTATTTTGTACAAGGCAGACATCACAGTCCCAGCTTCCAGCTGGCTTCTTAAATTGATCTAATAATCCAGGCATCCCCGAAGTAAGAGATGCATTTATGTTCTGTGTAGAAGCAGATGTTCCTATAAACAGAAAGAAATTTGAACACAAGATAAGGCAGTGGCAATATCCTCCCACCTAACACAAACCTGAACATCTAAATTGGCTAACTGGATAATAAAAAAAGTGTCTTGTGTGTATAGCAATTATTGCTGTTAAAGGGTCTTCTACCTGCACGGGTATTTTTTTTTTTTATTGAGGGCATGTCGACCCCCAAAATGAAAGAGTCCCTGCAAACAGAAAAATATCAATAGCAATTAATGTGCTATGTTGCTGATCTGTAAAAACAGACTTGTTTTGGGCATTCTCTAGTAAAATATTTTGGAATTTAGGAACAGCAGCTAATTTTTAATATGCAAAGACATAAACCCCCAGGTGCAGCGTTAAAGAACCAAAGTAACTAGCTGTTCTCAGATACCACTCAGGCTGCCCTCACCTTCATTAACATATGTAAGTGAATATCAGACGTCTGGAGGGACGCAGGCTGATATCCCCAGTCTGGATAATGCAGTTCTATTAAAGCAGGTGGCAGTAACAGACAATTTTTCATTTACCTTTCCTTTCAGACGTGCAGGACAGGCATATATTTTCTTCTGCTTTATTCTGCACACAGCACACTGTGCATTCCCATAAAGCTTTTGGCTTTCTGTTTGTTTCGTCTACTGTTAGGCTTGTAGAGATTATTCCTACATTGGGTGGAGCTAATGCAATGGGTGTTGTATCCTTTGTTGTCGGAAGTAACAGCAAAGCAGATTTCAATCCAGTCCCGGGTTTTGGAGATTCACATGCCACACATTTAGTCACTTCAGATTTATTTTGTACTAAACAGGTGTCACAATCCCACGTGCCTGGAGGCACTTTAAATTTGTCTCCAAATCCCTGAGTTTTAGAAAATGGAGCAGTGATTTGTGTTCTGGTATGTTGAGGAGAACCTGATAGTTTCGTTGAGGCTTCTGCAGCTTGAGGTTTTGCAGTGGAGCAAGCCACACAGGTACTTTGAGATGCCATGTTCTCAAGAAAGCAAGCATTGCACTGCCAAATTCCCAAGCCTTTCTTGCATCCGTCTCCGAATGGAAAGTTTCCGGGTGAATTCACTGCAGGCTTTGGAACGGATATTTGGTTGGAAGTTGATGTGGATGATTGTTGGGAAGGCAAAGAGTTAAAACCTACAAAACAAGTCAAAGTCCGTGAATACATATGCAGTGCATCAGATTTGCAACACTACAAGGCTCCCATGCATTACTGTGTTTTAAAGTAACAGGTCTAGCCTGCTTAACTTCTGTACTTAAATGCTGCTTTACTATCAGTAGATAAAAAAAAACTGGTTTCTCTAAATGTATAAAGCTGGGTACACATGATAAGATCCTTCATCCTGGCACTTCCGATCGGTTAACCAGGACGAAGGACTGTTGGTTGTGGCAAAAGTCGCGCCCCACAGTTCGCTGTGTATCCATCTTTAGTTACACACTCTTCAGCTCTGTGTTGTATGTGTGCTAGTTTAAAGTGCACCCATATTTTGTAACACACACCTGGACTTCTTAGAATATCCAACACACTTCCTTCTTTCAAAGTCTTAGCAGGTTGGCAAAATGCCCCTTGTTCTTCTTCTCTTTTCTTTCCACTATTGTTAGATACTGCAATAGGCGCTTTAGCTTTAAAATAAAACACATTTTTATTTAGAAGCAACTAAAAACCCAATTGAAAAGAACCCAAAATGGTCTGAATTTAGACCAAATGAAAGACATTGTGACAAACAGAGTATCTAGAGCAATTTTACAGTGTAAATATAATAAAACCAAGAGCAAAGGCTAATGAAAACATTCATTATGCCAACTCATATTTAATCTTTGCTAGTAAGGGTTTGGTTTTTACTGCAGCCTTTATGATGGTCCTGGGACCTGAATACTTGGGACACTACCAATAATGCACAAGTGAAATGTTTTGGTATTGCTTTTACTATTGGCTACATGTTCAGCGCTATGCATTCAGAAGACTGCTGAAAGTGTGCAAGTTTGTTTGTATTAAGTCTTCTGGTTTAAATATTAGGATATGTAATTTTTCTAGAATGCAATATGCTACCCTTTAAATTAATCTCAATTCATTTTGTTTAATTTTCAACTGCCACTATAGGATCAGTGCCCTACCAAACATAGAGACACTCTGGTTAAGTATTAAGGACTGTCCTTTTCGAATGACGCCGTTAACAGCACCAAAATAAACTACTTAGGTTTACTGTGCTTACCTGGGCTACTTACAGCAGCCATCTTGCTCTCCACAGTTGTTGAAGACATTTTAACAGATGGTACACTAAAAGTAAAACCAACCTACAAAATAATCAACATTGGGTTTAACATGATGCTTCATTCACAAAAAATAAAAATCAGACCTATATTTTAACAGACATTTTGCAAATAGGGAAAACAGCAGGAAACTAAAGGATAACTGTGGCCCATTACATAAGGGATAATGTGTCCCTTACAGTGCAATACAAAAGGGATAATTTGCTCCCTACAGTGTAAACATATGGATATTACAATATGAAGGAATTCCCTGACTATATAAAAGCACAAGCACACAGGGCTGAATGCTTTTACACAGGTCAGGCAACTGAGGTGATGTCATATATTAAGGAGTAAATAACATACTGTACATACATATTTAGTATGTCCTTTTAAAAAAGTATAATAATTTGAACTTCTATTAACATATGCCTTTAACAAGTAAAAGTACAAAAAAGAGGCAACCACAGATGGCTAGAAATGTAACGGTAACCGTTATTTCTAACAATTTTTAAAAAAAACAACTCATCTTGGGTTTTTATCTTTCGTGTTGTTTTTAAACTTGAGAGTTTTTTTTTAAAGACATTTCACTCCCATTTTTATGTGTATGTGTCCATGACCTTTTGTTATAGTTGCTACTACCTTGATCCCTTAAGGTTCATACACACGTCCGACTATTTTTGCATGATGTTCCCAACGAAGGTTCATCAACCGTCTTGTTACAAACTAGTTCTGCCAACGACGCCTGTACATACATCAACGATAGTGGATAATGTTTCTTGGTATAGGTGTTACTTGACGTACATACTTGGTGACGTTCGGAATATCGTGTGATCTTGAAATGTTGCACATGTGTATTTCACTCAATCTTCCATTACAGTCTACCGATAATCTGCCGACTATGTACCAACATACAGTGGTTGGCAAAAGTATTCAGCCCCCTTGAAGTTTTACACATTTTGTCACATTACTGCCACAAACATGAATCAATTTTATTGGAACTCCACGTGAAAGACCAATACAAAGTGGTGTACACATGAGAAGTGGAACGAAAATCATACACGATTCCAAACATTTTTAGCAAATCGATAACTGCAAAGTGGGGTGTGTGTAATTATTCAGCCCCCTGAGTCAATACTTTATAGAACCACCTTTTGCTGTAATTACAGCTGCCAGTCTTTTAGGGTATGTCTCTACCAGCTTAGCACATCTAGAGACTGAAATCCTTGCCCATTCTTCTTTGCAAAACAGCTCCAGCTCAGTCAGATTAGATGGATAGTGTTATGTGAACAGCAGTTTTCAGATCTTGCCACAGATTCACGATTGGATTTAGATCTGGACTTTGACTGGGCCATTCTGACACATGGATATGTTTTGTTTTAAACCATTGCATTGTTGCCCTGGCTTTATGTTTAGGGTCATTGTCCTGCTGGAAGGTGAACCTCCGGCCCAGTCTCAAGTCTTTTGCTGACTCCAAGAGGTTTTCTTCCAAGATTCCCATCAACTGAACAGCTTCCCTGTCCCTGCTGAAAAGAAGCACCCCCAGAGCATGATGCTGCCACCACCATATTTGACACTGATGTGCAGTGTTAGTTTTTCGCCAAACATAGCATTTTGCATTTTCGCCAAAAAATTCCATTTTGGTCTCATCTGGCCAGAGCACCTTCTTCCACATGTTTGCTGTGTCCCCCACATGGCTTGTGGCAAACTGCAAACGGGACTTCTTATGCTTTTCTGTTAACAATGGCTTTCTTCTTGCCACTCTCCCATAAAGGGCAACTTTGTGCAATGCACAACTAATAGTTGTCCTATGGACAGATTCCCCCACCTGAGCTGTAGATCTCTGCAGCTCGTCCAGAGTCACCATGGGCCTCTTGACTGCATTTCTGATCAGTCCTCTTCTTGTTCGGCCTTTGAGTTTAGGTGGACGGCTTTGTCTTGGTAGGTTTACAGCTATGCCATACTCCTTCCCATTTCTGAATGATCGCTTGAACAGTGCTGCGTGGGATGTTCAAGGCTTTGGAAATCTTTTTGTAGCCTAAGCCTGCTTTAAATTTCTCAATAACTTTATCCCTGACCTGTCTGGTGTGTTCTTTGGACTTCATGGTGTTGTTGCTCCCATAATTTTCTTCGACAACCTCTGAGGCCGTCACAGAGCAGCTGTATTTGTACTGACTTTAGATTACACACAGGTGCACTCTATTTAGTCATTAGCATTCATCAGGCAATGTCTATGGGCAACTGACTGCACTCAGACCAAAGGGGGCTGAATAATTACGCACACCCCACTTTGCAGTTATTGATTTGTTAAAAATGTTTGGAATCATGTATAATTTTCGTTCCACATTGTATTGGTCTTTCACGTGGAATTCCAATAAAATTGATTCAGGTTTGTGGCAGTAATGTGACAAAATGTGGAAAACTTCAAGGGGGCCGAATACTTTTGCCAACCACTGTACAACAATCGGCAGAACGAATCTGCCAGACTGATCGTCTGAAAAAGTCATGGATTGTTGGTCTTAAAGATTGTTAAAGCTTCATTTTCACACGAATGTCGTTTGTCGGGCAAATTCTGCGAAAATTATCTGACGAGTGTACGAGGCTTTACTCTATGCACATGCCTACTGTAATTTGTAGTCTAGTTTGTTCATGGGGCAGTGGACATTTGTGCTAGTTTTGGAGTCTTGGGAGGACCTTGGTATCTTGAAGAGGCTTCAGTGTCTTCTATTTTTTTTTTTTTTTTTATAGAACTCACTAAGCTACATAGCTGCCTAACAAGAAAATATTCTGCTGCTGCTTCCATACCACAAGTCACTTGTTTATTATAAATATATAATACATATGGTTATGGACTTTCAATGAGCAGTGGTATACATCCTTATAAAAACCTTTTACCTGCATCCTTATAAAAACCTACGTTACTATGTGACTGATTCTACTCATTACTTTTACACACAGTTGCTAAGGGTGACTAGCTAACATTCCTTAATTTCACCATAAATAAGAATAGGGAACAGACCTGATTGATGATGCTTGTGGTTAAACAATACCATTAAAGTTTGTTCTATGAATGCGAGCAGATGCAATATTTATCAGCAAAGTTCTGGATGTACTTTGGCACACTGTTGTTGGCTCTTTAGCCAGACAAGTTGGTAGGTGCAGATCCTCTTGGCCCTCTACTTCCAGGGCATCACAATCCAAGAAAGGTCAAGAGTAGAGAAGCACACTACATGGGTGATGAGTTCTTTATTTAGTGAAAAAACATAGCATACGTTTCAGGACTCGCAGGTCCCTTCCTCAGGTCCCAACCAGAGGAAGTGACCTGCGAGTTTTTGCAGAACTCGTCACCCATGTAGTGTGCTCCTCTACTCTTAACCTTGCTTAGATGCAACATTTACCCACTGAAAAAAATCTTTGCAGCAGTAACCCACTCCTTTTTTACATTTATTTTTATTTAACTTTACCACACTATCTCAAACAGATTGAAATTTCCAGGTAAGCAAGTCATCTTACAATGGGCAATTCATTGCTTGATTGTATAATCAAGAGTAAAGTTTCCATTTAAAAATGCTGATTTCAATAAAACTTTTCAGATATGTGCAAACGCAATACATTTACCAAAGTGCCAATTTAAAGGGCATATCCACCCCAAAACTAAAATTTAACTCACTGCGGACCCCACTGTGTGGTGTTAAAAAATCCTTACCTTTCTCCTCTGCTCCTTACAGGCTATGTGCACTGTAATAACAAGTGTATCTTACTGGGTAGTTGTGCCTTATATTTTGGCATATTTTTTTCCCTACTGTCCTTTCCAGACCTTAACTTTGTGCTTGAGTCTTGCTGGCTTTCCTCCTCCACAGAAATCCCATTCTTAGTCCTGACTCCGCGATTTCCAAACCTCCAAGACTATTTTCGCAAGGGTGCTTCCTGTGACGTCATTGCACCATGGCCAATATAAGATATATATATTGGGCGAGGTGCCATGATGTCACATGGCGCACGTTCGCTTCATCAGAGGAGTGCGTGTCACACGAACGTGTTATTCTCACACCAAATAAATCATGGAGATTTGGAATTCTTGAGGGGTCAGGGCTAAGGATGTGATTTCTGTGGAGGAGGAAGGCCAGCAACATTCAAGCACAAAGGTAAGGTCTGAAAGGGTAGTAGGGGAAAATAAATACACCTCAATAATATTTAAAGGCACAACTATCCAATAAGATATACTTGTTATTACAGTGTACATACCCTTTATGGTTGTCCTGCAGTGTCTAGTCAAAGTCCAGGAAAGTGAAGAGTAGGGGCCTTCCGGTGTGTAAAAATGTATCTGCCCCTTCCCTGTCCTCCTGGAAGACTCTGGCATGCTATTCAATAAAATTTTGGTGAATTACTCTAAAATTATTAATCCCGTGAATAGGGACTTTACATGAAATTATTTTCCTAGATAACATCAGAATAGTGGGAGTAATTAATTAACAAGGATTAACCGATCTTTTAAAAAAATTAAGACAAAGACTGTTATTGTGGGCACAAACAACCATGGTGCTATAAGTGTTCGATACGTGGCATTAAAAACAAACAATAAACACAACCATACATACAGAAAGCTGAGCTGAGTGTGCATTGGATTCAGTTGATTTCACAATAGGAGAAGAAAAGGTGAACAAGGGATTGCTGTTGGTCAAGCTGCATGTCTGTAACAAATGTGTTATAACGTTATCTCTCACTACAATTTAAATATAATGAAAATGTTTATCAAGATATAAAAACTTAAAATTACATGTAATATTTCAGATTTACTATTCAATAATCTTCAGAATTCTGCACTTAAATATATTAATGTTACCATTGCTATAAAGGAAAAAAAAAAGAAAAAAAAACTATTAGACACTACTTATTTGCATTGCTGTACATGTATTCTCACAATTTTCAATGGCTTTATACTGTAGTCTAGTTCACCAGACTTGTGACACATACAA
Source organism: Hymenochirus boettgeri (assembly GCA_019447015.1). Taxonomy (NCBI): domain Eukaryota; kingdom Metazoa; phylum Chordata; class Amphibia; order Anura; family Pipidae; genus Hymenochirus; species Hymenochirus boettgeri. The sequence goes on along the minus strand of CM033474.1, from coordinate 176,419,015 downwards.
TACCAACCCTGGCCAGCATAGCAAAAAGTCTCAATAAGTAAAAGGGAAGTAGTTTCGGGGCTAAAACTTTTCAATGAGCTGTACAACAAACAGACCTATGCCAAATAACATTGGGAGTAAAGGCTCCCATTCTCATATACGAATAAGGGGAGCAGAGCATTCTGGGTAGTCTTCACATTACCATGGTAGCCCTAAAGGAAATGCTTTTCCTTCTAAGAGGTGTTAACAGCATTCCACAAGTTAACTGCAGAACCAGTAAGTTGCAGACCAGTTTTGGCTATATTTAGCCATCATGGTTACATGGAAACTACACAGAAGTCTCTCTCACTTTATTTGCAACAGGCCTGTATAAATTGTTCTAATCAAAGAGGTACTTTGCCAGTATTAAAATTGTAATCAGTGTCTAAAAGGATAATATGTGAATTTGCTAAATCTTTCAAGTAAACACTTAATTTGAAACATCTGTAAACATACATGTTTATGTAGTTATCTAAGTAGCCAAAAATGTGGCAAAATTACAATTTATAAAAACATACATATATTAAGTCTACATTAAACTTAGATAACCACTAGGGTGAGCAGAAAAGTTTATCAGAATGCATAACATTTTGGAGAAAAGTAGACTCCTGCATCGGGTTCGGGAACCCACAGGTTACCCGTTTTGCTTGTCAGGTTCGGGAAACCTGCATTAAATTTGAATGGGTTGCAGGTTGGGTTTAAGTAGAAAGAGGTGCAGGAGCAGAATCACTAAATAAAAGCTTTTGTTGCTGGCCATGTGTATCAGTTGCCTACCCTGTCACTGGTTCTGAATACAGTGGTTTGCAAAAGTATTCGGCCCCCTTGAAGTTTTCCACATTTTGTCACATTACTGCCACAAACAGGAATCAATTTTATTGGAATTCCACATGAATGACTGATACAAAGTGGTGTACACATGAGAAGTAGAACGAAAATCATACATGATTCTAAATATTTTTAACAAATCAATAACTGCAAAGTGGGGTGTGCGTAATTATTCAGCCCCTTTGGTCTGAGTGCAGTCAGTTGCCCATAGACATTGCCAGATGAGTGCTAATGACTAAATAGAGTGCACCTGTGTGAAATCTAAAGTCAGTACAAATACAGCTGCTCTGTGATGGCCTCAGAGGTTGTCTAAGAGAAACTTGGGAGCAACAACACCATGAAGTCCAAAGAACACACCAGACAGGTCAGTTTAAAGTTATTGAGAAATTTAAAGCAGGCTTAGGCTACAAAAAGATTTCCAAAGCCTTGAACATCCCACGCAGCACTGTTCAAGCGATCATTCAGAAATGGAAGGAGTATGGCACAACAGTAAACCTACCAAGACAAAGCCGTCCACCTAAACTCAAAGGCCGAACAAAGAGCGCTGATCAGAAATGCAGTCAAGAGGCCCATGGTGACTCTGGACGAGCTGCAGAGATCTACAGCCCATCCCCACTGTCAAATATAGCGTTGGCAGCATCATGCTCTGGGGGTGCTTCTCTTCTGCAGAGACAGGGAAGCTGGTCAGAGTTGATGGGAAGATGGATGGAGCCAAATACAGGGCAATCTTGGAAGAAAACCTCTTGAGTCAGCAAGAGACTTGAGACTGGGCCGGAGGTTCACCTTCCAGCAGGACAACAACCCTGAACATAAAGCCAGGACAACAATGGAATGGTTTAAAACAAAACCTATCCATTAGAATGGCCCAGTCAAAGTCCAGATCTAAATGCAATTGAGAATCTGTGGCAAGATCTGAAAACTGCTGTTCACAAATGCTGTCCATGTAATCTGACTGAGCTGGGGCTGTTTTGCAAAGAAGAATGGGCAAGGATTTCAGTCTCTAGATGTGCAAAGCTGGTAGAGACATACCCTAAAAGACTGGCAGCTGTAATTGCAGCAAAAGGTGGTTCTATAAAGTATTGACTCAGGGGGCTGAATAATTACGCACACCCCACTTTGCAGTTATTGATTTGTTAATGTTTGGAATCATGTAGGATTTTAGTTCCACTTTTCACGTGTACAGCACTTTGTATTGGTCTTTCACATGGAATTCTAATAAAACTGATTCATGTTTGTGGCAGTAATGTAAAAAATGTGGAAAACCTCAAGGGGGCCGAATACTTTTGCAAACCACTGTATATTAGAGAAACTATGTAGTTAAAAAGATACAGCAGAATATATGTGCCAGTAACAAACATACAAATTTCAAGTTGCAACCATGACAATATGGACCAGCATTTATATTTGATAAAAGATTCTGCTAAGCTGACAAAAGGGTACACTCTTTTTTGTTTTTTATTGTGGAAAATGTGATAAACTGGAGCTACACAGCCAAAGAGAAAACTTTTAATACTTTTAACTTACCTTACTGTCTGGAGGTTTAGAAACAGTGACTGGTGATGTACTAATACTAGATTGAACAGGAAATTTAAAGCTGGGAAGCGATGTTGTGCTTATAGGCAATGCAATTTCAGGTAACTCTGGAATATCAGCCTCCTTGATTTAAAAAAATTTAAAAAAAAAGCATAAAAAAATCTTTTCTGCATTTAAGACTTATGTATTTTAATGTATTTATTCTTTGTTCTAGCTCCACCTAGTGTCCGCAGTCCAGATATTACAACATGGAAGTCTGTCAAGAGTAGAATGTGTCCATATCAGTCTGTGAAATTTGTACTTGTATAAATGATACAACTGAGTTAAAATTAACCTTTAGGACTTAGGCACAAAAAGGTAATTGTAGTGATGTATATTAATAATAAAACAGAATTGTTGACCTTACAATTAATGAGGTTTAATTTTTTACACATTAGGTTTTTGTCAGTGTTTTCTGGAGAAACTACATCCTTTTGCTTCAAAATTTGAAGTCAGGAAGGATATTTTTGCTTTTCTCTGTTAGGTAGGGCTCATGAATAGAGGTGGCTGGATAGCTGATCCGAACCCGGTTCCACGGCGGTTCTTGCAGAATTTCCGGAATTCCAAAACACTCGAGGATTTACGAACGTTCGAAGATTTCTGGCCGTTTGATAATCCTTGAACGTTTAAATTCGGCCATTTGAGGATTACCAAACAGCCAAAAGTTCTGCTGTCGAACGTTTGGGGGTCCCATGGCTCAATCCGGGGACCCCCAAACATCTGTCAGCATGACTTTTGGTTGTTCGATAATCCTCGAACGGCGAATTTGAACGTTTGAGGATTACCAAATGGGCAGAGCATTGTGGCCCTTAGGACCTTTTGGGGTTTAAGGGGTCCGACAGCTCAAAACAAGGAACCCCTCCTCCTCGGCACTTACAAGTGCCCTTGTGGCACTGACAAGTGCATTTTGGGGCTTAAAGGGCAACTCCACCATCATAAAAACATATTTTAAAATATGTTAATATATCATAGTATGTCCTATGAATTCATTATTGTATGCCTGCTATGCTTCTGGATGCCTCATGGAAACTGAGCAATTTAGAAACCTGTACTGAGCCTGGGCATGCTCAGAAGGGGCAGACATGGGGATTAACATTCAGTCAGTGGCTGTGATCTCAACTGTAAAATCCATAACTGACTTACTAACTGGAAGAACCAGGAATAACAGGACATTGTGCAGCATTTCAAACTATTACCGTTTAGGGTTTTGGTAGGTGATTTACCTGTATGTAAGTTTTCATTTTGGGGCTGGACTTGCTCTTTAAGGAGCCCCGCAGCTTGTACCGGGACTCCCCTTCCCAGCACTTAGAAGTGCCTTTGTTGGGGATCCTGCAGCTTAAAACCAGGACCCCCTACACTTCCTCTCCTTCTCTCCTCACTGTGACATGCAGACCATGCCTTTAAATGATGAGTCCAAAACTTAAGCTACTGTCGTGGAATGTAAGAGGATTAAATAACCCACGCAAACGGCTATCAGTCTTCACACAAATACAAGCATACCAGGCAGACCTGATCTGCCTACAAGAAACGCACCTCACGTCTGACACTACCCAATTTATGCACCGGTCCTGGATAGGGTGGGCGGCCCATAGCACCCTTTCCTCGTACTCCAGTGGGGTTTCCATCCTAATTCATAAAAAATTGAAATATACTATACATGAGGTCCTCTCAGATAGAGGAGCTATCAATACTATTTAATGTCATAGGCATCTACGACCCTCCCCCAGCAAAGCAGCAACCACTAAAAGGCGGTTCATCTCCAAAAAAACATCACCCACATAAAACAGACCACGAGACAGAACAAAGCCACACTAACCACCTCCCTGCAAACGGCGGGAACAGCATATGTAGACAACCCCACCCCTGCCACCAAGTCTACCTGGGATCTCACTCAGTCCCTTTACAACACCATGATAAACGACAAAATCTCTAGGAAAGAATTCTTTATTAAACAAACTTATTTTGAACACGGCCACCAAGCGGCCAAACTACTCGCGAGACTAGCTCACGGTCCCCAAGACCATAATGTGATCACCAATATCCAGGACCCAGACATTGGTATATGCTCCAAAACACCCGAAATACTAACATGCTTCACAAAATTCTACACCAATCTTTACAAATCACAGATCAACCCCACGACCCCCAACACAACACATATGCTAAACCAAATTATATTTCCGAAACTACAACAGGGAGAAAGATCCACTTTGGAGGCAGAAATTTCGATCTCCGAGAAGCATTAGGCAACACAGCAAACAACAAAACAACGGGGCCAGACGGAATTCCAGCTGACGTATACAAAAGATACGATGAACTGGTGCTACCAACACTCTTAGACACATACAACGAAGCTCTTCAGAGAGAATCCCTACATGAGTCGATGTACAATGCCCATATAACGCTTATTCCTAAACCCGACAAAAACTCACTTGACCCCGGATCCTATCGCCCAATCTCACTGTTGAATGCAGACTATAAACTATTAGCAAAAATTCTGGCCAACCGACTACAACATGTTATAACATCCATTATCCATCCTGATCAGACAGGCTTCATCCCTGGAAAGTCTACATCAATCAAAATCAGAAAAACTCTAATCAACACATTAGTAGACCATGACAACTCCGGCTCCCGTGTTATGGTATCCCTAGATGCTGCTAAAGCATTTGACTCCGTGGAGTGGCTCTTCCTCTGGGAGTGTATGAGATGATTTGGAATAGGAACAATTTTCTGTAAATGGGTTCAAATTCTATATACGCATCCCACAGCCAATATAAAAGTCAATGGCACAATCTCCGACTCCTTCCCTTTGACCAGAGGCACTAGACAGGGCTGCGCCGTCCCCCTACCTATTTGCTTTGGCGATTGAGCCACTGGCAATTCAGCTACGCTCACACCCCGATATAACTTCACTAGGTCTTTCACTAGGCCAACATAATGCACTGGTGAGTCTATATGCTGACGACTTGATCTTATACCTAAACAACCCCGATAAATCCCTCAGGACAGCCTATGACTTGGTCACACAATACGGACCCAATTCTGGACTATACATCAACTGGTCTAAATCTGCCCTATACCCAATAGACACCCCCATATATATCCCACCATTTACGCAGAAACTCCTTCCCAAAGTAAACAATTTTAAATATCTTGGAATTCACATAACCCAATCCCCAACAACATTCTACAACCTCAATATTGCCCCCCTCCTGACTCTAGTAACTAACAAATTCAGAACCTGGCAAAATCTACCGCTGAACCTCATTGGCAGGGTCAATCTAATAAAGATTATTATTCTACCCAAAATACTGTATATCCTCCAACATAGCATGGTGTTTATCCCGGACAGTTTTTTTTAAAAAACTACAAAGTCTCATAATCTCTTTCCTATGGAATGGGAAAAGAGCCAGGGTTAAAATTAAGACACTGATGAGGCCAAAAACACAAGCAGGACTGGCCCTATCAAACTTCCAAATCTACTATTTGGCAAGTAAACTGAAATACTTCAACCTTTGGATAACTCCCGAACTGCAAGATGAGACAAACCCGGCAGCACGATGTCTGTACGATATGGAAGGTATGCTGTTAGCATACCTCCCGACACACCCCCTAACCTTTCTAAACAGCCCTACATATAACTTACCAGCTGGAGGCACAGAACTCCACATACAACAATATAAGATATGGAATAAAGCCCAAAAGATTATCCAATACACAGACATCCCCGAAGAGACCCCATTATGGTACAACCACAACTACCCACACCTATACTCTCTTAATATTAACTATCTACTAGAACAAATTGGTGTCACCAAATTTGCACATATCATACAAAATAACCAGCTAATCTCATTCTCGGAGTTTAAGGAAAGATACAAAGTCCAGGACGACTTCCTGTTCAAATATTTACAGCTTAGATATTGCCTGATATCCGAATTCCAAAGCTCTAATATCCCTATGTCACGGAATCCCATCATTAGTTCCCTTACACGAGACAACACAAGACATATAATTTTAAAGCTATATGCCCTTCTGCTAAACGCACAACTTCCTAACGACACCGCTCCCATATTGGAAAAGTGGTCTCGATATATATCAACTCTCACAGCCCAGGACTGGGAAGACCTAGCTGAAACCCATCTCAGGGCATCACTTTCAGCCCCAAATAGACTTATACAGTTCTATATTCTTCACCAATCCAATATAATCCCACTAAGAAGAGCCCGGATGAGTGCTAGATTCGATGCGGAGTGCCCCAAATGCAGACAGGACAATGCAAACTTTTGGCATTTGATACGGCTATGCCCCAGGATTCAGAAATTCTGGGGCAAGGTCCTACGCTATCTCTCTGGGATCCTTCCGTTTCCGATCCCTACCGACCCTAAATTATGTATTTTGGGGATAACAGAAACAGATGTCTGGAACAATGCACACCTAGCCCTGATAAGAGAAACCCTCTTCTACGATAGACAACTTATAATTCTCCAATGGATGGCACCCACAACCCCCAAACTCAATGCATGGAAGACCCTAATCACAAACACACTTCCCATGATTAAACTGATTTACAAAAGCCGCGGCTCTTTAAAAAAAAAAAATTGACAATATCTGGACAATCTGGTATGAAAATATATAGCCACTCCTACCCCCTCTTTTCTGACCTCGAACATGAACACGACAAAACAGCTTACAGAAGCAGGAATCTGATAAAGGAAACGTATGCAATAAGTCACATAATATCTCATCCACTTTCACAATCCACAGTATCTCATCCTCCTTTCTCTATATCCTGGTCGATCTACTCCCCTTTGAAGAACCTGAATTTCCCAAGGTATCCAACCTACAGGTCTTAGTTTAACCCAAGTTATCCCCCCACTTATGACACTTGATAATTTTAAGAATTCATATCTGTATCAGAACAAAACTGTTTTGATACTCGTGTTTACACCTCAATCTGTTGTATACATAAACTATGTTGCCAGATAAAATTATCTAGCTGAAACGGTTATATAACTGAATTGCATAATATACTTAACTCTGTAAAATATATCTGTGAAACTGCAATCTGTGAATCCCAACGAATAAACGAGTTTAAAAAAAAAAACAGGACCCCCATAAGCTCTTAGACAAGCCCCTGTGGAGTGTCTTTTTCTTCCCAGCCGATGACACTAACTCCACTGATGTTGCATACACTGGGCGAAATCACAGTGGCCACCAGCGACACCGCCAACGCATCAACGTTGCCGGTGTTGCAGACATCTTGATCCAAAGTCGTCTTTCTTCTCAGATGACAACAACTCCGCTGATGTCTCAGACACCAAGCAATGTCACTGTGGCCTCCAGCGACACCGGCGTTGCAGACATCTTCTTTCTTCTGCCATCACAGTGATGACACTGATGGTCCTTCTAAGGACCCGGAGAGGGGGCCCTGGTTTGAGCCGCGGGACCCCCAAACGTCCAGCCGCAGGACTACATCTGTTAGATAATAATCAAACGGCCGAAATTCTAGAATCCTCAAACGTTAGAGAATTACCGAAAACGGCCCATGGAAAACCGGAAGTAGCGTGCCTGTGCGCTACTTCAGGTTTTTTTTGCTGTCCTTCCTGCAGAGAGCCATTAACAGATACCATTGCTATTTTGCCTACTATTTAGGCAATTTTTTTTCTCCCATTGACTATAATGGGGTTTTTTTTTTTGCAAATTTTTGTATTTTCTCGAAAATCTGCGAATACATAGGCAGAACAGATTTTAGCAGTTGTATCAAGCTCTTCTCCTGAGTAGGCAGAAAAAGGTTGGACTAGATGGTCTTATTTATATTTATCCAATACCATGCAACTATTTAAAGTCAGTACCAAAAAAATAAAATTGTTTTAGAGGCAGACTTTCTACATAATAAAGATTAATTATATATAGACAAAATAAATTTGGCAGTTTACCTCATTGGATGGCTTTTTTGAGTAATGAGAATTTTTTTCCCTCATCATTTTGCCTCCTCCTGAACCAGAATTTAAACCATTAGATGCTGGAGTGCTGAACTTTGGATAAGAAAAACTGCTACCAAAAAAAAACCCAACAAAACATGGTAGATGTTAAGGTACAATGATGCAATCTATAACAGGGGTTAAATCACAATAACAATGGAAAATTACCTAGTCTGGCTAGACAGGTAAATTTAGTGCAGAGGTATCTGTCGTAATGCTCACAAGTATGTAACTTTTTCATATGCCCCTTATGACAACCAGTGAATTGTTAAGATGAAAACTATTTTTCCTGACTTATAACCCAGAAACTGATTCTGCCAATATAAGTGTGAATGATTGTACAGCCCATTAGATTAGACAAACATTTCCACCATGTCTGATCTATTTTTCATCCAATTTTAAAAGATAAATACAATTAAAATCAAATTTCGTTTAAGACTGATCTATCAAAATTTGGTCAGGGAGAACCCTTGGGACTGCACATGTCCTTCAGCAAAGGCAGACTTTCATATACTTTTAGTAAAGGGAGATGACCATGGCAGACCGAAATTTTCTTCAATCAATTGTCCAGGAGCGACAGATGAAAATATTTACTTTACAAGCGATCCACCGCTGCAGCAGTGAAAATTCCCAACCACTTGTTCATTACAGTGCATGCACGCTATAGTTACTCTGAACCAGGAAGCGGTCTGGACCTGTCACTGCTCTGGTGGTGGATCGCGTGTAAGGTAAATATCTTATTTCTTCGTCCGTTGCTCCTGGTCAATTGATTAAAGAACGGGAGCTAAGGCATAGCTCCCAGTCTTCAATCAATACATTAAAGGAATAGTTCACATAGTTCAATAGTGAACTATTCCTTTAAGTTTTAAGTTGGTGGAAAAGGTCAGTTTCAATCAAACCTGTGCTTAAAGGTAACTTAATTTTCTGTTAGACACTAGCAGCTCTTTAAAAGTGAAGTTTATAATAACATCCTCATTTTGGTTTCCTTTAAGTTTCATTTTCTAAATCTCAAAAAAAAAAAAAAAAACTCCACAAAAATAAAACACGTACCTTTGAGATGTTGGCACATCACAAACAGGAATTCTTCTGGATTCCTGTACACAGTGGGAAAATATGTTGTTATTTAAATGAATTAAAATACAAGTTCCATATATATTCTACAATAAATATTTATATATTTTTTTAAACTTATTTTATTTAATGGAGGTAACAGTAGTCAGAGCATACATTACATTAATAGTCACAGTGCAATAGCAATCATTAAGATTAATAAAGATGTGTCTAAGGGGTAATTTTCTTTGAGAAGCTGCAACCATGGATTATTTTCAAATCTATGTAAATGCAGTGTTTAAGGATTTGGCTATGATGTTTTGTATGTTCATTTGTCAGACTCATGAGTCCCAACCAGAGCATATCTTATTAAATTTATCAACACATCCCCCTATTTATGTATATTACTCTCAAATACGGGAGCATCTGAATCACCATGTTTTTCCAACCCACTAATCTGGGGGTAGTGGGGCCATCCATGTTAATATTATGGCTCGTCTAGCGCAGAATAGAGCTTCACGTATAAATGTCAGTTCATATTTATTCCAGGGTTCCGTCTCTGGGATTCCCAGTATGCACAGCTTATATCATAGGGTACAGGATATGGTAGTTTTGCCGATAGGTAGTTTGTAACCTTATACCAAAATTTAGAAATTTTTGGAAAGTTCGATAGTAAATGCCAGAAATCAGCTTCTGCCTGGTAGCATTTAGGGCATTCGGAGGGATAGGAAGGGGAGATGCGAGAATCTGTGGGGTGAAAGATAGGCTTGATGCACTCCACAGAACTGCATCAGTTTGTTTGGGGCAGACAGGGACACAAGAAGGTGGCTATTAGACAGATCCTCCCAATGTTCAGTAGTTAAGGAGGGAATGAGTGCCGTCCATTTGCTCAAAATAGTGTCCACCCCCAATTTGGCATTAAATAGAGAGGTACAACGTTTGGATATAATGCGTCTCTCCCCCTCTGAAAATCTGAATAAGGTCTAGGCCACTCTAGCGCGTTTTGCGATCAGTTTACATTTTACAACCCACAATGCCATTTTGTTTATAATGTAAATCGCGGGAAGTAGGCCTCACTGAGTACGCTCTGATCAATTGCGATTTTAGAACGCATGCGACCACCATTTATGGTCCATAATATAGCCATGTTAATTGTGTTATATTTATTTTAGTGAAGAAGGCACGGTGGCTCAGTGGTTAGCATGGATGCCTTGCTGCGCTGGAGTCCCGAGTTCGATTCCACCCTTGGACACATCTGCAAGGAGTTTGTATGTTTTCCCCATGCTTGCGTGGGTTTCCTCCGGGCACCCCGGTTTCCCCCACAATCATAAAGACATACTGATTGGTTGTATATGTAAATGTGTAAATATGCTTAGATTGTAATCTATTCAGGGTAGGGCCTAATGTGAATGTATACATGTAATTGTAAAGCGCTATGGAAGATGCTGCAGCTATATAAATTAATAATAATAATAATAATAGTTTATGTTGTACAAATACAAATATTTAAGGGGAGATGCAGTAAAGGTTGTTAATAGCCAAATAAGTGTAAAATCCACGCTACCCAATGTAATATTGGGTCAGAGTGGAATTAAGTGGGCCCGCGCCATTTCAATTAACAATAAATCTCCCCCTTAATCAAAAGACATAATTCAATTAACATTCTTAAGCTGGATATACAAAAAATAATAACATTTAGGCCTGGTACATAAAGTCTAATTTTCAGCCTATCATTCAGACCAGCAGATTATCTATCAATAAACAGATTGGTAGTTTGGACGAAAAAAAAAAAAAGGCCCGGTCTATTGAAGACTGACATTTGGACAAAAGCACAAGCAGAGATTTGTTTTTCACACTAAAAATATCCATCCATATACTGGGCCGATCGATTGGCCCATATGCATATGTACTGGGCCTTACAGCAGATAAATTCTATTGGAATCTCCATTGTATAGGGAGATTTTTCAAATAGCCAGCGGCTGTTGTCTGCCGACTAAACTAACAAATTCCTCCGCTAGCAAACTACTGCCGTCAAACTGTACAGGATTACTTGCTAGTTGCTACCCTATGAACAAAATGATAGAATTATACGAATGAGTCATTAGAGGAGACATCAAACATAATGAGAAAGTCAGCTGGGCATGTTACGGATTCACAACAATGCACCGTCACACGTATGCTAAAGATAAAAGCTTATCAGGAAAGCATATCATTCACAGATCCTAACTTTCCGTTGGCGCACAGTGGAAATTGTGTGTATGTTTTGCTATGTGTAGTTGCGGTCAAGAAACATCCAGGGGGGCAATAATAAAATTAGTCTGAAGGTCTTACAAAAAACCCAAATAATCACATCATATTAAATGAACAAACACACACTTACGGTATATCTTCCCTTACCTACACTACCTGCCAGCCAAAATATAGAGGGTCTACGTGGTATAAACCTGCAGGTCTGATAACTGACCCAGGCAATCTCAACAGAACCTTCGGGCAATCAAAAGCAGCCCATACATATATCCGATTTTACTTTCCCGACCGAGTGCTACCACGACATTAGACCGATCCTGCAAGAACCGCCTGTCTGTAGCATAGAAGAATGGGAAAGGTGGTTCTGGCAAGATCAAACTAATATTGCATGAGCGCTTGGTTGGATAAGTAAAATCGGATATATGTATAGCCACCGTAAATCCTATACAGTATCCTGATTAACATGCAAGGTTCATATTTATTAGTATTTACCACAAGTTTAACTAACCTATGGGGTTAGGACTTGGGAGCACAGGATATTGATTGAATATACATGTTAGGGAGAGGTGTGGATAGAGGAGCTAAAAGCTCCACACAGTATAAAATGAAATAGAGCCTTCTTATAACAGAAGGTACCTCATAGAATCATGTTATTATAATAGCATTGCCATAATAATCTAACATATAAACACATATTTCTCACTTAAAAAATGGGTGGGGACATGCAAAGTATCTTATTTATTGCCTGTGGCAAAGGCATGTGTCTAGATATAATACAACCTAATGGTATAGAGCAGGTATGACCTTTTTTTACGTGTTTGAAAACCACAATTCCCAGCATTCTGTTTGCAGTAAGTTTTTTCTTAATATCCAGTAGCTAAGGCATCTGTCTAGATCTAATACAGGCTAAGCTTGTGACCTTTCACATGTTTGAAAACTACAAATCCCAGCATTCTCTGTTTTGCAGTTAGTGTCTTCTTAATGAACTTTTCATGTTTAAAACTACAACTCCCAGCATTCCCTAACTGCACAGAATTCTGGAAAACTTAGTTTTCATACATCCTGGAATAAAGACATTTTCTTGACTTACAGACATTAAAAGCCCACGGTCATGCTTTAGCGCTTCCTACCCAAGGGTTTGAACATGCAATTGATTCATCTGCCCTTCCCTTACATCCATAGCTATTAGACTATTGGATTAGGGAAGCATTATATGGGTCGATTGGTTGGCACAATGTTAATGCCTGCTTTGCGGCGGCAGTGCGAGTACCAGAAGTAGCACTCGTGCGCCCCTTTCAAATTAATTTACCAGAGGTTGCGTGCCTTTTTCACGTAAGTATTAAACACCAACTAATAGCTGGTGATAAATACTTATGTGCGGGTGAGATTCACCCAAAATCACACAGCCTCTGGTAAATCCCGTACGGGAGATTTGCCAAGAGAGCTTGTGCCTCTGGGTGAATCGCCCTGTTAGAGTCATAATCTTTACCATATTTGCACTCACTTCCAAATACCACCTACCTGGCAATTATAATCTATAAAGTCTAAAGGTTTCTGCACACATGCGATCGCCGGTGCCGACGCATGACGTGTGCGAACGGCCGTTTCGGATTATATTCGTGTCGTGTATCTTCAGAACGGCCATTTTAGCCGATAAAGTGCCCATACATGGCACGATTATCAGCCGTTCGTACACATCGTGCGTCACGGGGTGGCACCCGCGATCGCATGTGTGTACGAACCTTAAACGTAAACACCAGTAACGAACCATATTAATATTGGGGGGAAAACTGACCATTTCTCTAAGAATGCTGGGTAGTTTCAGAGTCATGCAAAGTCATTTAATCATACAGACACTTCCTGTCTAGCAAACGGAAACTGGATTGTCTCATTATTTTCTATGGAGAGGGGGAGTAAAAGTGAGAGTCTGAAGAATGTTCTAATTGGCTAAGACTGTCACATGTTTTGCAAACAGCACATAACTGGGTGTAATACAGGAACTTCCTTACACTTCCTGTCTTGTCCTGGACAGTGCCCTAAGAGAATTTTTTGATTTTCTAACAGTGGAAGATCAGAACCTCTTATTGGATGTTAGTAAAATTCTACTTCCTTTTAGTGTCTACATGGAGACCCTGTAGAAATCCTGGAGGTGTGTCTTAACCTATCATTTTGAGTTTTCCATTCAAACTTAGAGGTGTCCAGTAAAGTAAGTTTAGTTTATTAATTGTATATAAATTGTTTTGTAGTTCAGTAGTAGGTAGTAGTACTATACTTTGTAATGCTATATACCACCACCTAGTTAGTTGCTCCTAAAAACTCAATGCAATCTCCGTAAAAATATTAATTTATTTATATAATATAAGGGATATATACACACACACACACAAATTATTTTACACACCACCTACATAACTATGTTTATTTGCAGTTAATACGTACCCTTTGCTTCTCTTGATGTACAGTGCGACCACCTGTATTTGCTACAGCAGATGGGGTCAGGGATGGTTTGATGTACAGGGATCGGCTTGCACACACAGAAATAGATTTTGGGGTCACAAGCTTTTGCACTGGAGGATGCAGTAAGTCCACCTTTACATATTCAATAAAGGAGTGTTTAAAAGAAAACGGTGTTAAGAAGAATTCCAAACGGTGTTAAGAACTAAAGATCAAAATTAAGGCAACATTTTAAAGCAGTTATTTAAATAAATTTCATTACAAAATAATAAAAACAGGGGGTTTAACGCATAATAAACCCTATTAGTCTAAATATTAATTAATAAAATTGCAATTAACAAGACAAAAACCTAAAACGCAATAGAAGGATAAAATTATAAACCACCAATGGGGATGTGGACACAATTTCTTGTGCTCTTAAGTATCAAAAAATCATGAAAAGACAAATAGACCTCTTTCATGCAGGAACAGCTGTGCACAACTGTTCCACACACACATCATGATTTGATTAGGAACAGCATGTGTAGAAATCCTGATCCAAAATACAGAACATGAAGTCAATACTGTCCTTTAAACAAATAACTAGTAATAATGGTGCTTTGTCATTAATATGACAGCTGCTTATAAACACATATTAAAGGGCAACTAAAGCCAAAAAAACATGTAGGAATTTGACTCACAGGCAGACTCTAAATAAACCCTAAAGCAACGGCAGCTCTCTCTCTCTCTGGCAGTTAAATGGCAGAGTTAAATAATGGCAGTTAAATATATCATATAGGAGACACATACAGTGATATTTAAGAAGTGAAATGAAGTTTATTGGATTTACAGAGTGTGCAATAATTGTTTAAACAAAATTAGACATTCAAGCAGAGGAATA
The DNA here is from genome assembly GCA_019447015.1 of Hymenochirus boettgeri. Taxonomy (NCBI): domain Eukaryota; kingdom Metazoa; phylum Chordata; class Amphibia; order Anura; family Pipidae; genus Hymenochirus; species Hymenochirus boettgeri. Next base: position 176,403,982 of record CM033474.1, on the reverse strand, counting down.
AGTACAATGTTCTGGAATGGCCATCTCAGTCCCCAGACCTGAATATAATTGAAAATCTGTGGTGTGAGTTATGAGAGCTGTCCATACTTGGAAGCCATCAAACCTAAATGAACTAGACAAGTTCCGTAAAGAGGAATGGTCCAAAATACCTTCAACCAGAATCCAGACTCATTGGAAACTACAGGAAGCGTTCAGAGGCTGTAATTTATGCAAAAGGAGGATCTACTCAATATTTATTTAATTTCTTTATTGTGGTGACCAAATTTATACACCGGTCTAATTTTGTTTAAACAATTATTGCACACTTTCTGTAAATCCAATACACATCTCAAATATCACTGTGTGTCTCCTATATGATATATATAACCGACTTTTTATCGTAACAACCAACAATTTATACAGGAAAATCATGTGGATAAACAAGGTTGCCCAAACCTTCGCATCCCACAGTAGTTTACAGCCTTCTGATCTACATACTACATCTAAAAAAAAAAAAGACATGTGCTACAGATTGCTATCCAACTGTATATACAGCAGTTTGCCCTGTACATGCTAGCTGCATCTCATTGGGGAGTAACATATATAGTAAGTTTCCCTTTAAAAAGGAGCACCTTCAAATAGAGTATGCTTTTCCCCAACAAGCAATTGGACAGTGTTATGCAATTACACGCTACAGTCTCCCCTGCAGCAAATAACCGCTTAATTCAATTTTATATCCTGCATCAAACTTGACAGCCAGAAATATTAAGCAGTATACTCAGGCAGAGCCCAAGTGCAATGCTAATGCACCCGATTTTGTACACATGAACTGGGATTCCACAGCCAGGTATTTCAGAACCTCTACATGAGTGGTCCTTGACTTTTATCTTTCCGACGCCTGTCGGAAATCTTGCAGGTAGCACCAGGTCATGGCAGGTTTATGATTATATTTTTTTCACTTTGGAATTGAAGCCCCAAAAGGAACTCACTGGAACATCCAGAAATAGGTCTGTAACAATTTAAATCGGTATGTTTTGCCACAATATGCTTCTGAAGCTCTTTGCTCTTACCCATGATATGGAGGGTAGGAAACCTTTTTGTAGGCCATCAATTAGGACTTAACTAGCCGACATTAATTTGCACAGAAAGGGGCAGGATTGTTTTCTACATACTTAAAGCTGGGTACACACGATGAGATAATTCGGTCCGATCGACCGATAGTTCAGTGTGTCGATCGGACCGAAATTATCACATCCGAATGCGGCCACGAATCGGACATGGTGGAAAACCTTGTCCGATCATGCGGTCCCTAGAGGACCGCACGATCGGTTGCGGTAACTGTCGGATGCGGCTGCTTTTGCCGCGACCGACAGCCCTTCCTCCTGGCCGACCGGTCGAAAGTATTGAACGGTCAGTCAGGAGGAAAAATCACTAGGTGTGTACCTAGCTTAACAGAGGTCATCTGATTCCTTGGCTTTTTAGGTCTTTAATTTCTCTGTCATTCCACTTTATTACACATAATTTATGGACTTGTTTTGATTTCTATGTATGTGTGGATTACCTCTGGTTTACATTTTATGTTAATAGATTCATTAGAAATATATTTGCAGAGAAAAAAGGTTGACATACTCAATATTAAATTTTCCCCACTGTATTTCAATGTTCAGCCATGCTCTTTCTTGCGGACACAATCTAAAAAAAATTTTTTGCCTTTTATAAAGACTTTGGGTAAAGATTTACTAAACTCAACCTTTTTATCTTTGGGGAACCCTTAAAACAATTCTGTCTCAGGGAATCCCTACATAAAATTTTTTTTTTATTTTTCACTTTCTTTCTCAATCATTCATTCATAGACAAACATATCTATAACATCTATATTTAAACCAGATTCCCCTCAAAGGTAGTTAACTGTAACTGTTGCAACGCAGTAATGAAGGGAGAAAAGGTATGCCACCCAACAAAGGGAATTGAAGTACTGATAAGACACTATTCCACATATGAGACCAAGGAGGTTATACATAAGATAAGATGTCCATGCAGGACGGTGTATTTTGGTCAGGCACAGAGACAGGTATAGATAGGTATCCAGGATTAAAAAAAGAAATATTAGAAATTATGATATGGGTACACAGTCTGATACCTGTGGCAAGACATTTTTAATGACAAGGGACACAAGATAGCAGTTAACACTAAATTATGAACACAGGTCACTTTTTAGATATATTGGTTTTTAACGTTTTAAGAATATATATACTTTGTGGTTTAAGTCATGTTGTACATTTTAAAAATACGTTTTTAGCAGTTTGAAACCTGCGTGAGGAGTCTCCTCTCATTTGTTTTGAATCCTCACAAAAGGTAAACCAGCAAAGTTTCTGCCACTTTGTCCTGAGGAACCACTTGTTGAGAATCACTGATCCAGGCAGTCCTATATCAAGTTAATCATCCCATTTTCTCAATAGAAAATGAAAACAGTATTTCATAAGCATCCTCTCAAAGGCATTGTTAACAGAGAGCCTCATGTCAGGAATATTCACTGATAAAGGGATTCTTTATATTGGAGCTGCCCATGAGGTTTTTTTAAAAAAAATATTTAGCCCTCTCCTTTATTTAAAGAGATATTGATATATGTATATTTGTATTGCAGTTACATTACACTCTGCTGATTGCTGGCAGTCAGACTAGCCCCTTTCTCAGAGTACGGAGAAGAAAAAAAAAAAAAAAGTACCACCATTCTTCTATAGAAGCAATTTTCTTCTAACGGCTGAATTACATTCTTACCTTTTTTCTTTTTGATGGGTTTTCTATAACATCCACAAGGCTCTTCTCTGGTGTCTATAATTTAAGCAGAAATACTTTTACGTTATAGTAAAGTTAAAGTACGGCTGAGAACACACTAGAACTTGTCTTAGCAGCCTGGAAACGCTTGCGTGTGCGCTTCCATTGCTTTAAGAAAATGCAGATCATATGTGCTCCGATTAGCAGATTGCAGTGCAACTATAGTGTGGCCACAACAATTGGCCAACACTAGGGTGTACTTTTTAACATGCGTTATAACACGGCAGTGTGGCCTGACCTTAAAAGTGATTTTTAAAAACCCCTCTAAACAAAAAAAATAAAAAATAAAAAAGAAATTTGAGAAACTCACAAGTGATGAAGAGCTTGCTGGAATCCTTTTGGCATCCTGTAATGTAAAACAACTTTAAAAAACTTGTAATTTACGTACAATACTTACAAAGTCCCTTTGCCAAAATAAACATCTTTTCTTCCCTAAAATCTTCAAGAGGCAGGAGCAAGTATTCCTACCTCTTTCTGCTTTTGTTTAAGGCTGGGTACACACAAGTGCACTATTTGCCACGACCGAGCATTTGCTATGAGCATGCCCCCGTAATTTACCAACATGTCCAATCGTCCTTTTGTCCAATTGACATGAGCCGTGGCGCCAGACGAAAGCGGCACAGATTTTTCGCCCCAATCGACCGATACACAGAAGTATTGGTCGATTGGGCCGAAAAATCTGCCTGTATATACCCAGCCTAAAAGCAATTAGCTTCAGAAATTTAGTCAGGGAGTACTTCCAGTTTCAGTTTCCCTGCTGAGTTAAAATAAAAATAGTTACAAATATTGTTTAGTGTCAGGTAAGCCAATTCTCTTGCCTGACTCCTGACACTTAATATATGTAGCAATATGTTTCTTTAAATTCTTCCAGGGTGACTGAAAGTTGCAAACATTCCAAAACTAATTACTTTTAAACATAAGCAGAACGAGAGGTAGGAATACTTGCTCCTGCCTGGGAAGGAAAGATGTTTATTTTGGAAAGAAGTTTTTTCTTTTTTTTTGGTATAGTGACCCTTTGCAGGGTTCTGAACAGAAAAAGGATTGTTATCCCAGAAAATTCCCAGTATCTAGTAAAAATAGAATAAAAAAAAAAAAAAAAAGTATAAGGACTAGGCAGCGAGCAAGAATCATGTGCGCTACCCTGCCCACACACTGCGATTCCTTTGAGGAAACCCTATCAGGGTGATTGGGGCGACTGCGAAAAGGGTCGGCAGCAAAGATAGTGGGGCCACCCCCATCCTCTTCCATTGGTGTGCGCTGAACACTGCGCTAACACAGCACACACTAAAATAAAGTATCACAGCAAGGCCCCTCAAAAGAAGCAGGCACACTGCTTAAGTCGTGCTTCCCCCAAAATTCTAAGAGGTTTTTAAGGAAACCAAAAGATCTGCATCTGTCCATTAACCTATATTTATGACCGTGCTGGCTAAAAATTGTTTATGCATGTTCAAATAACCAGTACTAGGATTCAATGTGGAGCAGGTTGTAGGTCATGTAGCTAAACTTGGTGATGTAAATTCTCTACCCTGGTAAAAACCTTGTCAAAGAATTAATAAACACGAATAAACAAAATCTGTAAAAGAAGAGGCTTTAACCTGGGATGTGGCAGGCCCCCCGCTGCTAAAGCAGATAAATAATTTAGCCCTGCATGTAGCCACCAATAGTTAAAGTTAAAATATTTCTAGAAAATAGACAAATTAATAAAATATCAGAGAGAACATTTCAGTTACCGCCAAAGGACTTGACATCTTCTCCAAAGACTGTAAAATGCGACGTGCAGTGGAGCTGGTAACACCATAGTTTTGAGAGTTTGCAGGTTTTGCTTTCACCTGGCGTCGTAGAGGTGCCTAAAGCAAGAATGCCTTACATTTACTGATGAAATATAGAATTGGTTTGCAGAATCAACATGATTACACAAATAGTTTAAAGGTTCAGGGTATGAGCAGTGTTCAAGAATTGTGCATTTGGGATTTTCTCAACATCATTTTCCATTTTCAGCCCAACAACCAAGTCTGTTTTAGCCTTTTTGTAAGGTGGAGAAATCTTGCATTGAGCCAATAGTCAATTCAGTATAATCTGCAAAAATAGACAACTCCACCCTCACAAGAACATCTTTTAGAAAGAATGGCCTTTTTAAAATATGTTGATACATCATAGTTTGTCTTATGAACTCATTACTCTATGCCTGCTATCCTTCTGGATGTCTCATGGAAACTGAGCAATTTAGAAACCCGTACTGAGCCTGGGCATGCTCAGAAGCAGCAGACAGGGGGTTAACATTCAGTCATTGGCTGTGATGTCAACGGTCAAATCCATAACGGACAGTTACTAACTGAAAGAATCAGGACGCAGAAACAGGGGCAACAGGACATTGAACAGGATTTCAGGTTAGACATATTTCAGATTTCAAACTATTACCGTTTGTGGTTTTGGGGGGTGATTTACCTGTATGCAAGTTTTTATTTTAGGACTTGCCCTTTAAAAAGAGTACCAGACCCTGGAAAGAACCCTGAGGCACACGACTAAACACTGGAAACTAGAAAGTGTTCCATTAAAGGGCATGTCCACCCCCAAAACAAAAAAAATACTGTTTAGTTTAAAAAAGAACCTTTAACCTCAGCTCCTTATGGTTCTCCTGCAGTGGCTGCCCAAAGTCCAGGAAAATGTAGGAAGAGTAGGAGCTGTCTTCCTGTATAAAATGTTTCTGCCTCCTCTCTTGCCTCCGGGAGGTAGTGTGAAATGTGCAGGGGAGCCCCTACCACCAACCCCCCCCCCCCCCTGGATTCCTCCATTGCTGCCCTTTCACCTTGCTTAAAATTCTTTTTATTTATTGTAGCACACCCCTGCCCTACCCCCAACCGCCAAGTTAGATTTCTAAAAAAAAAAAAAGCATCAAAATCATACTTAGAGCGGCTGTCTTAATAGCTGGCAATCTGCCAATCATAGACGCTGCTGCTGGTCCAGCCCCTGTTTGTAAGTTCCGGCAAGCAGGGAGCCAGAGAAGACAGCCATGGGGACTGTATGATTCTGATGCTTATTTTTTTTTTTGATGCAAAGTTTGTATTTAGGGTGGACATGCCCTTTAATAATTAGTCTTTGTGCTTAGATTGAAACTGGCTAAGGGCTAGATTCCAAATAGAAAGGTCAAGATCACCGTTTCTTAGCTTTATTAGTCACATTCTATGAGGTCCAGGTTGACTCGGCCCTTTATAGAAAGCAATCATATTGGTTTGGCAGGAAGGATTTATTATTCATGAAACAATGCTGGGGCCAACTAACAATGCTGTAAATAAATTGCATTCTAAAATCTTATACCTTAATATTTCTTCTAAAACCTTTCCCACCACAGAAGTCAAGCTGCCTATAATTACCTGGCTGTGAACAGAGTCCGGTTTTAAAAATAGATGCCAAAACAGAAAAACACCACACACTTGGAAAAGACCAGATATTAAGTAAAGCTGGGTACACACAGTAACGATAAAGCCCCGATACCGTCGGATCAGACAGTATCGGGGCTTTATCGTTGTGTGTACGTTCCTTTCCCCGAAAATTTCCATCGGCCGCGCTAGACTCCCTATAGAGGAGTCTAGCGCGGCCGATTGAAACACACAGTCCCGAGCGTTCTCCTATGAAGTTCATAGGAAGAACGCTCGGGATCTGTGTATACAGATCTTTGAAAGATGGCAGACAGGATCTTGCGGATCCTGTCTGTCATCTTTCAGAAATCTGGACTGTGTGTACCTAGCTTTAGTCAAAAATTAGATACAATGGTCTGGTAACTAGTAACTTAAGAACCCCGAGATGAATACCCTCTGGCCCTGGAGAGGCCAATCTCTTTTGCCCTTCTACTGTGGTCAATCTTCTGTTTTTAATGAACTTGAAGTGAATCCATTATAAAAAGGCTACACTCGTTCAATGATGCCTCATTAATGTAAATAGAAGCAAAAAAAGGAGTTTAAAGCAACTGTACACTGAAAAAAAAAAACCAAAAAGTTTGCCTTATTTCAATCTATGAATGAATACAAGTAAGCACCCATGGCTGAAATCCAGTACTTGTTTTGCTCAAGCTCAGTCCCCCAGCCAGTGTATCTGACTCGTCAGTACAAGCATGCTTAGTAATCCCTATAAGTCAGAGGCCACACTGTAGCACTTACGAGTGTGCCAGAAATGCTCGCATGATATGCAACATTGATTGCTCAATGTTGCATAATTGAGATTGCGTCTTGTATGCACAGCGCACTAGTGTGGCCACCACAATTGACGACACTAGTGTGCGTTTTTTAAAGCGCAATCAGATTACGCTCAAAAGCGCACTGGTGTGGCTTTTGAGCCTAATGAGAATTGAGAGAGGTAAATAAAGAAAATGGTCCAGTGTCAAGTATCTAAATGCAAAGGATCCGCCGGTCTTGTTAATATACTTTAAAAATGTGGGATTTGATTTACTCTTCTCAGCAATACTTTTTAGATTCTGATTTTGCTTGCATTTTACATCAATTTGCCTTCTTATATCAGCTTTCAGTGTCCAAGTTACCTTGAGTGCCAATTTCAGCTTTAACTATTTTAATACAGCACAGAGGTTTTGCCTTATTTGGTTTACTTTGGCTTATAAGGGGAATAAATTGTAATATAAATTTGCTTAGTAAATTTTTAAAGGAACCCCATTTACCTTATGTCTTAAGTCCTATGAATAAAGCCTTCCAATTAATAATTATTGGCTGTGCAAAATGGGGCCAAATGTAACCTCATTATGATCACTATTCCCCATATGTGCACCTACAACGTGTCATGTTTCCGGTTCGCTATGACACGGTATAGTGTGGCCTCAGTCTTAGTCCCATCTTTTCCCAGCAGACCCTTGTACATTTTTCTACACTTCTATAAAGAATTGTATCCCAAATTAATTCAGCCCAGTGATCTACTCAAAACCTTTATTCCCACACCATGACTTTAGCAATGCATTTAAACGTTTCCTTCCTAATGAAGAGTGGGAAAGGTGAAATTTCAGAAAAAAAGTTACCATGGAAGACCTGCTCTTAAAAGGAATTGTGCAATGAAAATCATTTCATTCTATAAATGAATACATGTAAGTAGTTTTTGTGTTGCTGCAGGACTTAAATCCAGTACTTGTTTGCTCAATCTCAATCCCTCAGCCCACTGACAGACTAGCTGACTCTTTGTGAGGGCAAGCATGCTCAATAATCCCTATGAGGCAGCACTGGGCGAGAGAATTTCCCACCATGCAGTTCACATACCAACTGTCACCATTGCAGTTACAGCAAAACTATACATAGCAGAATAGTTTTTGATACTAATTACAGGAAGATTTAATAAAAGTTCTTATTGTTAAAAATTAGCACTATTTTTAATCAGAACTTTTATTGAATCACCCTATGTAGCACTTGATTGACAGCTGAAATGTAAGATGGTTCAGATTGGATATCTAAAGAAATAGGGGACAGATTAAAAAAAATGGTAGAGTGATATTGGGAAGAATTATAGTTTCCAGTAATGGGCAAGCTAAACAAAAACAGTGCACATGGCAAAATTCTCCCGGAGGGGAGACAGCAGGCAGAGTCCTATATGGACTCTGCTAGGCTCCTGGTGGCCAGTTTTTGGGGCTTTGGAGGGGCATAGCAGGGCAGCCATTAGGAGCTGGGATGTAAGGTAAAGGAATTTATTACACTACACAGTGGGGCCAGTAGTGGGTTAAATTATAGTTTTGGGGGTGGACAACACCTTATTCCCACAAAATGGCTTTAGCAATGCATTTAACTTCAGATTAGGAAGGAAGCGTAGAGTGGGAAAGGTGAACTTTCAGAAAGAAGTTACCATGGAGGCCCTGCTCTTAATTTGTACAATATAGTTGTCCTTTTTAACTCTTTAAAAATGAGAAGTACCTGGGGCAGGGTGGTAGCATTGATTATGCCTACATCCCTATATCTTTTCATTGAAGAGCAACAGCTCATACAGGTTTATCTACCAGGTTAGTGTCCTGGGCCTTCCTGTATTAAAGATAGTGCTGAAGCACTCAGGATGACTGGCTTAAGACGTTATTTTCACGCTGCTGCTCCTCATAGAAATGATATTGGGAGGTAGAAAGTATCAATCCTATCTTTCTGCACCAGGTACTTTTCATTTTAACTGTTACGGAGAGAAAAAACTTTATATGCACTATAGTTCTCCTTTAAAGGGACACTATAGTGAACAAAATACTTTTCCTCATTTTAATCTATAAATAAATATTTGGAGCATTATCCCCCCCCCCTCCTCCTTTTAACCACTCCCATCTGACCTGACTCTTTCCCACAAACCAACTGACAAAACAGCACACAGCATTTCAACTGTCAAAACTCTGTCACCATTCTATCTACAGCAAAACTGCTCACAGAGGAAGTGTTGATGATAGCAAGGCAATGGACCGACAGCTGAAATGTAAGAAGTTTTAGATTGCAGATCTAAATAAATAGGGAGCAGATTAACAAACAACGTTACAGTGGTGGGTGGGAGGAATTATAGTTTCCAGTAATGGTTAATTTAAACTAACTTTTTTTCAGTATAGATGCCCTTTAAGCTTAACCTCTCTGAACACACCCTTTTGGGTCCTCCATCAACCACTTACTATGACCTTAGTACCAATATGAACAAAGCATAAAAAAATTGGGCTGTTGTACATCCATATTAAAGTGCAACTAGAGACACAAAATATAATACATGCAAAAAATAGAATTCTAGTGCACACACAATTTTAAATGCATATTGGCTACCTCCATAAGGTTGCTACTACAAACAGCCTACTAAACCCTGGATAAATAAAAGCAATTAGTTCAATAAGTTGGCCAAATTATTTTAAGCCCAGTCACCACGTCACGGTTGCTTTATTTATCTGGGTCCGAACCTACTGGTACTTGCCTTTTTGGCTGCATAAGCGGACAGCTCAACAGCCCAATACTTTATATAATGTGTGTAACATTGAAGGTTTGACCAAGCCTTCTAGGAAATTGTATTCCACCCAGAGTTAGGTCATGTGCTTGTTTGAGCAAAGTACTTCAGGTTAGGACCCAGTTAAATAAAGCAACCTTGACGTGGTGAGGGGGCTTAAAATAATTTGGCCAACTTATTGAACAAATTCCCCTTCCTTATAAAAAAAAAAAAAAAAAAGTCTCCTATGACCAAAATTTTGCAAAATATACAGACAAACATTTACAACATCTAATAGAAAACATTTTTTTGAGGCTTTTCTATCCCAATGGCCTTAACCTGCCACTCAGCATTTTGTCTGTATAATAAATGCTTCCAAACCACTTCATGGTTTGCAGGATTTCTAATAGAGTCAATTATGGTCTTGCCCTTGACTCAGCGCCTGGGTTGATTTAGTTGCTCATTAGAGATCTAAGCATATGTGACCCATCCAACAGCCTATCAGTAGAAATTACTTTTAGGAACATGCCATTGAAATGTGCATTCTGGGAAGAAGGACCGTTACAGAACCAGAAATGGCAGCTCACTAATGACAACAGCAGGGCATAGAAATGGGGATAAAATCAGCTGAAGAGAATGATAATCTGTAGAATAACTGGGTATTTGTAACTTAAACAATAATGATGTTCCACTGAAGTTGCCCTTTAAATTTGCGTTTACTCATTTGTGCCGATGTGTGAGCTCAAACATGCACTGTGGAGATGGCCTGGTCTGCGGCAGTCATTTATTGGCCATCATGTCATATGTCGTGGTCATGATCGACTGCTGTACCAGGGAGCAGCCAGGAAGAGGCAAAAAGGATGTTGAAATGCAGTGTGAGCATCTCTTTTTGGGAACGCCAGGTTATTAGGCAAAGTTTGTGAGGTTGTGTGTGTTAAGGAGTGGGGAAACAAGTATACAATTTCCTGGTAGGGTTAGGCATGTCCTTTAAGTCAAGGAAAATGAATTAGATGGGGGGGGGGGGGGGGGGAGCGGGGGGGGAAGTTCAAAAGAAAGACAAAAAAAAAAATCAATAATCTTACTTGATATGGAGTAGAACGCACACGTGATGTATGAACAGCTGCTGCACCCTGGTAGGTTGTTTTGCCAGGATAAAAAGGAGAATCTCCTAACTGACTGGTTTTTAAAACAGATGTATTTCCAAGAGTCTGCAAATAAACAAATAGCATTGATGTTTTAGCTGCAAAATGGATAACGTGAAGTTTACTTTCTAAAAATAGCATAATCACAGTGTATGCCCACCTTATCTATTGGTTATCTCTGCATCAACAAGTTACTTCTGACATCTAAACAATCAGTAACTTTCTAATAACGTTTTAGTTTTTTTTTTTTAATTTTGGTTTAGCAAGTACAACATTTTCTCTCTCTGTATTCTATGCTTCTAAATACACCAATAAAAGTTTATTTTTAACCCAGTGATTGGATGGAGTCTTGGCCCTTTAGTTGCCAATTTACCTATATGGCCTCTGGAATTACCAGGTACTTCTTAAGGACTGACTCTGCCACGGGGGAATACGGTTAGGTGCAGAGGTAGAATTGATCCACTGTACTTACTTTTAATCTACAACATTATTTAAAGCTGTATATATTTGATGCCCATTATTTGAAGAATTAACTCATGTAATGTTTTTAACATTTACATTCCCCTTAAACACATCTGCTACCAGAGATAAATAAAAATGATTTAGAAAGGGCATAGCAAACACATTAAAGGGCATTTCCATCCTTAAAACAAAAAACTGGCGACTTGTCAGTTATCTGCCAGTAGCCAACTGCTATTTTAACTAGTTTCTAACATTCATTTGCAACTAGATATTTAATCATAAGTCCTTTTTCATTTTGGAAAATGCATCTGCCTCCTCTGTCTGCTCAATGAGATTTTTATAAGCTTGAGCATGTGGAGAGGCGGCAGCAGGGGAAACATCAGTTTCTTCGCCTGAAAAACGGGGTATCCCCCCGAAACCTTGTGACGTGTGATGTGTGGTTCACAATAAAATTTTCTAAAGTGCGACCCTCAGTTATCTTTTTTCCTGTGAAACATCAGTAAATCATTGGCTCTGATCAGTGGCGGCACTACACTGGGGCACATGCCCAAGTTGACAGATTCAGTGCCCCCCTTCCAGGGTTGCCAATGCCAAACGTCCAAAATTTCAGACCTTCAGTCACTTTAAATGTCAGAGGAAGCCTGGACTTACATTAGGCAGACTGCAGCTATAACTCCTCCCCCGCTCCCTTCTGACTGGCAATTCACTGGTAACTCCTCCCCTCTGCACTCATTGCCTTTTGATCAAACTTGTTCCCGACAGATGTTTGGAGGGGGCGGAGTTGGAGCACTGCCGAGTCCTCATAGAAATGGAGAGTCATCCTTATTGTAAGTCTACTGTGCCTGCTACAGAAACCTGCTATGCCGAGAGCCATGCACTGTGCTGTCGCCTGTCAGGTGAACCAAAGAAAGGATCAAGTTTCTATATGGGACTATAGGAGAGGTCAGTAATGTGTCTGGTTTGGGAGACACTGACCTGCTCAGTTAATTTATGTGCTGCCTGGGAGAAGGGAGGGTTAGCTGCTATTCTGTATTTATGAGACCCCCCCCCCCCCCCCCCCAGTATATGATATTTAATGTACCCCGTACTGTAAATTATAAGGATATTAGATGTTACCGAGGAGTTCAGTAACCATATAAAGGGCACAGAACTCCAAGGTATCTGATAGTCATATAATTTAAAGTAGGGGGTACATTATATTTTATAATGTACCCCTTGTACCAAATATATCTTTGTCCCAAATGATCGTCAGTCCATGTTTTCACCTTCTCTCTCTACACACACAACATCCCATACCTTCAATCTATCTCTACACACACACCAGCCCAAGCACCCTCTCGCATGCGATCACTCCTCTTGTATTGAAGTCAGCAGCTTTAGAGCAACCTACAAAGTAAATGTAAGTAGGTTGCGCAACGGCTATGGACTTCCTGCATTCCAAGAGTGATCGCACGAGAGTCACTGCAGTGTCGGGAGGGTAAAGGAACAAGCGCAAGCAGGGTCAAAATGGTTAGTACAGTTCCTGAATGTTAAAACAATATCGTACAGACCCATTCGAGGGTACATAGGAGGTACATTATACATTGATTTTAGCTTCCTTCAGGGTGTTAGCAACACTTTGAAGGAAGCTCAAAGCAATGTATGGGGGGTCTTATAAATACAGAATAGCAGCTAACCCTCCTTTAGGAATACTAATAAATATAGTGCTGTGTTACCACAAATAGACTCATCCCTTCCACTGACAGGTGTTAAAGCCAGCACTCATTTAATTTATTAGCCAGTCCTTCAGTGTATGTCTGTCTGTCTGTCTAATCTCTTATTATCTGCCTATCTAATCTCTTATTATCTGCCTATCTATCCGACAAATAAGATACTGTAGATAGATAAAGACAGACAGAAAGAAGAAAGATACAGATAGACTGGACAGACAGATAGATATTAAGACAGATATAGATAAATTGTCAGACGGCAGAATTGCCCTGTATGTAGCCAGGCAATGCTCTTCGTCTTGTAGTTTAATTCTATAAATTTAAAATTCTTAGTTAAAAACACACACAGGTTAACTGTAAGGTGAGTAATAGCCGGACATAGATTACTGGTGTTTTTTAATGTTCCCCATTTGCTAGCCTTTGTGCCCATGTTGTGCCCCTGGAAAACTATTAGCTGGAGCCGCCACTGGTTATGATGTCACAGCCATGACTGACTACATGGAGGGACGAGACAGCTTACTCTGCCAGAATGGAGGCAATAACTAAATATCTGGTCAATAATTCATCTAATAATGTGTTGAATATATCTGTTGGGGCTGGGGGCAGGTAACGGACATGTGACCATTTTTTGTTTTAAAAACTTCCCCTTTAAATAGAACAGAAGAATAGATATTTGTTGCAGAAATTAACGGATGAAAGATTATATAGAGCTTATGGAAATAGGTCAGTTACTATTTAACTAGAAACTTACAGTGAGATGCAATAAGGCAAATATGCACTCCTTACATGCCAGTGTTCCCCCCCCCCCCAATCCATTAAATAATAAGTTTTGCTCTAAAAGGTAGTCTGTATTGCATGGTTTTGGACTTCATGCAGGCCCCATATAGTAAGTATTAACGCATGTTAATCCAATATTTTATCGGGTAGCGTGGGTTTTAACTCACTTAACCAATTGTAATGGTATAGTGAAAATCCTCCTCAGTTTGGCAAAACCTAGTACTATTCTAAAATTGCAACATTTCTCAGTACAAACCAATTGGCATTACCTGTACATGTTCTCTTACACAGCAGACTTTGAAAGTCGTTTAAGTGAAGTGTAACTTCTCCCTACCCCTACACTTACGGCTGGGCCATCCTGCTCAGTTTTCTCAGCCGCTTACGAATCGCAAAGCCATGAATATCAATGTTTATGGCCACAATTACATGCAATGTAATCCGTTTTTTGGAGCGCATGCAAATTTTTTTTGCAAATCGCATCGCAAGCGCCCACAGATGCGCAAACTCTTTTCGCATGTAACGGTGTGCAAAAAGATGTACATAGAAGGGGGGTTACCATACCTAGAGTATTCTAGAGGATAGAATGTAGATGAAAGGGAATATGTAAGGTGAAGAAGCTCCAGCACAGCATCCCTCTTATTAGGCTTGGTTTGTTAAATATTAACTGGATCTTCAGGAGAATCTAACTCTAGCACTCTACTTTTTATGTTAGAATACCTCCAGTTAGTATATTGTTTTTAATTAAGGACAATTTTCTAGTGCGGCAAGATGAAATGTATTATTGCTACTAAGCTGTTACATTGCCCAGCTATCATTTTAAACATACATAAAGTGTTGCCAAACAGGGGAATATTGGACTTTTACAGGCTAAAACCTCTTAAAAGAGCAGTCTTGTAACTGCTTAGGGGTGTGTATTAGGCGGTTGCACTTTGATCTCTAAGATACCTAGATAAACTGCATTTTTCTGTTAGAATGTTATTTTATAACATTTGTTTGTTATTGTAAAGCACTAGGTTTCTATGTTTATTTGGTATCTGGGCTTTAACAACGTTCCCAAGATGCAAGTACCATTTCCAGGTACCAGATCCAGTACCATTTAAACCATTCAAAATCTAGAATTTACAGTGAGGTTGGAGTTACCACTCCTACCTTCCATTCTTAAATACAATAGCCAAAATTTGTAAATAATGGTGCCTGTGCAGACACCTCTGTCCCCAACACTAAACTGATCTCGGTCAGTGCAGACATTTTAAATAACATCTTGGAAATAAGAGGTAGGAGCAGAATCCATCTCCTACCCCCTGTAAAATTATTGAATTTTTTTTCCTGGTTATAGCTGTAACAAAGAAGGTAAAAACATGCCACAGGAATGTTTAGAAAGCAACCCTTTTATTACTATCCATTTGTTTCACTCTACTTACCAAATAAAGATATGCTGACCATTAGCCATTACATATGCATTGGAGAATATATCTTATCACCCGTGAATCATGAACAAATATACAGATATAAACCTTATTGCTAAAAATAACAACAAAAGAAACCCAAACAAAACAGACTTGGTAATAAGGCCCAGGTGTTAAATGCATAGACATATGGATTAACTCCTCTTTCATGTGGCACAATAAATCTCGCATTTTAGCAAAATGTAACCTCCCTGGCTTCAATCAATGTAGAAAAGGGATAGTTCACTATTGCAGTGAGCTATTCCTTTAACATTCCATTAATTGAGGCTCAGTTTCTTCAAGTTTTTCATGGTCCATAACAGCTAGTAAAACTGAGCTCCATTTAAGATTATGGGTCTAGGACCACAAAGATTTGGCTCAAAAGGAAGGTGCTACCAGAAGCGGAGGAGCAGCAGCTCAAACAAACATTTTTTGGTAGCTGACCACATTTGTATGGTTACTAATATAGTAGTTCATTACTTTTTAAACAAAGAATTATTAAAAAACTGACCATATTTATGGTTAAACTTAAATATTCTTTAGAAGTGGAAAGCACTTACCGGGGACAGTGCACTGAATGCAGACAGATTAAAAGATGGTTTTTTAGAGCCAACAGAGGAGTTATGAGACAGGGTGTGTGAGCGATCAACTTCAGGAGACCAAAGAGGTGGAGCACTAACACTTTTTGAAACTCCTACATCTATGGAAAGAAGATTTCAACTTAATTTGGATTGCATTTTTTACTTTAAGTGTTATTAAAATCACTTAATATTTATAAATATGCCACTAGTACTATCAACAATTGCATTTGAATTAATAACCCTGAATCAACTACACCTTGTATCAATAAGAGTAACATACATTATTTTTTAGGAAATCTGGCTCTTTATTTTTTTAAATTATCCATAGTTTTACCGTTCTCACTGTGAAAAACCCTTTCCGAACTTGAACACTAAACCTCTTTTCTTTTAGTCTTAAGGGATGCCCACATGTCCTCTGACATTTTCTATTGGTGAAGCGGGCACCAATGGCCTATTAATGTGTTTACACTTATCCAATCTGTCTTTATAATGAAGCTCCCCCAGTCACCTCATTAATTTAGCATACACTTGAATTGCAAACACTACTACAGAGTTTTCTAAAAATTAATTACACCTTATGCCTAGAAACGATTACCTTTATCAGATGCCCGAGAGGAAAACCCACTGGTTGTGGAGATGTTATCATCATCATTTTGTGAGGTAGAATCCTTGATCTCTTTGACAAGCGAGAATCCAGAGGTGCCGATGTGGAAATTTGAAGAGGTTGAGGGCTGACAGTGAAGGGCAGGAGAGTCAAACATGTTAAAGTTCAGACTAGCCCTGTGAAGTGATGGCCTTGTAAGAATGTCAGAGTCATTTAAAGCCGACTGACTAGTTGATGGCTCTACAAAAGTAAACGGTCAACTATCAGCAGAATAAAAATAACATGCCATCAAAATAGTGTCATACAAGGTAAAAACATTCATGAGGTCCTTGAAAAAAAAAAAAAAGAAATCTTATACTTACATAAAATGCTTTTCTCTGAAGCAGAAAGGGGACCCAGACACACCGGGATTAAGTTCCTACCACACGGAGCAGACACTTTCAAAATTCTTAAAAAGTGAGTGTCCAGCCCTACCCCTTGTCCATATGTGCCCGCATAGGCAACACTTACTGGGAGGGTTGTGTCTGGGTCTCCCTTTGGTTTCAGAGAAAAGCATTTTACTCAAGTATAAAATTTCTCTTTTCTCTTTCAGCCTTGGGGGGACCCAAGCACACTGTCTACTTCCCAAAGACCCAGAAGCAAGACAGAGGAAAACCAAATTAACCCTTCACAGACTGCTACACAGAACTTTCTAATGACACTTCTGCGGAGGCAAAGACATGAAGTGTATAACGTTTTATTAACGTAATGGGCAACCAAGTTGCCGCCCAACAGATCCTATCCAACGAGGTTCCTTGCAGGGGTCTATGAAGTGCCCATGGCTCTTGTAGAAAGGGCTGCAACAGCCCCAGCAAGATGGTAAAAGCATAGAATGCCTGATTTTATCCATCTCGCAAGGGTCTAAGGTGAAGCTCTGGAGCCACTGCGCAGCCCTGACAAGAGAACAGATGCCTGAGAAGATCTGAAGGCCTTAGTCTGGGAAACAAATCACAAAGCGCCCTAACCACATTCAAAGAATGAAGACGTCTTTCCTTAAAAGAAGAAGGACGAAAGTAATAGAAAGGGACAACGATGTCCTAGTTCAGGTGGAAAGCAGATACCACTTTTAGCAAGTGTGGCCATAGAATTGCCCAGCCATAAAAATCTTAAGCAGGCAGGGTCTATGGGAAGGGCCGCCAACTCTGAGGCTCTTTGTATGGAGGAAATAGCTGACCAAAAGTCTTTTTCTCGGACTTGGGTGATTCCGGTCTGATGCCATGGCTAGGATGTCCAAGAACAAGGCTCTGCGAGGCCAGAAGGGAGCGAGAAAAATGGGAAGGCAGACCAGGTTGAATCTCCATGGCAGCAACAGGACGTCCGCCCCAAATGTCAGAGGGTCCCAAGTCTTGCCGCAGGTTGGAACGTAGCGGTTGATTCTGGATGCCACGTTTGGAAGGCCCCAACGTTGTCACTACTTGTTGAAGACTTCCAGGTGTGGGGCCCATTTGCCCAGGTCCAGAACCTGGCAGCTGAGAAAATCCACCAATACCTTCAGGACACCTGGGATGAAAACTGCTTAGTGGGCTGGAAAGTAAGCCACTGCCCAGGACAAGATCTAGGCCATGTCGCTACGCCTGCCCCCTCGGTGGTCAAGATCTACCACTGTGGTGGCATTGTCCGACTGCACTCTGACATATCTCCCTGCCAGGAAGGTAGACCAGAAGAGTAGGGCACAGCAAACACCGATGGGCAGCCTCATCTCAGGGACCCACTGCCCGTGTCTGTCCTGCCTCCAATAAAACTACCCAGCTCAAAAGGCTGGCATCCGTCATGACTACCATCAGAGAGCCCTTTGCACAGATCCTGCGGTACAGTCTACCGGTGTAAGGATTGCTGGACATTGAGAGGGAGGGGGGGGAAAAAGTGAGGGGATTTGCCCCCAGTTTAGGGTTTGGACCACAAGACTGTGGTCCAAAGAGGTTGTCTCCTCTGATAGGGGATATAAGTCGTCCTTGATAGTCTTGACACTGAGGGGTCATCTATGGGGGGGGGTCAGTCCATTCATACTGGTCCACGGCAGATCCCGGGAACAGAACGGAGCTTTTGCTGACAGTTTTAGCATTTTTCTCCCCCTGGAACCGACCACTTATCGGAGACCATTTCCCTGAGTTGCTCATGAGGCGGGAAACGTGATGTGTTTCGCATGCCTGGAGAAAGGAAGTGCTGCAGTTCCAGTTGGACCTCTGTACTGGAAATTTTTAGGGCCCTTATGACTGCCTTGATCAGGGTCTCCGTATCTATGGGCGATGGAAAATCATCGGCTACTGTCCGTGTCTCTCGCCTTCCTTGGAGTATTCCCCCTCCTCTGACAGATTAACTGCTTCTGCCTGAGAGGTGGAAGGAGAGGGCTCTGTAACAGGCT
Organism: Hymenochirus boettgeri; assembly: GCA_019447015.1. NCBI lineage: Eukaryota > Metazoa > Chordata > Amphibia > Anura > Pipidae > Hymenochirus > Hymenochirus boettgeri. The sequence continues at coordinate 176,385,129 of CM033474.1, read as the reverse complement.
TAACAGTTCTCGCTGCAATGTCTGTGCCTTGTAGAGCCGTATGTTGGCCATGTGGCATCAGGAAGCGGACAGGATAGACATTTTTGACTAGAGATCTCGTCCGAGGCAGGTTAAGTCTCCTGTGGGAGAACAGCGGGAGCTGCCTGCGTCACAGATCCAGGGTTTTTGATTACTAAGGGAATCTATGGAGGTTCTGAGAGATTTTGCCCACTCCTGGTCCTTGTCTGGGATCTTGCTCATGTGATAGGTCATGGGCCTTGCAGCATGAACCACATGTGGATCAGGGTGACCGACTGGTAACTTGGCATTGCATGTATTGCAATTTTAGTGCTGAACTACAGGCCCAATTGGGTCCTTGCATTTTTGGTGTCTGGGGCAGGCTTTTTTTTGTAGCAGACATGGCTACTTATCTGGAGAACATTTCAGCTATCAGATCCTTGTGGGTGGTGCAGTTAATCCTCTGCTTTAGCTGCATCCAAGATGGCCGCCGCCATGTGGGACGGGGACATAAGCTCCACCACTTTTCCAGTTGGACAAGCAGCGCGGGTTAACGGGCACTGTGGCATGTTGTCCTTTTGCAGAGAGGGGAGAGCCTCCTGTTGCCTTTCTGGCAAAGCAGTGCTGTTAGTCACCCTCTCCGTGGACGATCGTTTCAGGGAACGTTCCTGTTCTTACGCATGGAGATGCGCTGGTGATTCTACTACTGAGCGGGTACTTTACAAATTGGAGGAGGCTTCCTTCACCTGGGTACTTATGGACAAGGGGCGGGGACTCACTTCTTAAGAATTTAAAGTGTCCGCTCCTTGGGGTAGGAACTTAACCCCAGTGGGCCTGGGTCCCCATGAGGCTGAAAGAGAAATATAAAATTACAAGATCTATATATAAGGATGTTGAAGCAGGGGAAGAGCAATGATAGGAGTGGGAGCCACCACCTGACAATTACATGCAGTTGGGTTTTAGGGGAGCCAAGAGTCCCACAATTTCACATATTTATCTGGACACTTTTTATGAAATATGCATAAGTCCCAATAGTTCTTTTCTTTGGTGTTTAGGTAACTCCTCCTTGTCAAGAAGTCCCAGTCTGCACTTTGCTATACTTGACAGAAAAGGAGAGTTGATGGAAATGGGAGAATTTAATTCCAGAAGCATATAAAAGATGCCATGTCTGCTTTTGCATTCAGGGAGAGCTAAGACTAATATACAATGAAGTACTGTATGTGTTTATTTTTCACTACATCTAGTATTTGAGTCATGGTTATGTTAGGAAGATGCTGCTTAAGATGGTCTTAATCCAGGATGTTTGCAAAAGTTGCATGTTGTGGACAGACAATTGTTCCATAATGGCATGTCCGATGAAATACTGAATTATATTTACATCTCTCCATACCTTGCCTGTCTAAATATGTAGTTTAGTACCCAGGCCTAGGATATGTATTTTAGGTTTATCTACACAAGCCAGAAATTGTCCCTTCAAATAGAGGTTTAACATATCAGATTGTGTAGGTTGTTTGCCAAGGTTGACCCAGCATGGGAGAAATTTGAAAAGGGTAGCATGGTAGCAGAGTTTGACATCTGGGAGAACAAGTCCTGGTTGGTACATGGAGTCTTGTAATTGTGCTAATCACACAGTCATATATTGCCCAGATAGAGCAAGAGCAAGTAGTTGGAAGAATGCAGTTAGCTTAGGATACTATTAGACTGACCACTATTGGTCGTTCTGATCTCGTTTTAAGAGCAGTTTCATGTGTTTTACCGCTAGGAAGGCTTTCTTTCTTTGACGCATCGATCAAAAAACTTGCCAGAGATATATGTATCAGACACACATTTATCTCTTTCGAAGCACTTAGGCTTCTTCCTCAGGCATTGTATCATCTCTTGGATATACAATTAAAACTTTGTCTTACTTAAATGATTGAAAATGCAAGCTTTCGAAGCACTTAGGCTTCTTCCTCAGGCATTGTATCATCACTGCGGAAGAAGCCCAAATGCTTCAAACGCTTGCATTTTCAATTCAATTTAAAGTAAGACAATAATAGTTTTAATTGTATATCCAAGATATCTTTACAAAACAAACTTGGTACCTGCGGCAGGTGAGATTGTCGGCCGGTCTAGTGAGGTGCTCCACGCTATGCCTACTCCATCCCCAAACAAGTCCAAACGGAGACAACAAACCATATAAACGATGTAGAAGACAGGGGCAATTAGCAGAGGTGCAAAAAGTACTTCTTTATTGAAACAAACACCACACCCAGGGTTACTGCTTGACGTGTTTCGTGGGAGAATCCCACTTGACCATAAGCATGAAGTGGGATCCTCCCATGAAATGCATCAAGCAGTAACCCCTGGTGGGGTGTTTGTTCTATTCACATGGACTTTAAATAAAGAAATACTTTTTGCACCAATGCTAAATTGCCCGTCTCCAAGATATCTTTAGAATCTCTACAAGTCATTCTGAAATGAAAAAGCCAGTTTGATCCGGCTGATCTAACTGAATACCAGAGAATAACCATGTAAAGAAATGGACAAAATTGTTCCAGAAAATCAAGTATTACTCACAGAAAAGCATTGCAGTAACACGTTTTGCTATATGTTTATTCCCTTTGTGTGTATTGAAACAAAACAAGAAAAGGGAGAGGAAAAAATCAAATTGTACATAATGTCACACAAGACTGGGCTGGACAAAATTATTGGCACCCTTTCAAAATTGTGGATAAATAAGATTTTAAGCATGTGATGCCCCTTTAAACTCACCTGGGGCAAGTAAAAGGTGAGGGCAATATAAAAATCAAACCTGAAAGCAGATAAAAAGGAGAGAAGGTTACTTTGCATTGTAACAGTTTGCCAAAATGTACTTGATTAAGCCAAAATCTTTCAGGAAAAACATCTTGTGGACAGATGAGACCAAGATATAGTTTTTTGGTAAAGCACATCATTCTACTGTTAACTGAAAACAGTATGAGGCCTACAAAGAAAAGAACAGTACCAACAGTGAAATATAGTGGAGATTCAATGATGTTTTGGGGTCGTTTTGCTTAGAGGTGTAAAACTTATTGATAGTTATAGTGACTGATTTCAGTTATTTTTTCCAAAGGGTTTGCAGCAATCAAATATTAAAAGGGAAAGTCCAGCCCAAAAATTAAAACTTACATACAGGTGAATCACCCCCAAAAACTCTAAACGGTAATAGTTTGAAACCGGACATAAAAGTCTAACCTAAAATCCTGCACAATGTCCTGTTTCCCCTGTTTCTGCTTCCTAGTTCTTCCATGTATGGGGAGGGCGACATACCTTTGCTCTTTTTAAAGCAATTTTTTTTAAAAATGCATTGAGGCACTACAATTATCCTGTCCAGCCCATTTTTGGAGTTTTGTGTGACATTATGTCCAATTTGCTTTTCCCCCCTCTTTTCTGAAAGAAATCTATTTTCTGGAAAAATTTCTAGGGTGCCAACAATTTCATCCATGACTATGTATTCATTACACAATTACTTCTGTACTATTGCTTGAGGCCGAGGCCACACTGCAACGCACAGGAATCGCACTCAAAATCACGAGCGTTATAGCACGCGGTTGTGTGCATTTTGCGTTTTCCGCATGCCATTTTCCATTATGGAAACACATGCGTTAGCACACCAAAAATGGTGAACGCATGCAATACCAAAACGCGAACGAACGGGCAATCACACGCGCATCGGAAATTGCGTGGTTTTACGCGTTCCCGCTATTTCCATTTTACCGTAAAACGAGCATTTGCACCCAGTCCTAGCCCTGAGAGGGTGGATTGAAAGCTAGGAAAGGTTGACTGCCTACCACAACCACTATTAATTAATCGAGTGTAAATAAGGGCCATTCATACCCATACATTATATACAGTGGTTTGCAAAAGTATTCAGCCCCCTTGAAGTTTTCCACATTTTGGCACATTACTGCCACAAACATGAATCAATTTTATTGGAATTCCACGTGAAAGACCAATACAAAGTGGTGTACACGTGAGAAGTGGAACGAAAATCATACATGATTCCAAACATTTTTAGCAAATCAATAACTGCAAAGTGGGGTGTGCGTAATTATTCAGCCGAGTCAATACTTTGTAGAACCACCTTTTGCTGCAATTACAGCTGCCAGTCTTTTAGGGTATATCTCTACCAGCTTAGCACATCTAGAGACTGAAATCCTTGCCCATTCTTCTTTGCAAAACAGCTCCAGCTCAGTCAGATTAGAGACAGCGTATGTGAACAGCAGTTTTCAGATCTTGCCACAGATTCTCAATTGGATTTAGATCTGGACTTTGACTGGGCCATTCTGACACATGGATATGTTTTGTTTTAAACCATTCCATTGTTGCCCTGGCTTTATGTTTAGGGTCGTTGTCCTGCTGGAAGGTAATAGTCCGCCCCAGTCTCAAGTCTTTTGCTGACTCCAAGAGGTTTTCTTCCAAGATTGCCCTGTATTTGGCTCCATCCATCTTCCCATCAACTCTGACCAGCTTCCCTGTCCCTGCTGAAGAGAAGCACCCCCAGAGCATGATGCTGCCACCACTATATTTGACAGTGGGGATGGTGTGTTCTGAGTGATGTGCAGTTAGTTTTTCGCCACACATAGTTCCATTTTGGTCTTATCTGACCAGAGCACCTTCTTCTAAATGTTTTCTGTGTCCTCCACATGGCTTGTGGCAAACTGCAAATGGGACTTCTTATGCTTTTCTGTTAACAATGGCTTTCTTCTTGCCACTCTTCCATAAAGGACAACTTTGTGCAGTGCACGACTAATATGCTTGTGAAGGTTCTCATTCATCCAGGTCATGGTATATCTGTTGTATTCAATTAGATCAACTGGACTTGAAGTTTAGTTCTTGAAGACGTTTCGCTACTCATCCGACTGGCTTTCTCAATTCAGAATGACATGTACAAGAATCTGTGGCAATTATGTACCCTGGAAAATCCCAATTAGCATATCACAGCTAGGTGTTAAGGGCGTGATTGGATAGTGGCTAAGAGGTGTTATAGGAACGCCCAGAGTAAGGTGTCAAAACAGCATTGTACATGGTAGACAGATGGTGTCGAACCCCCCCACCTCTATTTAGGCTTGGTTTCTTTATTTTCACATAAATGGCCTCCTTAACACCTCTCTTGAACCAGTCACGTTCCTTGTCCAATATGTTATCATTAGAATCTTCAAAAGGTATGTCCTTTATCCTTAAGATGCAGGTACACGGCTGAGGGAATGAAAAGTTGCTGTTTGGTCTCCCCCACATACAAATCAGCATTCTTCACTGCACTGCACTGCGTATATGCCGTGCTTTTCTTGTGTTTCAGTTTTGGGTCTTTCGGATGTACCAATTGCTGCCTCAGTGTGTTGTTCGGCTTAAAGCAGACAGGGATACAGTGTTTTTTGAAAATTCTTCTTAATTTCTCGGAGACCCCTGCTACATATGGGATGACCATGTTCATTCTCCTGTCTTGCTTTTCCCCTTCACTGTTGGTATTCGTGTTCTTTTCTTTCCTTCTACTTCTTTTGACAAAGGCCCAGTCTGGATATCCACAAGTTTTAAGGGGTTCCTCTGATATGTTTCATTTCTTTAGCCTTCGCTTTTGTGCTAATGGGAATGTTCTCAGCTCTGTGTTGCAGGGTTCTGATGACATCCAGCTTGTGATCTAAAGGGTGGTGGGAGTCAAACATCAAATACTGATCTGTGTGTTGGTTTTCTGTAAACTTCTACTTCCAGTTTACCATTTTCCTTAACTTCTACCAAGCAGTCCAAGAAAGCCAGTTTGTTGTTTTGTACCTCTTCCCTTGTAACTTTGATGTTTTGGTCTACCGCATTAATGTGTTCTGTAAAAGCTTGTACTTCCTTCTGGTGGATTTTAACCCAGGTGTCATCCACATATCTGAACCAGTGGCTGGGTGCTATGCCCTTAAAGGTATTAAGCGCCTGTTTTTCTACCTCCTCCATGTAAAGGTTGGCAACAATGGGTGAAACTGGAGATCCCATAGCACATCCGTGTTTTTGCTTATAGAACTTATCCCTGTATTTGAAATAGGTGGTATTCAGGCACAAGTCCAGTAAGGAACACACCTGTTCTGGGTTGAGATCAGTTCTGCTGGTAAGAGTGCTGTCTTGGCCTAGCCATTTTCTCACCATGTCAACAGCCTCCTTGGTGGGTATACAGGTGACGAGAGATGTCACATCATAGACACCATAGTTTCTTTTCCAGGGTACATAATTGCCACAGATTCTTGTACAAGTCATTCTGAATTGAGAAATCCAGTCGGATGACTAGCGAAATGTCTTCAAGAACTAAACTTCAAGTCCAGTTGATCTAATTGAATACAACAGAGATGCACGACTAATAGTTGTCCTATGGACAGATTCCCCCACCTGAGCTGTAGATCTCTGCAGCTCGTCCAGAGTCACCATGGGCCTCTTGACTGCATTTCTGATCACGCTCTCCTTGTTCGGCCTGTGAGTTTAGGTGGACGGCCTTGTCTTGGTAGGTTTACAGTTGTGCCATACTCCTTTCATTTGTGAATGATCGCTTGAACAGTGCTCCGTGGGATGTTCAAGGCTTTGGGAATCTTTTTGTAGCCTAAGCCCGCTTTAAATTTCTTAATAACTTTATCCCTGACCTGTCTGGTGTGTTCTTTGGACTTCATGGTGTTGTTGCTCCCAAGTTTCTCTTAGACAACCTCTGAGGCCGTCACAGAGCAGCTGTATTTGTACTGACTTTAGATTACACACAGGTGCACTCTATTTAGTCATTAGCACTCATCAGGCAATGTCTATGGGCAACTGACTGCACTCAGACCAAAGGGGGCTGAATACTTACGCACACACCACTCTGTAGTTATTGATTTATTAAAAATGTTTGGAATCATGTATGAATTTTGTTCCACTTCTCCCGTGTACACCACTTTGTATTGGTCTTTCACGTGGAATTCCAATAAAATTGATTCATGTTTGTGGCAGTAATGTGACAAAATGTGGAAAACTTCAAGGGGGCCGAATAATTTTGCCAACCACTGTATCTTTAAATAAGTATTACGGCAAGACAGATCAAATCACCATATATTTTACTTTAATAAATATTAGAGAATATACTCTTAAAGCCCATTCTGGGTATCTGGAAAATTGCAGCAGGGACCAGAAAATAATGAAAAACAAACAAAAAAAAAATGTTCCAGCTCTGAACATGACAAAAAAAAAATGTATAATTAAGCACATACTTACATAATCTAACTCTCCTAAAAATAATTTTTCTTTTTTAAACTATATACCCACCTTCTTCAACTGCAGCAATGACTGGCCCACTAGTTACCCGGCAGTCAGCACTCAAGTGTCCTTCATCCTCCACACGTATTTGGTGGTCTGAACTACTTTCCCTGTCCTCCGTATCTTCCACAAGATCATTTATACTATGAGTTCTAACACTTCCTTCATCTTGCTTGTTGAAATACTTTTGCAACCATCCCGGAACAATACTCTTCACAGTATCTGTGACACGGCTGATGATACTCTACAAAAGAACAATGTGAAAACTGGTATGAAAATCATTAAGTATATGAAACCATAAACATAAGTATATTAAATGTACATTGTGAACCACATTTCTATATTAGAATAAACATGCGTTCAACTAAAGCTCCAATGGTTTTCCAATTGGATTTTCAATCAGCCTAAACATTGGATCCCGTCTGGAGAAAACCTATTGAAATTCCCTACCTTGCACAGCCAATCTTCCATAGATTTCAGCTAGAAAACTATGAGGATCTTATCGCCATAATCTTGACACAATAAGTAGAAGCAATGGAAGAATGACTTTAGGCTTAGAATACACAGGCTATGTTTTCAGCCAGATTCATCACCTGGACAATATTTTATTGGGATCATGTGGGTGATCAGTTGTGATTTAGGACACAACAGTTATTCCCAATCAATTTTTGTAGTTAACAGTCACTAAACTTAAAATAAACTTACTTTAAACCAAAAGCATAATTAAGAGATCCCTCCCAACCCCACTTTCATTTCTTTTTTAAGCCAATATTAGGTCTTAACAACATCTCATCCTGAGGCTTACAGCATAAGCTTATCACCATTGGAAAAAGTTGTTCAATTGTATCAAAATGGTGATTGGAATGAGAGAGAACATCCTTTTTATCACTGTTTTGCATGTTCTTTGGTTGAACTATTTAGTGATTGCAGAATATAACTTTTCATTGCAATGTTTCAAGAACCATACAGGTATACAATCTTCAAAGACATACCTTTGAAGATTGTAATGTTAACATATTGGCAAAGGAATGTGACTGGTTCAAGAGAGGTGTTAAGGAGGCCATTTATGTGAAAATAAAGAAACCAAGCCTAAATAGAGGTGGGGGGTTCGACACCATCTGTCTGCCATGTACAATGCTGTTTTGACACCTTACTCTGGGCGTTCCTATAACACCTCTTAGCCACTATCCAATCATGCCCTTAACACCTAGCTGCGATATGCTAATTGGGATTTTCCAGGGTACATAATTGCCACAGATTCTTGTACAAGTCATTCTGAATTGAGAAAGCCAGTTGGATGAGTAGCGAAACGTCTTCAAGAACTAAACTTCAAGTCCAGTTGATCTAATTGAATACAAAAGACATACAGGTATACATTTTTCCATGTATACCTACTTGTGCTTTTAACAAATGTGCTGCAAATATATGGTTTTGATTTTTTCCCCCCTTGTTGATTCATATACCTTGACATGTGTGACCACCTATTCTTGTACCCAATTATTTAAAGGAGAATGACCTCCCCCACACACACCAAAAAAAAAGTTTGAGCAAGAAAGTACTTGCCCCAGCAACCTTCTCAGCATAGAAGATTTTACTCATGTGCCTTTCCTTTTCCTCTATGAGCTCACTATAATTTATGCTTGTCCCATAAAGCCGAGGCTGACATTTTCCCATCTCTTTCAGTTACTATTGGCTTCATAATTTTTTTATTTTTTTTTAACTCGTGATGCACAGATATCACAGGCTGGTCTGTATTAAAATTAGAAGTGTGATGCAACACTGCACTAAAACAACTGGTGATTAGCCGTGTAGCATGCAGATCTTAAGCTGGGTATACACCATGCAATTTTTCAGTCCGGCTGTACGATAGCACATTATCAACAAACATCCGACCATTCGAATCAGATGGACACACAATCGGGAAACCATGCCTGATCGAGCAGTCCCCTATGGACCGCACACTTGGTTGTGGCTAACTATCAGATGCTGCTGCCTTTGCTGCGACAGTTCTTCCTCCTGGTCGACTGGTTGAAAGTGCCGAACAGTCGATCAGGAAGAAAAATTGCCATGTGTGTACCCACATTTATATGTGTTCGGGTCTTAAAGGGCTGCCTGTGAAAGATTTTGCATATCCTCCAACCTGGGTTGCCAGATCATCCGATAGGGGGATATTTAATAAATGTAATTAGCAGGGGTGTGCCAATTACAACCTGATTCAATAAATGTAATTAGCAGTGCTGCACTGATTGCAAAGTAATTGAATAAATGTCAACTCAATTTAAGCAAGTGTGATAAGCACTTTCCCCACATATGCCTTTAAGGTGAGACTTCGTATTTTTTACAGTGCTCAACTGGATGGTATTAAATCATGTACTTAAACAACAGACAATAGACAAACTGTCAAATAGAACCCATCAGTGGAGCAAACTGCCTTGACCACCATATGAAAAAAATTGACAAACTTTATTGGTACTCATAACAAATGTGTCTAGCAACACCACAGTATAGAAATAAAATTATTATAAACTGAGTAAATGCTCAGGGGTGCTTGGTTGCATATTTGAATTGCAGCACACACATTGGTGGAAGATCGGGGGACACCCCAATCCTTGTTTGCGCACGCGACGTGATGACAGCACGCAAGCCGAATTCACGTTGCGCACATCATGACGTGACTTGCGCGCACGGAACAAACTGCCAGTGGATTTTTAGACCTAAGTCAGCAACGAGGTACAGCAAAAAAAAAAAAAAAAAGGGGGGGGTTATTTAAAGATAAAGCTTCCATTTAAACTTAATTTGTTTTTAGAGTATACATGTATTTAGCAGGCCTGCTGAGAAATACACTGCAGGGATGTGTAAAGACAGACAGAATCTTGCAAATTGTGTGTGTCATCTTTAACAGATGGGAGACCGTCATGAGTGTTCTCCCTATATAAAAAGCATAGGGAGAACGTTCATGACTGCCATACTCCCTACGATCGTAGCAGACAATACACACATTAGCAATATAAGGCCAATCCAATTGGTACTGATGGCACTGGCCCTATATCTCAAATGTATTTACCCAGTATTATGGCCATGTTTACTTATTATTCTTTCCCTGAAGCTCACTTCTACCTTAACGTTTGCTGTAAGCTTGGAGAGACTGCTACAAGAAGCATAAACCTGGAGTCATTTTCAAAAGTAGGAGTGTGCTCCTTTTAATAAAGGGCACTAGTATGAATACCACAGTTCCCCTTAAAAGCAGGGCTGGCCAAATCACCCAAATATTTAAGAGCCAGCTACAAAAAGTAAGGAGCCAGAAACTTCGTACCTACCAATGTCCTTTGATTTACAGGTGACCTGCCCCACCCCACCCATAGCCCTGCCCATTTAACCTAAGCCCCACCCATAACAAGACTTGCAGGGATGAAATAAGCAACAACAAAAAAAATTAAAACAAAATGAAGTTTCCAATAATGACATTGTATTGGGCCTTTTCCAATTCCAAGTATTCCCTCACACACTCTCCGACTCACACACATTTATATAATTACACTTTTTATCACACACACACACTTTAAATCTAAACAATTTCAAATACATACACTCACACTTGCTAAAACACACAATTACACCTCTCACACTTTCTCTCATACATATACTATTATTTATGCACTATTGCACACACATACGCTAGTAGATCACACACAAATCTACACTTTAACACAAAAGGTTACAGAACCTGGAGGAGATTAATAGATCTGCGTTGACAGGAAATCCCATGGGCCGATTTCTTACCACTGTGCACATGGATAATGTTAGGAAAGTTGGCCAGGTGGCCCTGTGTTACAGCCAACAAGTCCATGATGGGATCCAGATCCTGACTGCTGGGTGAATATTTCCCCTTATAACATCAAAAGCCTTCCCAGTGAACGCCATGGCCCGGTTGAGCCTGGAGGAGAAAAGCAGCTGGTCCATCACCGATGCCTGTCCAAGTCCCCTGGCCTACCTTCTGATATTCCTTCCTGAGCCTCGAAGCCTGTTTACACACAAACTTCCCAGCCGTCTGGTTGAGCTGCATCAACCCATCATCTATCTGCTTGGTGATGGTCTTGATCCCGTCCAGCTTCACTTTCACGTCATGTGGGTCCTAAATCGGAAACTCCAGTAGGACACAGAGGGTCAAGAAGTTGGTTCGGCCATGTTTTCCTCTCGCGTAGTGGGACGATTTGTTCACCAGATGTCTGAATAGGCTCAAAATAGGTATGGAACATTGCACAAGATGGCAGAGGTGCGAGAAGATTTACCATTTATTTCCCAGACTGATGTCTTGATGTCCCTATAATAAAATATCTGTCCCCTGCAGTAAATTCTCAATCGCCTGGATGCCTTTTTTAGTCGCCATGGCAACCGGGATTTGTCCAGCCCTAATATAATTAATAATATAAACAATTAATACAGAGCATACTCACATGTTCTGACACTTTTACATGTACTTACCCAATCTCACAAACTCACATTGACATTATCAACTACATACACGCACAGATTAGTACAGATTAGTAATACTCTCTTATTGAAACACTCTTTCACATGTCATGTCACAAACTATACTTATGTGGGTATGCATTATGTTTTAAGATTAACTCTCCAATATATAGACATACCTGTTCATTCACACTCTCTCAAACATCCACACACATTATCCATTACCCCCACACACACACACATTCAGGATACACAAGAAACAATGATTTCAATAACATACAGACTATTTAATCTGTTCCCTGCACCTCCAGGTTATGTTAGGTACTGTTAGGAAATAACTATACTCACATGGGCCTAAAGGCCCTTCCTGCTAAATGCTGATCCGCAGCAGTTCTTCCTATGCCTTTACTTTCCGCTTGACATACAGGCTTCCCACACCAATGCCAGGACTGCCGCATTCTCAATAGTTCCTCTCGAAGTTAAGGTCCGTTATGAAGCTAGCTGCTGGCGGCAAACTCACTCCACCCCCTTTCGCACCAGATGCAGAAGGTGCGAACACAGATTTGCAAAGGCCGCGATCCGGAATCTTGCCCTATTACGCTGCACAGCAGGGTCCCGGCGCCCCTCAGATTCCAAATTAAATTATTAGCGCGCCGCTCTGTCTTCCGCCCGCTAGGAAAAGTGTGGGGGGGTTGCCCTTGCGACCTGGATTTGTTCATTTATTTAAGTGCTGAAAACAACAAATGCCAAATACACACAACGTTTCGGGGGGTCCAACCCCCTTCCTCAGGTGTGGTTGGACCCCCCGAAACGTTGTGTGTATTTGGCATTTGTTGTTTTCAGCACTCAAATAAATGAGTATTGTTTGAATACCATATTGAGTGTGCCTACCTATAACTATATAGGACTGATTATACTTACCTGCAGTGGCACAGGTTATAGGAAGTGCACCTCAAATTTTACCTATCAGGGCTATTACATGAAGTTGGAAATTGGATTTGTTCATCCCTGCTTTAAAGGGCATCTCTACAACGATTCCAAATCTGTGCTGAGGATCCTGATAAATTTTGGTTTATAATCAAAGCATATACTGGGGAACACTTGTCACTCAAAACAAAACTAATAAATGTGACCCTCCCTCTGACCTCTAAGGATTTCATGCAAATTTCATGCCAAGTGAGAGACAATCACCTTGCAGCTAGCACAAGATGAACATAAAACACCATTTGTGCTGGTAAAATTACAGAAATAAATATTTAACACTGATCTGATCATCATGAAACATTAATGCAATCAGTTTATATACTGTATAAGTCGAACCGAGTATAAGCCAAGGTACCTATTTTTACCTGAAAAACTAGAAAAACTGATTGACTCGATTGACTCGAGTATAAGCAGAGGGTAGAAATTATGACCACTACTGCCTTCTGATTGAGTATTGTTTTTAGGCTTTAGTTGCCATTTAAATTGACCCTTGTATAATATATAAGCCAAAATCCGTTAATCCCCAATTCCTTGGCACTCCAAATGTTTGGAAACTAATTTCTAGAAATGGGCGTTACAGACGTAAAATTTCAATCTGCCGCAGTCACCCCCCCGTACTAGTATAGGGAGTTGGGCACGATTGTAGAGAGAAGGGCATCACAAACTATCTCCCTATACTTTATGTGTAGTCATATCTTTCAAAGATGACAGACAGAATCTTACAGATTTTGTCTATCCTCTTTGAAAGATTGGTACTGTGTGTACCCAGTTTTACAAACAATTTATCCATCCAGGTTGAATTTTTAATGCTGCAGGGAGCAATCCCTTTGGTCTCCCACATTGAGAAAGCGCTACAGATCACACGCTCTCTCTCTGCCCATAAACAAGTTTCTTGGCCAAAGTCAAGCAGTCTTGTCTGAAAAGGCTTTGCTAGATTACTTAATGTCGCTATTTCTGCTTCTCTTTTTAATTCTTTCAATATTTTGGACTGTATCTCATTCCAAAACTTTGAGCTAGAGGCACAAAATTCAGTGCAGTCAGCTAAAGCACGAGCTTGCCCAATTGCCTGCTTCCTGATCAGATACACCTTATCAAACATGCATAAGTTGCTAAGTCCTAAAACAATTGCTTGTTGATGCCTAGTTCTGATGTTGAATATTGTTTCAATTTCCTCATTAAAAAAATCCAATCTGATGAATCCATTCAGCAGTAATTTTTTTATGCAAGAAAAGGCATAAATGTGAAATTTTGCTTTAAAATGGCATTTCCACCATCAAAAATAATATTTAATCCACTACTGGCCCCACAGTGTAGTTAAAACAAAAATCCTTACCTTGCATCTCTGCTCCTTATAAATCTCCCGCAGTGCTTGTTCAAACTCCATGAAAATGAAGAGTAGGTGCTGTCTGTGTGAAAAGGTTTTTGCCTCCTCCTTGTCCTCCGGGAGGTACTCAGGCATGCACATTTATTCCACTTTAACATTTCTTGAGCAATATTATTTTATAACATGAACATAAATAGAATCTTATGGTTCTGTATCAATTTTTATTCCGTGAAAACTTTTAGAAAATAAGCTTTTAGGCTTCTTGCCTGGAAAACTGCCAGAACCTTAAACTTACAGGTAAGTAATAATTAGAGATGAATCCCGGTTTCGAAACAAACTTGGAAGTTAGTCGAAAACGCCAAAATTCCATTGGAACATTATATTGAATACTCGTATGATCTGAAATTATACAAATAGCGATTCAATCGAGTTTGATACGGCTTTTTTCTTTTTTACTTTAATAGGTTCCTCTGAACTACTCACCAGTTTCGTTCATCTTTAGTAATAACGCCCATAATACTATATGTAAAACAAATACAACCATGATTCAAAATTGCCATTTTTTTACTTTTTGTCTTGCCCTACTGTGAAATCAAACTGATATTCAAATACAGACATTGATAAATATCAGACAAATTGATCAACTAAAAACCATTTTGATTGACTGTGTGCCCGGGCTTTTGCAGACATTAAATGATTTATCCATTCGGACTGTTAAACACTAAACAGAACAGATCCTACTGCTCTCCACAATGTTGCAGTTCATTAAACTGATCCCCCCTCCCCATTTAAAGGGCATGCGCATGCCCAAAATTTTATTTCTTAAACAGGTAGAGAACCCCCAGAACCTGATTCTGTACAATATTGAATGTGTAGAAATAAAGGACCAAATTTCAGTATCAGGGAGGCTAAATATCAGGACATGTTTAATTCATATAAATGTATACATTAATAAATTGATCAGTCAATTATTCAAATTATAATATTAAATCCAGATAAAATCTCTAGTGTTCATATTTCATCCTCTAATACAGTACTAGTAACCTCTAAAAAAAAGAAACCATATAGCATTATAGCATGCATATACACATTTAAATATACGGTAAATACCTAAATAGAGCAGCCACTTAATAATGAACAATACATATATCTTTAAAAATGTAATAATGAGTAAGAAAATCCACAAATCTATATAATGGTAATAGCAAAAATGTTTTAAAGGGAGAAATTCCCCTACCTCTCTCAAGGGGTATTTGACAGATGTATATTACCAACCTTACTTCCAATAGATGGTGAAATACTTTTCCCTATCACTCTTTTGTCCACATATCAAGAATTTACTTGATGGGCAGATTAAGGCCATTGAAACAAGAAAAACTTTCCTTAAATACTTCTATTATAAGACCCTAACAAATTCATGCTGCCAGGTAGCGGATATGCCTACAAATTTACACAATGGAGGGTAACTTTTTGAAGGGTTTTCTTTTAACATTTATGAAAAAATGGGCTTGCTTCTAAAATTGTTGGATGGGCTACCAAGAGAAAAACAGTTTGTTCATCTTTGCTATCATGTCCTCCACAATTATGTCTCTCTTGGAGTTTCCATTACCCCGTTTTCAATGCAATGTTATGCTTTAAACACTAGGGCTAAAATACATTCACAATTTTGCATTGCTTTAGTTTCAGTGATACTTAAGTTCCTTACCTGGGCAGGTTAAGATGGCCATACACTAACCAAGCGATCCCACAACATTACACCGATCCTTACAGAACCACCTTTCCCATTCTTCTTTGCAACCAACATGTGATTGCAAATCCCATTCATTTTGCAATCGCATTGAAGAACGGGAAAAGTGGTTCCAGCAGGATCTGTCTAATGTAGCGGAATCATTCAGTCAGGTAAGTAAAATCTTTCTAGTGTATAGCCACCTTAAGTCAAATTTACAGCAGATATTTGATGGATTCATATATTTGAACATCTAATTGACCTAATATCAGAACAGCATGTAGCCAGTATGGGATGCAAGAAATTTACAAACTGTACATCACTAAAATGTGTTTCTATTATTTACTGCCTTATAAAACCTTTGACACTGTCCAACACAGATATTGACTACCAAGCAATGCCATTAGGCCCCAACGCGATATTCGAAAGGTAGGATGAGCAATCGATTCAACATGCGATGCACACCAAAAATGGTGATCACGTGCGTTGCCAAATCGCAGTGGGGAATGGACACCACAATTACAATGTAATTGTGGTGTCCATGTGATGCACAAAGCAAATATGATTCAAAACACAGATTGCATTGCGCACATTATGCGCATACTGGGGCCTAACCCTAAGTGATAGGCAAGATGGC
The DNA here is from genome assembly GCA_019447015.1 of Hymenochirus boettgeri. Lineage (NCBI taxonomy): Eukaryota > Metazoa > Chordata > Amphibia > Anura > Pipidae > Hymenochirus > Hymenochirus boettgeri. The sequence goes on along the minus strand of CM033474.1, from coordinate 176,368,716 downwards.
CAATGACTCAAATTAAAGGATATCTCCACTGGAAATGAAAAAAAATTGCCATTTAGTTTTATTGAAGAATTTAATTTAATTTATTAAGATCTGCCTGTCTTCATTACCTGATAACCTGGAAATGTTTATCCTAATTGAACCATCAAGTAAATTCATTAATTTCAAATGCCAGGCATGAAAAAGTCAATACAGCTTTAAAAGTGCCCAATTAAGTTTAACATTTAGCCAAGATAAATAAGATGCAGACCTTTCTGGTGGGGTTAATTTTTACCACCTAGGTCATCCTGAAGACAACTGCATTAAAACACCACAGATGTTCTGTCAGATTTAAAAATTTAACAGTACCTTAAGGTGCTTGTGGAGGTTCTCATTCATCCAGGTCATGGTATATGTTTTGTATTAAGTTAGATCAACTGGATTTAAAGTTTAGTTCTTGAAGACATTTCACTAATCATCCTACTGGCTTTCTCAATTCAGAATGACTTGTACAAGTCATTCTGAATTGAGAAAGCCAATCGGATGACTAGCGAAATGTCTTTAAGAACTAAGCTTTAAGTCCAGTTGATCTAACTGAATATAACAGGAGTACCTCAAGGCTTCGTTCACACTAAAACACGTTTTGATGCGGTAAAATCACACCAAAATGCTGTGCACATATTAATGAATAGCACCGTTCACACCGTTAAGCTATAATATAGTGTGTTGCATGCAACAGTTTGTTGCCTTAACGCACAGCGTTGGCATCGAAAATAATGGAATGCAGTGTGCGTTAACGGCGGAGAATCACACGTGGTGTTCCACTGCGCACAAAAAATATATATATATATTGTGAACGGCGCCTTAACACATCAAATTACAAATGTGTATAACAGGGATGTCAAACTTACATCCTGCAGATGTTTGAAAACTACAACTCACAGCATTCCCTGAAAGCAGCCAGGAAACACTGAATTGTAGTTTCAAATATTTGCAGGCTGTAAGTCTGATATCCCTGGTGTAGATGAAGCCTGACTAATGAAGGTATAAGGATAAACACTTGAGACTGTACACCTAAACTTGTAAACCACACTAATGCTGGAAATGGAGCACTTTGGCTGCCAGTCATTAGCAGAACACTGGCCTTCAAATCTTAATAACCAATGTCAGCCTTCAGACCCCAGTCATTTGAAAGTGGAACCACTGTACAGATTCAGCCCTCGCTGAGCTGCCCTCACGTGTCCTGGCCTCCCCCTTTTCGCCGGTCTCACATACTAACCTGCTGCTGTTGCTGCCGGCTTTTGCTATATGGTGTCCTGGCAGAACTGAGGTGGTATCTCCGACTCCGTATCTTTCCTCCGGCTCCCGTTCCGCCTCCGCCAACACCTCCACCCGCTGCCGCCATCCGTTTGTTCACCCAGACCCCTCCTCGGGTCACTCCCGGGCCCGAGGTGCCACCTGTCTGCGCCCTCGTTAAAACAGGGTGTGCAGCAGGCGCTGCCACACGTTAGCAGTCAGAGCACAGCTTTTATTAAACGATGACTGCCAACTTTCCACTCGTAAACACACACGGTTCTTAGGCTTCCCTGGCTCAGAGACGGCAACGCGCGCGCGTTTCCAGGCCTGTTCTCCTCGCTTAGCCCGCCTGCCTTTACTTCGCACTGCGCTCGCGCACGTATCTTCAAACGTAGTGACGCACGGCCAAATGTTGGATGGTGGGAAACGTAGTTCGAAACGAAAAGTGGGCGGGTACTCGCGCTTACGGTAAAGCTCATAGACTCGGCGTTGACGTATGTTTATTGCGACAATAATTATCACGTGTCTGGTGTAAGAGGGTCAGTGATGTATTTCGCATTGCTCAGTATGTGTTGTATTTATGACCACAGTTACATGTTACTATTCAGTTTACTGCAGTTAGATTATATCGTTTTGTTAAAGGGGAAGTTTGGCACAAATACATATTACCAATTTCAGTCACATATTCTGCCTACCCAGTACTTTCTCTGCATATAAATAATATATCACCCAACATTTTAAAATGCAAAAGAGTGACACGTGGGGAGGAGTGACGCTTTGCGTACAGAAATGTTTGGTCACGCCCACTTTGTTTAGGTTATGCCCATTTTAAAGACCATTATTCCCATTTTACATTGTTTCCTGCAATATTTCCAAGTGTATGATGTGATTAAAGGATTAGTTTACTCAAAAAGTGAACAACTCAATTTTTACATTAATTGAAGAACAGGAGCTTGTGAAGGTTCTCATTCATCCAGGTCATGGTATATCTGTTGTATTCAATTAGATCAACTAGACTTGAAGTTTAGTTCTTGAAGACGTTTCGCTAGGATGACTAGTAAAACGTCTTCAAGAACTAAGCTTCAAGTTCAGTTGATCTAATTGAATACAACATATATGAAGAACAGGAGGTAAAAGTGAAAATTCTTACCAGAATTTTCTTTTCCTGGTCAGTAGCACGGCAGTATAATCCTATGGGTTAATCCCCTTGTGACGTTATACGACAGGCCACTCCCCAAGCTGATAAAAAGGTTCACCAGCCCCCCTACCGGTGTCTTTGAACGACTATCCCGAGAGTCAGATCTGAAATTATATTAAAATGATGGGAAGGGAAGTAAATACTGCCGTGCTAGGGACCAGGAAAAAAAAATTCCAATTAAATTTTAATAGAATTTTCACTTTTCCCTGGTCCTGCACGGTAGTATAATCCTATGGGATTTGAAAAGCTTTAAGAAATAGTCTGGAAAACAAAATCATGCCAAAAAATAAATAATTTTAATCTGGAATAGCAGCAGACAGAACTTTCAAACTGAAAGCAGCTTGTTTATAATAGACAATGGCAATTTTGTAATGTCTAAGAAATGTAGATAAGGACGACCATGTTGCCGCCCTGCAAGGTGAAGCCTTGGCACTTAAAGGATAAGTACACTGTAAAATCAAGTTATGTTCATTTGGAAGCTGCAGCTTTAAAAATACCGTTGCCATATTTTTTTTTACCTATGCCCCTCCAGAGCCTAGCTTTGTGCCTTGAAAGTTGGTGATATCTTGTTACTGGTTTGCTGAATGTTAAGCTCCGCCCCTCTGAGATTTCCTCTGCTTTCTCCTGCTTGATCCTCAAACAGTAATGCCTGTGAGTTCCGTGCACTCTCCTGCTTGAGCCTCAAACAGTAATGCCTGTGAGTTCCGTGCACGTGCGTGTGCACGGAACTCACAAGCATTCCTGTTTGAGGCTCAAGCAGGGGAAATCTCAGAGGGGCAGAGCTTAACATTCAGAAAACCAGTAACAAGATGTCAGAAACTTCCAAGGCACAAAGATAGGCTCTGGAGGGGCATAGGTAAAAAAAAAATATGGCAATGGTATTTTTAAAGCTGCAGCTTCCAAATGAACATAACTTGATTTTACAGTGCACTTATCCTTTAATGCCCTCGAAGATGCAACCGATCTGGTGGAATGAGCAGTGACCTTATCAGGTAGTAGCTCTGCCTTGCCAAGATAAGCTTGCTCTATGTATTGTTTGAACCAGGAGGCTATAGTGGATTTAGCTGGCTGTAATTCTGAACGATTACCTGAGAAAAGCTTGAACAAAGCATCTGTCTTGCGGATGTCTTAAGTCCTGTCTATATAGACTCTCAAGACTCTTTCAACATCTAGAGCATGTGGAATGGGTGGGTTATATTCATCAGGTGAAACAATCAATGATGGTAGAATGATATCCTGGTTAATGTGAAAACTGGACACAACTTTAGGAAAAGAAGTGAAGTCCGGTCTGAGTATTACTCATATCTTGGAATAATACTGTGTATGACTCAGAAGCCCTAAGTGCTCTCAACTCTGCCACTCTTTTATCAGAAGTTACGGCCACAAGGAATAAAGCTTTAGATTTTAAGTGTTTCATTGAGCAGCTTTCCAGAGGCTCAAAAGGAAGTTCCTTAAGGACACCTCGGAATTAGCATTTATGGAGGGGACTAGTCCCTTGAGCACCCAGGGGACTGCCAACTCTGATACAAGGGAGGAGGAACTAAGGATCAGGAATGCTAGGCAGGTGGTAGTGGTAGGGGACTCCATTATAAGGAAGGTAGATAGGGTAATCTGCTGCCAAGACCCTACATACTGAACTGTGTGTTGCCTGCCTGGTGCTAGGGTTCAGCATGTGGTGGATCGTGTAGACAGATTATTGGGTGGGGCCAGGTGTGACCCGGCGGTCTTGGTTCACATTCGTGCCAATGACAAAGTTAGAGGAGGAGATGAGGTCCTTAAACATGATTTCCGAGAGCTAGGGGCCAAGTTAAAAGCAAGGACCTCCAGGGTAGTGTTTTCAGAAATACTACCGCAGCCACGTGCTAAGCCAGGGAGACAGCGAGAGCTTAGGAGCATTAATGCGTGGCTAAGAGGGTGGTGTAAGGAAGAAGGGTTTGGGTTTATTGAGAACTGGGCAGACTTTGCTGTCGGCTACAGGCTCTTTAGTAGGGATGGGTTGCACCTCACTGATGGCGGTGCAGCTGTTTTAGGGGAGAAGATGGCTAGAGGGTTGGAGGAGATTTTAAACTAGGTTTGGGGGGGAGGGTAATAGCAGTCTCACTGGGATAGATAGCCCAGGAGGAAAGCAGGGTGTAGATAGGCCAGTGGCGGGCGGAAAGGGGGATGGGGCTAGCATAGGGGATAGGAAGGCATGTGTATTAAAGTGTACAAATAAATTACAGGATCATAATGTAAAATGTATATTTGCAAATGCAAGAAGCCTGGCTGACAAAATGGGTGAATTGAAAATTATGGCATTGAATGAAAAGTATGATGTAATAGGTATAGCAGAAATGTGGTTGAACAGTTCTCACGACTGGGCTGTAAATTTAGAAGGATATGCCTTGTTTAGGCAGGACAGAAAAAAGGAAAGGGGGAGAAGTATGTGTTTATGTTAAAAAAGAATTGAAGCCAAATTTAAAAGAAGAGATAACTGGCGATCTGTATGTTAAAGTGGAGGCAATATGGGTGGAATTAGGCAACAGGAAAAAGGGGGTAATGTTATTGTTGGTGTCTGCTATAAGCCGCCAAATGCTAGCAAAGAGGAGGTGAGTCAACTTCATATGTAGTTGGCAAGGGCTGCAAGTTTGGGGAATGTGCTCATTATGGGTGACTTTAACTACCCTGACATTGATTGGTGCAGTGGAACTGCCATCACAGAAAAAGGCGATGAGTTCCTGAATTTGCTGCAGGATAATTTTCTCTCACAGGTGGTTGAGGTTCCTACTAGAAAAGGAGCTCTGTTGGATCTGGTAATATGTAACATCGTGGAGTGCATTATAGATATAAAGGTAACTGGAGGCTTAGAGAATAGCGACCATGAAATAGTGCGCTGGGTAAACAAACTTTTAATTTCAGGAAGGCAAATTTTCCCAGGTTAAAAGCAGCTCTTCAGAATGTCAACTGGGATAATGTATTATCAGGTAAAGGTACTGAACAGAAGTGGACTGTGTTCAAGGGGATTTTAAGCCAGTTCACATCTAAATTTATACCCTTGGGAAATAAATGTAAAAAAAATAAATCCGCGCCCATGTGGCTGAATTCTGATATAAAGAGGCAAATGGAAAGGAAGAAAAACCCATTTAAAACCTTTAAGGCAGAGGGAACGGAAAGGGATTACAAAAACTGTAACAAGGAGTGTAAGAAAGCAATCAAACTAGCTAAAATTAATTATGAAGTTAGGATAGCTGAACAAAGCATCACTAAGCCTAAACATTTTTTTAAGTATATTAATAGTAAGAAGATGAGGACTGAGAATGTGGCACCATTAATAAATGGGAATAAGTTAGTTAAGGAGGATGGAGATAAAGCAAATGTCTTGATTACTTTTTTCCCCTCTGTATACACTATAGAAGATTCAAGTTCAGATATAGAGTATAGTAGCAATAATGGTATAAAAGATTTAAGTTCACTTTGGTTAACCGAGGATATGGTACAGAAAGAACTAAAATAAGGTTAATATTAATGAATCTCCTGGACCAGAAAAAATACATCTTTGGGTACTTAGGGAGCTAAGTTCAGTTTCATCTAGGCCATTGTTTCTTATTTTTGCAGATTCCCTCATGTCCGGTGGTTTTGCCTCTGGATTGGAAAAAGGCTGATGTTATTCCAATATTCAAAAAGGGTAGTCGTTTACAGCCGGGTAATTACAGGCCTGTAAGTTTAACTTCAGTGGTGGGGAAGATCCTGGAAAGTTTAATAAGGGAACATGTTCTAGAGTATGTTTCAATGACTGACATTATAAGTAGTAACCAGCATGGATTTAGGAGGAATAGATCTTGTCAAACTAACTTGCTTGGCTTTAATGAGGAAGTAAGTAGAAATTTAGACTCTGGCATAGCAGTAGATGTAGTTTACTTGGATTTTGCAAAGGCTTTTGATACAGTCCCCCATAGGCGACTAATGTATAAGTGGGGTGCCACAGGGTTCTGTGTTGGGGCCACTTCTATTAAATCTATTGATTAATGATTTGGAAGTGGGTATTGTCAGCAAGGTTTCTGTGTTTGCTGACGACACAAATCTTTGTCGACCATTAAAAACTTCAGAGGATGTGCAATCGTTGCAGGTGGATCTAGATAGATTGTCACATTGGGCTGCTAAGTGGCAGATGAGATTCAATGTTGATAAATGTAAGGTGATGCATTTTGGACTTAAAAATCCTTGTGCTACTTATACTATAAATGGCTCTGTGTTAAGTGAATCCCTGTTGGAAAGGGATCTTGGAGTTTTGGTGGATAACAAACTTAAAGATATCAAGCAGTGCCAGGTGGCAACAGCCAGAGCCAGCATGGTATTGTCTTGTATGGATTCAAGGGAGGAAAATGTTATTCTCCCTCTTTACAAAGCATTGGTAAGGCCTCATTTGGAATATGCAGTGCAATTTTGGAATCCTGTGTACAAAAAGGACATCTTTGAAATGGAAAGGGTTCAGAGAAGGGCAAATAAATTAATAAGGGGATTGGGGGAGCTTGAATATGAAGAGAGACTGGAAAAGTTACAATTATGTACGCTGGAGAAAAGGTGCTTGCGTGGGGATATGATTAATGTGTATAAATACATTAACGGGCCATACAATAAACTATCTGGGGCATTGTTCACCAATAGAACATGTCAGAGGACACAAGGACATCCCTTAAGACTTGAAGAAAAAAGGTTTAGGCTTCAAGTTCGGAATGGGTTTTTCACTGTGATAACGGTAAAGCTATGGAACTGGTATTGATTCATAAAGTAGAGTTGATCCAGGGAAATTTCCGATTGCCACTTGGAGTCAGGAAGGAATTTTTTCCCCCTTCATAAATTTGGTGGGGGTTTTTTGCCTTCCTCAGGATCAACAGTTAGGCAGGAAATGAGGATATTGCTAGATGGGTTGGACTGGATGGACTTGTGTCTTTGTTCAACCTCAAATACTATACAAATACTATACTAATTGAGGACCAAAGAGAGATCCCAAGGAGTCACTTTAGGTCTAACTTGAGGTATTAAATGAGACACTCCTTGGTAAAAGCGAATAATGAGAGGGTCGTAGGCCCATTTTGTATTAGTTATGGAAGAAATTGCAGATACCTGTGATTTTAATGTGGCTTTACTAAGATTTTTTTTAAGCCCAGCCTGCAGGAACTCTGTAATGGATTCCTCCGAAGGACTTAAAGGGTTTAGAGCTTTAAGTTTACACCAGTCACAAAATACTTTCCAGGATATGTAATATTTTGCTGACGTGGAAGCTTTCCTGGCTGCTAACAGTGTAGATATAGTGCTGTCTGAGAGCCCCCTGCCTCATACTTAAGGTTTCAACAAGAAGGCCGCCAACTGAAGGCTCTTGATGTTCTGGATGGGAACAGATCCCTGCCTCAGAAGATCCTTCCTTAGTGGTAATTTGAATGGTGGGGCTGAACACATTTGAAGGACCCAGGAAAATCACGGCCTTCTCGGCCACCAAGGGAGGATGACAATGATGTTCGATTTGTCGTCCTTGATCTTCCTGAGCACCCGTGGTATGATGGCTATGGGGAGAAAAATGTACATCAAGGGGAAAATCCATCTGATCGAAAAAGCCTTCATCCTGTATGCACTGGTATCCTGGAACCTGGTATTTCACCAATTGTGTGTTGTGCATGGTAGCCATGAGGTCTATCTCTGGCCAACCCCACATTTGAGTAATTTGGAGAAATATTTGAGGGTTGAACTTTGGGGAAGTGAGTTCCTGCTGAGGAAGTCTGCTTCCAGATTGATTACCTCAGGAACATGGCATGAGCTCAGGTTGTATAAATGAGTCTCTGCCCATCTGAGGATTTGCTTCGAAATTAACCAAAGATGGTGACTTTGTGTGCCCCCTCTGTTGTTGATGTAGGCGACTGTTGTTACATTGTCTCAGTTCACTTGGACTGACTTCCCTGAGAGTTGATGCTGAAAGTGCTTGACTGCAGAAGTACTGCAATCATCTCCCTCTGGTTTTGAGAGGTCAATAACGACTTCACTGGCCACATACCCTGGACCATAAGATTCCTCAAAGTGGCTCCCCAGCCGATAGGACTCGCATCCGTGGTAAGGACTTATCAGGAAGGCATCTCCAAGTAAACTGGTCTGAAATTGCACTTCACTGTCCACCATTCTAGATCTGCTCTGACAGGAGAGGTGAGGATGATAAGTTAATTTGGATCTCTCTGTGGAGAGAATTTATCCAAAAATGATATTTGAAGTGGTCGGATGTGAATCATCGCCCATTTCACTGCGTCCAATGAGGCAATTAATTTGCCCAGGATAAAATGGCACATCCAAGCAGTTGATGCTGGAAGTGCGATAAACTTCTTTAGTTTTGTCATTATGTCCTCTCTGCGAGCCTCCGGTAGAGAAACTGTCATGGTAAGAGTATTAATCTCGTTCCCTAGGAACTGAATACTTTGAGCCGGAAAGAGAGATGGCCTGTCGTATGACGCCATGAGGGGATTAACCCATAGGATTATACTACCGTGCAGGAGAAAGGTGCTATGTGTCTTACCACCCATTCTTTATTTAGTGTAACGGGAGCCAGGAACGAAGATAGAAAACCAATGAGTGCGATCGAACCTATGGCTTATGTTGAAGAATGGGAGGTAAGACATAGCTCCCTTACCTCTCATTCCTTTACCTATCCTTTAAAGGGCACCTATAGTAAAATGTATACATTGCTCCAATCCAGACATAAAAAAAAGGTTAGTGTATTCTGCCTTATTCTTACCTTCCTATTTGGCTCCGTGTTTGCACCCAGTATGATTTACTGCAGAGCTCCCCAATCCCCCTCCCCTCTCTGGTCTTTCCCCCGTTCATACAGTCCGACTGTGAATCAAGCCTGTGAAACAAGCCGCTCATGCACATTAATCCTCCTACACTTCACTCCTACACTGTTTGTTTTGGAGATACTTGCTACATAAGGAGTGGGAGGGGGTGAGTTAGGAGAGGCCGAGTCCTGCCTTATTACTGCAGCCCGATCTCCCTTTGACAGGCAATAAATTGGTGAAAGCTGTTTCATTCTCCTTCCCTTTACTTCTGTTTTTAACCCAGTATTTGCCAAACATTTTAGTGAGCAAAAAGGAGTCATTGGGAGACTTGCTGTAAAAGCTGTGTAAGTCTACACACTACACCGGCATGCTGTTAAGGGGATTTGATTGACAGCTCATGCAGGAGTTATTTAAATCTTGACTTCTTTTAACTTATATATCTTGGGACAGAGGACGAAACTGAAGAAAATAATGGTACTCTGGGTGCTGGGGGGAATTATAAAACACATAGAAGTTAAGAAAAAAAATTACATTTTCCAACTATAGATGCCCTTTAAGATTACAGCAACAGACTAATAAACTGGAGGACTGACACCACTGGCTAAAAAACTGAAGGGATTACAACACTGGCTAATGAACTTTGCACACACATACATGCTCTTAAACACACTGTCAGTTGCAATGTTTGCAACACATGCCAATGGGCGGCAACATAACTGTCCCCACTTGCTGTGTTGCACCCCGGTCTGTTTTCGTAATGTAATGACCATTTTTGGTACACATCACATGGGTTGTAATTAAAGGGACTGTCCAACCCTCCGGGCAAAAATTAGTATATTGTGCAGAAACCCCAAAACCTGGACTTCGTTTTGTTTCTAATCATCAAATCAGCTTCCAGCAAGAGATTTTATACTTACAAGCTCAGCGATCGCTGCTTCCTGTCTCTCCACTGCGGCTGCTGTTTTCGTTTTGCATTCCCGAGCAGCCGCAGTGGAAACTGCTCCGGGAATGGCAGTCAGTGATTGGCTGCAATGTCATTGTCACTGCCGACACGGACTGCCTTACCCGTAACTGGGGGGCGGATCGCGGAGCTTGTAAGTAAAAGATATCTGCCTGGAAGCAGATTTAATGCTTGGAAACAAAACGAAGTCCAGGTCTTTGGGGTTTCTGCACCATATACTCATTTTTGCCCAGAGGGGTGGACAGTCCCTTTAAGACACAGTGAGGATTAGGCCCCACTGCAATGTACAAAAAAGTGCTGTGCCTTTCTGTGCTCTTTTGCCATGCACTTGTGTCGACTTGTATCCACTATAATTCTCCTAGTTTGCAGAAAAGCATTAAAATGAGTCACCAACCTTTTACCATAATTTCCAAGTGATAATAAATAGAAATTAGAAAGGAAAAGTATAAACTTTAAATTTGGCTTGGAAGGCTGCATTTTGGAAGGGAATGTGTGTGTCTATGCGGCAGGATATTGTTGTTAATTTCTTTTACTATAGTTATCCCTTAAATGGCATCTCCACTGAGCTTTGTCTTACCTTACATTAGACAGAAACAGACCAGGAAGATGCAGAACTTACTGGAGATTGCTCTTCAGCACTGCTTTCCTGGCGCGTCTTTACAATGTACGCAACAACAAACGCGTCATGAACCTCATTCTTGTCATGTTGTAATTATGCAATAAATTACCTTTACCTTATTGTAGTAGTAGAGAATTGTACTGTGTTTACTATTAATAAAAGTGAAGACATCTTGGATATAAAATAATACCTTTTATTGGCTAACTAAAGATTGCATTCTCAATCATTTTAGTTACAATAAAAGGTATTATTTTATAATACCTTTATGTCTTCACGTTCACCTTATTGAAAAGAGATACTGTGCCATTATGTTCGGAGTGCGTCTCACCTACTTGTTTGTTGGTGTGCACCCATTAAATAATTAACTTGTCTTGGGGGGACCCCTACATACCTAAGAGTAAAAACAAACATACTGAGGTCTGACGCAGGAGGGCTCCCACACGTGCGTCTATGTCCTGGGTCCGGTGTCTCCACGTTCAGATCCCTCCCTCTGTATGGCATTCAGCCACTCTTGCGACAATATACAAAATCAGAAGTGCAGAAGGATCGCTCCGTAAATGGGACAACACTGCCACAGGTCAGTATAACATCAAAATTTATTTGAGTTCAAATTACATAGCAAAACATCACCAGTGTACTAGTAGAAAGGGGAGAGACACAATACCATCGTTCTTACCCGTTACATGGCTAAGACACCGCTTCCTCATAGACAAGGTAACATAGAGAAAGTTCCCACAATTCCTTCATACATTTATACCCACAAACCCTAGAATATTTACCCTTCATGTGACAAAGTGATAATACATACATACCTACCAAATCTGTAGGATTGTTCTGTAGTTGAATTTATATGTAAGCTCGGACAGGTAAATTTACCAATTAAATGCAACTTAGATGTTTGCAGCATTTTTAAAAATGGAATTCCGGTACCAGACAGCTTTACGATCAGCTATTTCTGGTACAGCACAAGGTGGGTAAAGGGGAGGTTTGGTGGCCCATTAAACAGTGGTGGGTAGCCAACCACCGGTGGTCAACCTGTCTGTGCGTACACTCCTGCAGACCCCCATGCTGTATAGTATTTGCTTTTATGCCCCTCCATTTGCACCATTTTTAAGTAGAGTTGTAAGTCTGAAGTTTTTAACCTGGGACTGTCTGTATATATTTATTTAACTCCCTCTTTCTCCTTCATCAATTCATGAAATTTTCTTATATAAAAATATATCTTAAATTAATAAATATACCTGTTTAATGCACTCAAATTTATCACAAGTGTGAAGAGTGGATGCATATCGTTCCTATTGCTTGAATAACCCCAGTCAACCTCTCAGGGAACCTTAGGCGTACTCGGACTTGGTTCCTGGTTGAGAAACATTTATTTAATCAGTATGATATAGTATTGAAGGTTGTATAAAGACATACGTCCATACAGTCCAACATACTCAGCAATACCCACATTTCCTGCCTCACTGTCAATCCAGAGGCAGGCAAAAAACAAGGGGGGAAAAAATCCTTCCTGACTCCAAGTGGCAATCGGAAATTTCTTTCTTTTCTTTAAAATTGGGCCAGAAATGTATTTACCAACCTTTGTTCCCTTGTCCTCTGTCTCTTCTGTTTCTTCTGGGGGTCTTCAGAGGGAAGGTTGTGTATGTACATTTCTAGCCAGGTTTTAAAGCTGTCAATATAGCATTTAGGCTTGGGAGTGGGACCCCATACAGTGTGTGCATTTTTTTTTTAAACCATGATGGCAGTGCTGAGGTATCCAGCGAGAGGGAGGTGGAAGAGAGCTCCACAGTGCATGCCATAGTCATCCAGGAGGACAGGGAAGGGGCAGATAACAGATAACACACAAGGATGCTCCAACTCTTCAGTTTCCTGGACTTTCAGCAGACCCTGTAGGACAACCTTTAGGAACAGAGGATAAAGATACTGCTGGCCCCACTACAGAGTTGGGCCAACAGTGGGGCAAATTTTAGTTTGGGGGTGGACATGCCCTTTAATCCCATAGAATATACATGGTTTATTTAATATTTAATTAAAAAGAGGAGTAAAATTTTGACCGTAATATTATGTTGGCTGTACACTTGCCCCAACATTACATTGATTCGACATTCAATCCATCACGAATGTCGAATGTGGGACCAGGAAGCGTGTTCTTTTCTTTTGACGTTCCTGCGCGGATAACGTTTTGCAATGGTTGCTCTACCTGTAGCGCTGGTCAATTGGACTGGGCAGTACTGAACGTCAGAGGTACATCTTACAAATGCATGGACACCATTAAACTGCAGCATCCAATCAGATTTTATCAAATGCTTTCTTATTTTAGTAGACCAGTATATAATTTCATTGGTTGCTGCTGCAAATTATCAGCACAGGCGAATAATTGCACCTCTTAAAGGGCATGTCCAACCCCACCACTTATAATTATAGTGTTATTGTTTATTTAGGATCCTTCTGCTGTTGTTAAAAGTAGGTGGTAGTGGACATGCCCCTTTAGCTGGAATGTATTTAGTTTGTTTATTTTTTTAATTTAAAAAAAAGTCTTGTTTTAAGTTTATTTTAGAAATATCTAGAAGTGAAAACTAATCGAAATCATCCATTATGGGGGCTAAGCAGAGCTCTGAGGGGATTCTCAGACAGAATGGGTTAAAAGAATCTGGAGTAACCTACCTAATGCTGTATTTTTGTTAGTAGAAAGTTGTTCCATAGCAGGATTCAGTAATTGTAATTCTGGCCAATATTTGTATTTTGAATATTTGTATTTAAAGTCTCACTACTGCACTTCTACCCTTTTCTTTGTTACACTCTAACAAAGATTATTACACTCTAATTAGATTGTAATATATATTTATGTACTCTGAACTATTTATGTATTTGCCCCCCTTGCATGTCTTTTGTTATTGTACAGCACTGCCATTTTTACCTGTTTGCTACATGCATTTGTAACCAGATCGTTTTTTGAGTGTACTGGAGTAGCATGTATATCCCTAAACTAGGGTGAAGGGGTCTCCAGACATCTAACTCCCAATATCTAATGTCTGAGGGTTTGGTGCATTAAGAATAGATACTCCTCTAGAGTAGGTGGTATACAGCTTATCCAATCCAGGAAGTGGTTGCTGGGATGAGGTAAGTTTCTTGTAGACAAACTGTCACGGGTTTGCATATTTTTAACATTATGCACCATGTAGGCCACGAACATTCCATGACGATATTTTGATGGTTTAACTCATGGATATAAGGGGTAAGGATGTTGCAGGGGTTTCATAGGTAGTAGACCTCCCCAGAGAAAGCATCACAATGGACCATTTGGCTTCCAATCCTGGTTGCTCAGGCAAGTACAATCCATGGTGTACAATAAAATACAGATAACCTGGATTAGTTTTCATTAAGACCAGTAAAAACTTAAACAAATACAAACTCAACAATAGAAACATAAAGCAATATAAACCTTGTAACAATTACAATAGGGGTTACTGTGTTGAGTACTGTAACAATACTCCCTGTCGGACGGTATCGGGGCTTTATCGGTACTGTGTGTACCTAGCTTTACTTGCATAACCATATTATACTGTTAGTCATTAACATTTAAAGTACCTATAGGGGGTAGAGGACCAGTGTGGGTCATGTTTTTTACAGTTATTTTTTGTGTGTGAAATGGTAGTCTTTATAAAATTAGTAGTCAACAGCCATGATTTAGAGTTAAAGGGCATGTCCACCCCCAAAACTATAATCCCCCCAACTACTGGCCCCACCATGTAGTGTAGTTTAATCCTTACCTCACATCCCAACTCCATCTGGTTCTCCTGTAGTCCCCCCCCAAAGTTCCCAAAATTGCCCCACCAGGAGGCTGCAGGTCCATATAGGACACTGCCTGCTAGCTGGCCTCAGGTAGATTTTTGCCATGCGTACTGCAGCCCTTCTCCCCCCTCCCTCCCCCTCCCTCTCCCTCCCTCTCCCTCCCGTTCTACTATCCCTCCCCTAGCTCAAATCCCCCTTAATATGTGCTCCCCCATGTCCCCCAGCCCCAACCGCATGTTTTTTTTTTTTAAAAAGCTCCCCAAACTCTTACTTACCTCTCCGCTTTCCTCCGCTGCACTGAATGACCGGCAGCTGCGTCCGTGATTGGCTGCCGCTCAGCCAATCACAGACGCGACTGCCGGTCCGCCCCTCTGCTTGCATTCTCGCAAGCAGAGGGCCGGCAGTGCGGCGGAGGATCGAGGGGAGGTAAGTAAGAGTTTGGGGAGCTTTTTAAAAAAACAAACCATGCGGTTGGGGCTGGGGGACATGGGGGAGCATAATATTAAAAGTCTATTTTAGGGGTGGACATAGCCTTTAACAACATATGATCAGTTATACTTGCGTGTCAGGAGATTGTGTAGAATGGGTTATCTTTTGGTATTAGTTCTTTCTAAGGACCTATTAAAATGCCATTCCACCCTGGAAACAGTCCCTGTTTGCAGAAAAAATGTGAAACCTGCAAGTACATTCACACTGGAGACAGGATACCAATACCGGGAACCCAACATAGGTTTGAAATAAAGGGAACCTTCTCCTGCAAATCATCAAATGTGGTATACCTGATTTAGTTCTAGGTGCCCCTCGGACTTTAGTAGGAGAGACTGGACAGACCCCTGAGCAAAGGATGAACTCTCATCGATTCACAATTAACAACAATAAACAAGATGTCCCTGTGGGTGCCCATTTCTGCAGCCAAGGACACAGCCTGAAAGATCTAAAAGTCACAGTGCTCATGGGAAATTTCAGATCCCAAAAGGAGAGGTTAGAATGGGAATGTAAACTTATACAAAAATTTGGGACTCTGGACTCAACAAAGATCTAAACTTTATGTGTCACTATGTTTCTAATCTTAATGTCATGTAGAGTTAATCAGACTTAATTCCTCTAAACCACCCAAACCCATAAATATCTCATTTATACCAGACCCTCCATGGACACTAGAGGTGAAGTGTATCTGATTGTTTGTTTAACCCCTGCTAATTCTTTTATTACTGCCTGTGATCATTGAATGTGTATTTACGGTTTTATTTACGACAGCCATTGCCAATCAGGCATGGGTGCAAAAGATAACCTCTGTGTAATGTCAGAAAGTCTTTGTTCTAGTATGTATAAAATACGGTGCTTTTTAAGATTCAGTATTGTATCATGCCTGAGGAAGAAGCCTAGTGCTTCGAAAGCTTGCATTTTCAATCATTTTAGTTAGCCAATAAAAGGTATTACTTTATATCCAAGATATATTAGGATTAGTAAAGCATGGAGCCAGATCCTCTCTTCTAGACAATGTAGGGCCGAACCGTGTATCTGGAATTCTCTACAGCTAGAGGTCTGCTGGTTACCTAGAGGTCACCTTAAAGACTGCCATACATATAAAATAAATATATTATTGTATTGGAATACACTATAGGCTCCAATCCATAAGTCTATAAATCTTACTTCATAGGAGTAGTGGTCCGGGTGTGCAGGACCCCAGACCCGTCGCTTCCTCAATTTCAGCACACAGTCTATTCAAATAAATAATATCCACATATATTCAGGTACGCTTACCCGTTATCCCAGGCGACCCGGGTGCTGAAAGCCCCAGGCCTGTCACTAAAGCCACCAGTCTGCAATATAAATCCAATTGCGGAGCTCCGCATCAACCGGACACACAAGGGAAAAAAGAAAACTGGACTTATTGTGATGAAAACGACAGCTTTTATTCCATATTGCCTGGAATAAAAGTTGTTGTTTACATCACAATAAGTCCGGTTTTCTTTTACCCAACATGGAGACCTTATTTCCTTGCCAAGGGGAGTTATTGATATCTTCGGAAAAATGTATTATACATGGATTGTGTTTGGTATTGTAGGAGTCCATAATTACTACAGGAGAGGAATATGTGGTCTATATCCCAGTACAATGTACATATCTAAAGTTTTATATAGAATCTGCCTAAATGATTCCTGGACACTCCCACCTCATGCATAATTAAGGAGGGGGGATGGTTCAACAAGGGACTTAAAAATCCTTGTATCCCCTATAACTTTGTTATACTGAGGGGATATGCTAAATGGGTATGGATCATATGTTTCCTTCTTGCCCGGAGACACAGGACTTCCTCTAGTGAGTAGTTAGGGTCTGTGAATCTTTTTGTGCTTTTTATTTTATATACTGCTGTACCTATGTTGTATGTCATTTTATTGTAACGCCATTTTCCCTGGTTATAGTCTTTGGCCCAATAGTTAGGTATTATGTAGAGGTGGGCGGCAGGCCCAATAAAACTTAGTAGAATCCAGATTGTTTGGAATCCAATCAGAAGTGATTAGTGCCCCTCACTGCAACCCCCCTTTAAAATGTATCCAGTGGTATGAGGGTGGGCGAAAAATGTGTCTGGTTCTCGTGGATCACTCTCAGACGAGCTGAGAAGTTCATGGAGTACTGAAAGCCAGCAAAGGAAAGCCTTTGTTTAATGGCCTGGAAGGATGCACGTTGTTTTTGTAGATCCTGGGTGGCGTATCATAATAGTTGCCTGTCCAAAAAGCATGCAATACTTTTTTCTGGCCATACGGAGTAACTGATCTCAGTTGCAGCAATTGAGAAGGCACACTTTAATGGATCTGGGCTTCGTCCCAGGTATGGGATGTTTAGCTAGTATCCAGTGCGTGCATTCCACTGTAGATGCAGGGCTTAGAGCCTCTCTGGTAAATTGGGTGGTCAGCCAGGACTAAGTATCTTTAGTACCACAAAGCGTAGATTCTGCCGACGGGACCCATTCTCTAAGCTTTTGTTTGGTATCCCTTGACCCTTCAAATTCCAAGATGTTCCTTTTGTATATGGAATTCAAAAACTTCACAGCATATTCCAAATAAAGCCTTACCAGTGCCTTGTAAAGAGGGAGAATAATATTGTTCTCCTTTGAATCTATTCCCCTTTTTATACAAGACACTATCTTGCTAGCTCTAGCTGTTGCAGTCTGGCATTTTTTGCTACAGCTAAGTCTGTTCTCTACTAGAACCCCCAAATCTTTTTCCATTAGAGATTCACTTAGCACAGAGGTATTCATGGTGTAGGTGGCAAAAGGATTGTTTAACCCCAAATGCATCACCTTACATTTATCAACATTTATGTGCCATTCTGTTGCCTATTTTGATAATCAAATTCTGTGCCAATAGACAGGAATTGTCCACAGATGCAAGCTATCATTATCTGGTAACAAACCAACAGACATTTTCCTGTCAGACCAATAGGTTGCAATGCCGACGGCGGTAGCTCCTTGGTTTACCACTGACGGCGGTTGCTCCTTGGCAATGTTCCATACACATTGCCAATATTGCTGGTATTCAGCAAATCCTTCACATACAATGTAATTTACTGAATATCATCCATGTTATGGGCACCTTTAGGGTCTTATACAACAATGCTCTCCTTGTTTATACAACTTGAACTACATCAGCTTTACACATTATGCCTCTTCATCTGGGACCCATCAGGAAACATTAAGGCTGAGTACACACCAGGCAATTTTCCCATCAGACAGACCTTGAACTTACCTTACAGCCGATCGACTCGCAGCCGCTCTGTCCCGACCGCGTGCCTTATGCGCATGCGTGCCAATACAAAAGATAGGGCGTGCGATCGGGGGAGAACAGCTGTTCAGTGAAGAAGCGGCTGCGAGTGGAGCGGCGGTAAGGTAAGTTCCAGGTCCCCCGAGCGTAATATTATTCACAGGGAGGTTATAAGCGTTCTCACCTCCCTGTGAATAATACAAACGAATGGCAAATAGTTATTTTTTGGCTTTAGTGTTCCTTGGTACATTTAGTTGTATCTTATGCACTTTGTCCCAGCCCAATATCTTATATTTTCAATATTAGTTGCACTAAAATATAAAATGTACTAAGTCAGTTCAATTAGTATGGCCTTACCAAGCAAGTTAGATAACTTGTTCCTTTTTATTCTCTGTTCCTTTTTAATATTCCTCCTCTGTCCCCGTTCCCTTTGATGTGCGCCAAACTGCAACAGAAACAGTAATTAATAATCTAGTAACATTATCTCAAATATTACAATATATTAGGTGTTCCCAATAAGATCTGTACACGTGGACCAGTCATATGGATAGTAACAAATGCTCAGATACATTTTATTTTTTATATGTATACACATAAATTTGTGTTTTTCTAACTACTGTATATAAACCTCTAGCAGAAAGAGTAATAAAAAAAATCACTAAAGATCATTTTCCAGACCAAAGAGTGTTTAACATAAATACATAAATGTACAAAGGTATCGACCTGTACAGAGACAAATCTCAATGCCAGGGATTCAACTCAAAGATTCTGAAAAAAAGGCTCAGACAAGGCTTTTGTTTGTGGCAGACAGAGAGAAGCCAAATGTGACTGCTCTGCAGCTCAACAACAAACAAAATGTTACAAAATCACCAGGGATGAGGTATATCTGCACCATTAGCTCTATGACATCACAGAGACAAGACATGCTTACCAAGGCAACAAATAAGATTGATAGGTTTCAGATAAAATTAATATATATAATTTTCCAATGACCCCCATCCACTAACAGAACCTAATGGCTCATCCCCCACATTACATTAGAATCTACTGTCCCCATACACTTACGGCAGAATCCTGTGACCTATGACCATATTTGTGAAGGCGCGGATCGTTAATTTCTGATCGGCTTAACAATAGTTAATTTACAATCGTTATTGTACATTTACGATACGATCATAAGTTGCCACTACCAATCGTAAATCTACAATAACGAAATCATAGATTTACGATCCCATTAGAATACCATTGTGGTAGTTTACTACCGCATGACATTCTATGACTGAACGTTCAGTAATTACCAAATGTTTGATCGTAAATGTACGATATAACTAACCTGCGATATCAGTAAAAAGCCATACGGCTGGTCTATAAATACAACCCTTACACCCATAAATGCTATGATCTAATCTCCCACACAATAACAATAGAACAATAGTGGCTTCTTCCACTGATATCTTTTATCACTGTCAGTGCCTAATTCCATATTGATTGTTCAGTTAATTACAAAAACTGAAACAATTGTTATATTTTTATTAATCACTGTCCACATTGAGTACAGTTAGTAAGTTCATATTGAGTACACAAGCAAGTAGATGAGTACACTGTAGGTAGGTACATGGTTGGTACAGGTAGGTACAGGTTGAGTACAGAGAAGGTAGGTCTAGTCTGTATAGTGAAGTAGCGCCATCTCCCCATACATCCTATGCAACTTGACAGTTAAAGGGGAAATTCAGGGCAAATACATATACTTTTAAGAAAAAAGAGCAGTCTGATGACCTTAAAGGACAATTATACTCACCTTCCCTCTGCTCCTCTTCTTAGGTCAGTACCTTTTACCCAGGGTGAGGACCTGAAACACTAGGTCCTCACCCCTGGGTTCGCGTATCTTGAAGCACATAGTTACTGAAACGCTGCTCTAGTAGGCTACGCTCGTCGGCGACGAGGCCAATAGGAAGGCACGCTCTGCAACGAGCATGCCTTCCTATTGGCCTCATCGCGCAAGGAGAGGTGGGGGCGGAGCCTACCAGAGCAGCGTTTCAGTAACCAGTTTTCAAGATACGCGAACCCAGGTGTGAGGACCTAGCGGTTCAGGTCCTCACCCTGGGTAAAAGGTACTGACCTAATAATAAATCGGTGTATAAATAAATGCTTCTGAAATACTGACTTCCTGTTTGCAGGACCCCTAGTAGAGACCGTTATGGTTTTGCCCTTGACCCAGTCCCTGGGTTGATTTAGTTGCTCAGTAGAGATCTGAGCATGTTTGACCCATCCAACAGCCAATTACTATTAGAAACATTCCAAGGTAGTGTGCATTCTGAGAAGAAGGACCATTTTAGAACCTGAAATGTCAGCTCGCTAATGTCAACAGCAGGGAATAGCAAAGGGTATAAATTCAAATGATTTTTCAAAATGGAAGAGAATATGTAGAATAACTAGGTATGTGTAATACAAAATAGGAATTTTAAAAATAATGATATTTTCCACTGAACTTTCCATTTAAGAGTCACACGACCTATTGACAGTATACCCTCATAATAAAGTATAAATATATAAAGTATAGCAGAGGGCACTCATTTACTGATATACCAAACCTATTTATCTTTCAATTGGATCCCCCTAGAGACCCCTCTACCTCTGTCGGACCCCATAATCACCACCGTCAATGTTTACCTGCTGCCAATGGGAGAAACCTACCGATATATTTATATAAACTAATCCATAATAAATACAGTCTGAATGCTCATACCCTTGTATTATTTCTGCTTTAATTGCATGTACAAAGATAAAAATACACCGGTATCACTGGAAAATAAGTTATCGTAACAATACTAATAAATTATAAATACCATAGAATATTTACAAACATTATCCAATACAATTTACTCAAAAAACAACCAGACTCTGGAATGACCACCAAGCCAAGAGCAACGTCTTTAAGGGATATAATGGCCTGGAACCTCGTTTGTGCAAAAGCCTTGCAAAAGAAGCACTTAAAAAATATTTTACTGATAACACACAGCACTGAAAATGGTCCCTTATCCCACATTGATTGGATGTTTTTACAACTGTGGGTGGGGTTGGTTGTAAATTGGGGTTGTAGTAAAAAAGGATCTCACGTTTCACAACATGACTAAACGAGCCGTTTTCAATGCTGTATTTACCCATATAAAATGTTTTTTTCTACTAATTTCCAGAGCTTCGTTATTTCCAAAAATTGCTTTTATATCCCTTTAGCTGTCCAAATGCTGGACTTTTTTTACCATGCAGTTTAACTTTAAATGTCCACAAGGAGGTCTTAATATGCAGTCACAGTTCTCCAACAGTATAAGCAAAATATGAAAGTTTATTATCTTTACATTTTAATACCACAGATCTCGTGTACGGGCATTTTCCTGGTCCGGATTAGTAAATTAACGGGGTGTGCGTATTTCTTTTATTTTCAGTAAAACTGTGAAGGACGTCTTAACTCATTCCTTAAATGATTTCATTTAAAGCAAGTCTATTTGTTAGGTATAAGTTGCTATATATTGTAAAGAAAAATAGAGAACAGGACCCTTTAAAGCAAACCAAAATTTAGAAGAGATGGTTCAATTTCAGCAAAAATATTTTATATTTATATAGAATCAAGTTTTCATGTTTTAGGAGGGAAAAGCAAAAGTTATCCAACATATGGGCCTACTCATGGTAACCCTCAGTAACCGATCGGTGCCATGTTGGAGTGTGTTTGACTTATGGGCTTGTGAAACTTGTTAGTGGTTCAATTTCCAAAGTGAACTATTCCTTTAATGTTCGGACCACCGGAAGCTAGCCTTCCATTTCGGATCTCGAGGGGGGGCGGAGCAACAGCTGCAATGTACAAGAGCAGGAAAACAGCAAGATTCAAGGAGGAAAGGTAGGCTATGGGAGGGGGTGGGGGGATAGATCAAAAAAATTTACACACCTTTAGTTTTAAAGCTACGGCTATCCAGTAAAATAAACTTTGTTTTACAGTGTACATATCCTTTTTCACTTTGTAGGTTGTGAAGGCCTCATGGAGATTATTTTAAGGGTATCTCCACTCAGGAAACAACATTTTTACAGGGTAGGGTGCTCCAGCCCACCCCCAACCGTCATGTTACTTTTGTAAAACATGCCCCAGAAACAGACTTACCATGCTTCGTTCCCTCGGCTTTGCTCAGCAAATTTGCAAAAAGCGTCTGGACCGGCAGCCGCATCTGTGATTGGCTAAGAGTCTGTGCCGGCTATGCAGAGAGCCGAGGGAACGCGGTTGGGTAAGAGTGTTTCTTGGCCTTGTTTTATAAAACTAACACGGGTTGGTGGGTGAGCTGGGGTACCCTACACTACAGAAAAAGCTTTTAATGGTAGGGGATGAGTCAAGGACAAGGAAGAAGCACTTTTAAGTGCCCTTGTGGCCCTTGGAAGAGTCTTTGTGGCACTGACAAGGCTTAAGTGGTCCTGCAGCTCGAACGCCCCTCCCCAGCACTTAGAAGTGCCTCTGCAACACAAAGTGCCTTTGTTGGGGGTCCTACAGCTCGAAAACAGGACCCCCTTTGCTCTTAGAAGAGCCCTTTGGGGCGTGTCTTCTTTCTTCCATCCGGCGACACCAGCGCCCCGGCAATGACGACATCAACATTGCCGGTGTTGCCAGAATCTTCTTTTTTCTGCCATCACTGTGATGACTTCTGAGCTCCACGGGGTTTGCACCTTATTATTCCAATATGATTGGTTAACGTGTGATCATATGATTGCAAGCATTCAAATATTAACCAGTCACAATTGGATTTGGTCCTTCAGCAAACCTATATAAAGAGGTGCAAACCCCGCAGAGATCATAAGTCATCACTTATAAGTGCCGGGGAGGGGGGCCTGGTTCGAGCTGCGGGACCCCTTAAGCCCCAAAGGGCACTTGTCAGTGTCACAAGGGCACTTCTAAATGCCGGGAAGGGGAGTCCCAGTTCGAGCTGCGGGACCCCTTAAGCCCCAAAGGGCAATTGTAAGGGCCACAAGGGAACTTATAAGTGCCGGAGAGGGGAGGCCCAGTTTGAGCTACGTGACCCCTTAAGCCCGAAAGGGCAATTGTCAGTGCTACAAGGTAATCTTTTCGGAATGCGGAATGGATTTTCAGAAGTTTGGACGTCTCTATTAGTGTCTACTCCAGACCACTCTGGAACCCCAGAAAATACATATAGGGTTATTCAATAAAAGTTATTATTATTATTATTAAAAATGGTGCTAATTTTGCCTCAACCAATCAGAAATTATTTAACATTTAAAGGCAAACATCTGATTGGTTGGGGCTAAATTAGCACCATTTTTAATGATATGAACTTTTATTGACTCTCCCTGATTGTTTGGGATCCTAGGGAATCGGGATTCCCATCATCCTAGTAAGTGCTTGTAGGACCTATGTATCATTGGGCATTTCCACAGTAAATGCCAGAAGTTTTCTTCTGTTAAGTTACATTTTGGGCATATACTATGCCTTCCTCTGGACAACTGACTAGTGTAAATTTAGCATGGTGTAAAATTGAAAAAAAAATTCTTTATGTATTTTATGCTGCTGGAGAGACCTTTGTGTGCGAGGATGCCAAATCTTTCCGCTCTTCAGCTGTTATAAAGAGGATGTTTCATTGCCAAGATTGTAGTAGAGTTTTGTAAATAGGGGTTTTTTGTTTAGCAAGATATACAGTTGATATAAAGCCTTTAACATATGATCTGCTCAGTATTTGGTAAAGTGTGCTAGTGTTTATGGGGATGTACAATCCGATTGCACACAATGTCGTAGCTGAAAATATCATTTTTAATGCCTATACGTTCCCAATCTCTGTAAGGGGTATAGGCTTTTGGTTGTTTACGGTCTAGGATTATACCAAAGTGGTTAAATATCTAAAACCCCTTCAAACTAGATTATTTAGTGCATTTACTATATTTTGTACATTTGAATATGCAATGTCATTCCTTCTCCAACCTCTTCATACTTGGGATTATCTAGGATTGTCAAAGGATGCGTTGTAAGTACAAGTGCAGCATATACTCCAGATTTGTTGTGTTATTAGGATTTGGAGGATTTGGAGAGTGTGATAGATCTTCTTCAGGGGATCTAAGCCAATGGTAATGATCTGATTAGTTAGGGCAAAATTAGCACCATTTTAAACTAAGAACGTTATTTTTTTTTTATTTTTTATAATCATTCAGTTTTTATTGAAGAGTTTTTATATTACAATTGTACTTATTGTTGCAAATATTCAAATCAAATCAAACAAAATCAAGTAAAATATCACATTATATCGGACACTATCAAACAATATCAACCACTGCATGAATATTATCAAGATATGATATACAGTAGGGAGCAGTGGATAAAATAACCAAAAATAAATTGCAGCGTGTGCCTCCTCAGCCGCCGTGTTGAGTATCTTATCTTTGCCTGGCTTTCAGATCCCTATATCAATAAAGATAAAGGTGCTTTGGCTCAACTATGTAAAAACTAAGAACTTTATTGATAAGAACTTTTATTGAATAACCCTGTTAATATATACTTAAAGGGCATGTCCACCCCCAAAACTATAACCCCCCCACTACTGGCCCCACTCTGTAGTGTAATAAAATCCTTAGCTTACATCCCAGCTCCAAATGGTTCTCCTGGATTCCCCCCCCCCTTTCAGGTGACAAGGACGATTGCTTTATACAGAGCATGGAACTCTGAGGTAATTCTAATATTCTAGTAATTTACAGTAGGAGGTACATTATACAATATAATGCACCCCAACAAACTTTTAATAATGCCTAATAAATATACACTAAAATGAAAAATAAAGCCCATTAAACCCCCACCTTCATCTCATGGTTATAGATTCAGCTCTCCCCTCCAGTTATTTTCCCTTTACAGCCCCTTCCAGCTATCTCTCTCCATGCCTCTGTACCTTCATAGTTTTCTTCATGCTTTGCCCCATCTTCTTCTTTTACAGGCTCCTAACTTTCTGGTTCAAGTTAAGTTCTCTCCCATGCGCACACAGCCCTGGAACGCAGAAGCTCTCTCCCCTCCACTGGACCACGCTGAATCTCCTTGTAGGCAGCGTAAGTCTGGATGGGAGAGAGGGATCCTCCAGGTATTCCAATGATCTTATAATATTATTATTGTACTGATGGGTCCCATTGTGAGCTATCAAGGGGGTGGATTATATATAGACAAACACGTATGTGGTGATTATTTATCTGCTGGGTTTGAATAAAATCTGTCAAATATACTGAAGGCTGAAAATGCATATACAGGAACTTGTCTATTCAGGGCACAATACCAGGCGTTTTTCGCTCGCGATTGCTCCCGTGATTTTTGCTAAAATGGAAATCGCGTGCGATTCCGTGTCCTTTCGCGTTTTGGTAACGCATGCATTCACCATTTTTGGTGTGTTAACGCATAAATGCACAAGAATCTCGCACACAATCACATGAGATAACGCTAGCGATTGTGTGCGCGATTCCTGTGCGTTGCAGTGTGGCCTCAGCCTGACAGCTTTAGAAAGCACTGAGCGTATTAGGAACTAAAGGACAAGGAGCCAGAGGTAGGTTTTATCAATGCATGTTCTCACAGTTCTACTTTAACAAGCTGCAAATGCAGTTTTTCCATGTATGTAACATATAACTGAACCTCAATGGATCATATAATTCCATAATCAGTGTCAATCAGTAAAATCAGCAGCATTTGTGTCTAATGATGTTCCTGGTATACCACAGGGTTTTGTATTACTAGTGGCTAGTGAAAGCAAGGTCTCTGTTTGAAATCATTACAAAACAGATGTACGGTAGATAGTTTGGACAAATGGGAAACAAACTGACAAAAATATTATATTTTTTATTAAATCAAGATAATGTATTTGGAAGTTGAAAACATTTGTGACACCTATACTCTAAATCGGTGGTGTCCAACACTAGTGGCCCCCCATGTAATAACCAGGCTGTGGGTTTTGCCCACAGCCCAGGCCACGGCCACCACCAGGGCTACTAAAAAAAATTGTGGGAGGGCCCCGTGTGCCCCAGGGGTTGAGAATCACTGCTCTAAATTGATCTGAGCTAAGAGAATACTTTTTGGAAGATGACCAAAATGCAGTGTATGTACCAGCCCCCCCCCCCCCCCCAATATTAACATAGTAATTTAGGTTGAATAAAGATGTACATCATTAAATGTTCACCCCCCCCCAACTAAAATTTGCCCCATTGTGTAGTGCAAAAAAAATCCTTACCTTTCTCCTCTGGTCCTTATGGTTGTCCTGCACAACCTGATGAACGTCCAAAAAATGAAAAGTAAGAGCCTGTGTGTAATCTGGTGCCTGCTACTTCCTGGTCCTCTTAGAGGAGTCTGGCATGTGCAGTGGAGCTTTCCCCATCCCTCCCCCCAGATCCTTCAGCACTGCATCAGATCTTTTGAAAAAAAAACTTCATACACTTTAGGGACTGTAGGGGAAACCACAACCCTAAATGCCAGCTTGAAACCTTTAAAATCAAACCAGAGATGCAGCTGCCGATCCAGCCCCCTCTGCTCTTCCATTCCCGGAAGTAGCAGAATAGGGCTATGACCAAGGGAATGCAGGTACATTTTTGGGCAGATTTTAAAGTTTCAAAGGTAGCAATTAGGGTAAACCAGAGTAAATCAAACCTCAAAAAGTTTAAAAAGTAAGAAATGTAAAGGTTTATATTTTAAAAAATATTGTCCCAGTAACAACATTTGTGAGTATAAATTACAAATTTGTACAGCAGAAACTAAAGTCATAAAGGAATTCAATATCATCTCATCTTGTACCAAACAGTGAATGAGACATCTGTGACTATAGTAGCTTTAATGGACAACTAAAGCCACAGAACAACACTGAACCAGAAGTGAGGACACTTTGATATAAAACCAGTAATCTGTGTCTTACCACTCATTTTGATACGGGCGCTGGGAAATTTACCTAAATAACACGTGGTTTGTGTTTTACTTCACAGCATTCTAGTATCACACAGTTTGGTCAACAACCATTATGTTCTGCACATGCTCAGTCCTTAGCTATGGCAGAAACTTGTTACAGTTGGTCACACCCATTAATAATCTCTAGCCAATACTTTTACAGGACAGATAAGGCAGGGAAGCATGTGACTGAGGTCAGGGGGTGTGGTCTGACACTGCACATACACACAAATACTTCATCCAGTTCTTAACAGGCTTACATTTACTTTAATACAATTTACTGAAGTGGCATTTTATAGTTTATTGGTGTTTTTAGGGGGATTGTTTTCAGATTCTGAAGTATAAAAAACTGGGTTTAATTCTCCTTTAATCTATACTATTACTATTATCAATAGAGATAATAGTAGGGGTGAATGCATTTTTTTCGGCTTCAGCTATAGTAATATTTTGACTGTGTTTTCTGAAATAAAGTTTTATACATTGCCTTATTCACAGAGGAACTGTACAAAAAGAAACTGTTTCAAATAATAGTGTTGTTTATGCTAAAGATAACATTTTGCTTGAAATACTGTCAATTTTGTTCCTGCATGAAGGGGAACTAAATGGAAGAAAATCACAAACCCCTCAGTTGTACCCATGGTGAGAACCTAAAATTCAATGTCCTCACACCGGGGGCTGGTGGTACAGCTGGTAGATCAGGTACTTACCTTCTAGGTGCGCTCAATGCTCTTCTCTTGGCCTGTCCCTTCCTAACATCATTTTTATTTAACATACCCACATGCTTAAAGGGCATCTATAGTGAAAAAAACATATTGGCCCATTGCAAAGTTAAATTCATGTACTCTGTGCTGCCTTAATCCTATCTCTGTCAGTGGCTCTGTTTAATCATGGTGTCAGATCTCAGTGCAGCACTCCCCCCTTCCCTCCTGTTACCTTCTCCATGTCTCAACTCCGGCTAACCGATAAGCTTATCATGTGCAGTAGGAGTTAAAAGTTCAACATCCTGAAAAACACACCCACGCACAGTGGCCAATAGAAAGCAAGCTGTCCTGGAGACACGGAAGAAGAAGGAGAATAATACAGTTTACGATCTCTCACTTTGTGACCGATCATCAATCAGTGAAAGCTATTAAGAAGGGGGGTCAAGTTCAGCCTTATATCTACCATCAAAGCTACCTCTCTCCCCCTGCTAATGCTCTTATGTTTATAACAGAGCAGGGAGGGGGGATCACTTCACAGGGACTTGATTGACAGTCCAAGTAGGAGTAGAGGAATGCAATCAGGTATTCTTCTAACTGGCGTATCTCAGGACAGAGAGGGAATCTGAAAAAAGTGAATACACTGGGTGTTAGAATAAATATCCTCACTAGTCCCCCGGACTCTGATTGATGCCTGTCAGACTCATTTAGAGACCTTTCAGCGCTGGGAGAAATGGATCACACAACACGCATGGTGTAGTAGAGCCCAGTTTCTCGGTTTATTCACATGTTACATTGGGTTTTCACAAAGAGAAAAAGTGAATAATAGAACACATGGAAATAAAGAAAAAAAAAAGTTAATTTTCCCACTATAGATGCCCTTTAATCCTAAACTCACACCCCTTTCACCTAATGGTAACCCACCAAATATCCCCAAATCTCTAAAGCACTAGTAAACTTATACACTTATACATTTTTACTTCTATTTTTCCTTAAATTTTATGTTAAGTAACTAGTAAACTAGTCAGGTTGCAAATCAGCAGCGTGTTTATTTATTTAACATTTTTAGAGATGAGCACAAATGGAAACCTTTATAAACAGTTAATAAAAACTGTCTGAATGAAACTTCACCATATTACATGTCCCTAAAGATCAATTACCATTTTTGTCTAAGGCTGTATTAGGGCAAAATTATATGAATAATGTATTCAATTTAAAGTAAACACATGCCAATGTATTCTTACCCACTGCGCATTTGTTTTTATTACTTTAACTCGGTCTGACCAAAAAATATAATTGCTTTACAGTTGCTATGGGATATTACAGTGATGCAAATGATAACTACCTAATGATTCTAAATACAGTGGATATAAAAATGCTACACACCCCTGCATAAATCCTGCATAAATCCTGTCTAAACTTGTTCACCTTTTTTGCATTAGTGTGCACACCCAGTGTGGCTGCATCCTGTAGGATGATTCCAATTAATCTTCTACTCGAAAAGCATGGTTTGCAAAGGACTTTCAAAACATAAAAAAATAACTTGTCATTAAAATATATCAATCAGGACAGGGATACAAAAAGTATTCAAAGTATTAAATACTCCATGAAGCAGGATGAAGACAATCTAACAAGTGGATAAATATGTCTCAACAGTGACTATGCCAAGATAAGAACTTCCCTCCAGGATTGGTGAGATTAAAAGTAGAAAACTGAACAGAGAGGACACCAAAAAGCCTATAGCAACGTCATAGAGTTGCAGAATTTCTTGGCAAGAACTAGTTGTTTACTACATGTGACTACAATCAACCATTTTATTCATATGTCTAGTTAAGGAGTAGGATAGCAGGACAAAAAAAAAAAAAATCAAGCCTGGCTAGCTAAACTTAGCAAATATATATAAATGGGCATAAATGCAGTTTCCAGGAGAAGAAAGCGCTTTCTCCTGAAAGCAGGAAGGAAGGTCTATGTTCTCCATGTCCCTGGCTCTTGCCATGCATTCTTTTTATATCCACTGTATGTAGAGTATTTGGTAAAGTCTTGGTAATTGCAGCACTCTTTAAATTATGTAAATAGATTGTAGTATATATTAGTTTGTTTTTCTATAGCTTTTTATGTCTCACTTTAAATTAATGTACAATTTAAATTAGTAGCTATTCCTCTTACAGTATGTTGGCGGTAGGGATGGCATAGAACTCGAACTCGAACGCGAGTTCGAGCCGAACTTTCGAGTTCCGGACGGATCCAGACTTCTCGTACTATCCCGGACGCGGACTTTCGATATTTCCCGGACTTTCGATGATTTTCGAATGTTCGAACATTCGAAAATCATCGAATTTAAAAAAAAAAAGTGCCCACATGTCCAAAATCACCAAATGGCATCTAATTTGAGCATTGCCAGCCCCCTGGGTATAAAATGCAATGCAACCAGTGCCATTTAGTCAGTGTGTTGGAGTGTATTTAGTGGAGACCTGACAGTGTAGGAGTTGGAGAGAGTTTTCTGAGCTTTCTGTGTGTGGATTTCAGCATGGTGGTTTAGCTCTTGTAGTTAACCACCCCTGTATTCACGCATCTTGAGACCCAACAGTCCTATCTCCTTCCTAGCTTTCCCTTGCACAAAGCAAGTATGTATACCATAATCTTGTAATGACTATACAACCTCATTGAATCTGTGTGCACACTTATTCTACTATTATATTGTTATACGGACTTCCAAGAAGCAATTAGGATCCACTGTTTCCTATATATCCCAGGACGGGCCGATCAAGAATTATAATTGCTGTTTGAAACTAGCTTATATTCCAGTGACTGCTCTTTATTTGCGCTGTATCTAAGTGTGTTATTTTAGACCCATTTTTAGACGGTGCCTTCATTTGAGTAGTTCCATTATAATTACCGGGTTAGATATTTTATGTATCAGGTAGAAGTAATGTTGTAGCTGGCCAGCTATATATATTGTTTATGTGTATTTTATTGATAATAAACTGTATTTTATGTTTTTAGCTACAGCGTATGTTGTGGTGTACACAAGTTGCATCCTTTTTATTAGTTGTAGGGGGTGAGGAGCCTGAGTCACTGCCGTGGTTATGACAGTGATCTAGGGTGGTCTCTTTCCCGTTTGTTTGCCCGGTAGGGGGTTCCCGGGCGCTCCTGTGGTGGTTTCAGTATTGGTACATTTCTATTTCTAATAAATACTTTAACGTGTGTTGGGAGATCCTAGTAAGAGGTCACTGGAGGGACACAAATTAGCATACCTGGTTGGAGTGACAGGTCTTTCCCTGTACATGCATTTATTTATAATTAAGATTTCTGAGAATCTACAGCTCGGATTTCAAATCTGAAAAATGTGTGGACCATTACACTTTCTAAAGGTATGATTTTTGAAAATTCGATTTTTGGAAGTATAGATACCCTTTAATCTAAGCTATGAATAGGATATATGAGTAACACCTTCCTTACAGCAGCAACGGAAAAAGGTCTAGAGCTAGTAAACAAATCTCAGTAGAGGTAAAGTAATTTGCAACCTAACGCCAGATTTTGCCTAATGTGAACTGGTAGCTTTAAATGATTTGCTGACCCAACTGTCAGGAAAGAAGAAAACATACAAGTCATCTCATTAGGTAACACCTACACAATCTGACCCTTTGCAGCACAATGCAATAAGCAAATCCATGAAGACTATTTTTAGCATCAGGCACGTTGGTAAAAAATGACAGAGCAAATTTCCATTTGACCAGATATGTATATACGGTTTATTTATCTTCTTTGAATAAAATAGTCTTTTTTCCATCCGTAAAATAAAATTACCATGTAAGAATAGACCAGTACCTGCCATCTATCTACATAATCACTTTCAGTCGTGCTTTTAGTGTGCAGCAAACATCCTGCCTACAAGGCAGACAAACTAATTTACAAACCACATTAAAAACATTAGAACATTGTATATCCAGTAAACATTTTAGAAGGACAATTTAAAACTGTACATCTGTACAAAAATAGTGTTTTTCTACATATTGGTTCCACACAAGTGATGCGTAGTAAGTGCAAAAAAATGCATGTTAGTTAATCCATGATTTCCGGATCTCTTGTTTTCGCGAGTAAGCAGATGCTGCTTGATCTCCAGACTGATAGACTACAACCTCTCCAGGTTTGGGAGTAGATAATCTTTTAAGTACAGTGCTCTTGCTTCTTTCTGCTTTTATGGATGCCGGAGGCTGATAAGTGCTACTATGGCCTCTCTGTGCTTTGGTAAGCCTACTAGGACGAACAAACACTCCATGCTTGGGTTTGCAGCTGAAATACTCCTTACCTTTTACTGTTCCATCATGTTTGCCTTAAAAAAAAAAAAAGAAAAGAAAATTATTGCTGTGCCGTATAAGTCCTATATATTGGCCTCTGGATTGGAAAAAGGCTGATGTTATTCCAATATTCAAAAAGGGTAGTCGTTCACAGCCAGGTAATTACAGGCCTGTAAGTTTAACTTCAGTGGTGGGGAAGATCCTGGAAAGTTTAATAAGGGAACATGTTCTAGAGTATCTTTCAAGGACTGACATTATAAGTAGTAACCAGCATGGATTTAGGAGGAATAGATCTTGTCAAACTAACTTGCTTGGCTTTTACGATGAAGTAAGTATAAATTTAGACTATGGCACAGGAGATGTAGTTTACTTGGATTTTGCAAAGGCTTTTGATACAGTCCCCCATAGATGACTAATGTATAAGCTAAGGTCTGTTGGTCTGGGGAGTCACATTTGTACATGGATAGAAAATTGGTTAATGAATAGGATGCAGAGAGTAGTTGTAAATGGGGCTTCATCATTATGGACCAAAGTGCTAAGGGTTCTGTGTTGGGGCCACTTCTATTTAATCTGTTTATTAATGATTTGGAAGTGGGTATTGTCAGCAAGGTTGCTGTGTTTGCTGATGACATAAAACTTTGTCGACCATTAAAAACTTCAGAGGATGTGCAATCGTTGCAGGGGGATCTAGATAGATTGTCACATTGGGCTGCTAAGTGGCAGATGAGATTCAATGTTGATAAATGTAAGGTGATGCATTGTGGACTTAAAAATCCTTGTGCTACTTATACTATAAATGGTTCTGTTAAGTGAATCTCTGTTGGAAAGGGATCTTGGAGATTTGGTGGATAACAAACTTAAAGGTAGCAAGCAGTGCCAGGCGGCAACCGCCAGAGCCAGCATGGTATTGTCTTGTATAAAGAGAGGTATGGATTCAAGGGAGGAAAATGTTATTTTCCCTCTTTACAAAGCATTGGTAAGGCCTCATTTGGGCCTCAAGGGCAACTAAATATGGGAATTGGGGGAGCTTGAATCTGAAGAGAGACTGGAAAAGTTACAATTATGTACGCTGGAGAAAAGGCGTTTGCGTGGGGATATGATTACTGTGTATAAATACATTAACAGGCCATACAATAAACTATCTGGGGCATTGTTCACCAATAGAACATGTCAGACTTGAAGAAAAAAGGTTTAGGCCTCAAGTTCAAAAAGGGTTTTTCACTGTGAGAACTGTAAAGCTATGGAATGGTCTTCCAGTGGATGTTGTTACGGCAGGTTCATTGGTCAGTTTAAAAAAAAAAGCTGGATGAGTGTCTGCAAACAAGGAATGTTGCAAGTTACTGGTATTGATACATAAAGTAGAGTTGATCCAGGGAAATTTCCGATTGCCACTAAGTCAGGAAGGAATTTTTCCCCCTTCATAAATTTGGTGGGGTTTTTTTTGCCTTCTTCTGGATCAACAGTTAGGCAGGAAATGAGGATATTGCTAGATGGGTTGGACTGGATGGACATATGTCTTTATTCAACCTCAAATACTATACTTTACTATACTATACTATACTATACCACTCTATACTATACTATACCACTCTATACTATACTATACCACTCTATACTATACATTAGACTGTGGCTAATGCTCTGAGGCCAATGCACTGTATAAGAACATATCACTCAGAAACAGGATAGAGAAAGCGTCCCTATCTGCATAGCCACATAGGGAGGAAAAAAGACCAAAAAGGGGTTTGTACTGATTAAGGAACTATAGGAACACTAAACCGGGTTTTTAAACTACGTACAATCTGAATCTATTATTCAATGGTAGGTAAGAACGCTTCTTCCCACTTCCCTTTGAATAATAGAACACCAGGGGAACACTGCAACACTTACTATACCGGCGCTCCACTCACTGCTCTTTATCAGTTGACAGGCGGGCTGTCCTAATCTTGAGCCTATCTTTTGTATTGGCATGCATGCATTGCAGATAGGCACTCGGTTGGGACATCATGCCTGACAGATGAGAAGGAGCTGCAAGCGGAGTGCCGGTAAGGTAAAACCGTGTATACACCATGAAATATTTCGGCCCGATCGTCAGATAGCTGAGTGTATCGGTCGATCAGGCCAAAATAAGCACATGGGTTTGTGGCCACAACCAACTGACCATTCACCTGAACCAGACACGCCACGGCCACTATTGCAGCGACTGACGAATGGTCGGTCAGGAGGAAGGATTGCAACACGTGTATCATGCTTAAGTGCTGCAGTGTTCCCCAGGCATTCTATTATTCACAGGGAGGTGCGAATAAGCGTTCTAATCTCCCTGTGAATAATACTGTAGATTCAGATTTTATGTAATTAACAAAGTACAAACAATCTGCTTACTGTTTCTTTAAAAAAAAAAATATTTTAGGTTTAGTTTTAGGTTTATTTATTGCTGGGTTAGTCATTTTAGCAATATTCTTACCTAGCTGTGTATGAAGTTCAACTCCAACCCATATGCCATGGGAAAAATCTACTGTGCCTATGTATCGCACAGTCCCAGTTTTGTTTTCCCCTAGGTATACTTGATCGCCCAGTGTGAGGCAGAGAGTGCCATAGGAAGGATTGTCTTCACAGTCAAAATGATTAATATGATTTTTTCCAATCAAACTGTCGTCAGAAGAATGAGCATGAGGTCTTTTAACTAAGGCAGAATCAATCAGGCAATATGAATTCTCATCATTGGTAAGTGGTTTATTAGTGAGGTCTGGTAGTGAGGTGTAGTCCATAACACCACATCTTTTTTGTTTGTCCCCATTGGAAGAGAGAATTTGTGAGTGTTCCAAATCTTTCCCATCCTCAACCCCCATAAACTCTGTGAATGAATGATCTTCTAATAGATTACAAGTGTGCTCCAAAGCCACTTCACAGGGCAAACATTTTTCAGTGCTTACTGTATTATTACAGATTGGTGAATCCACATTAGAACATGATACACTTCTAAAAAGGACAGCAGCAGCTTTTTCAGTAGTGCAATGTGGCACTTTTTCAAAGGCACTTTTTTCTGTACAGTTTGTTAGTCTAGTTACACTGTCTGCAGAGAGCCTACCATTTAAACCTTTTTGAGATGTAAGATCCTTTGCAGAATGGTTCACTAAAATGTCTCGGCCATCAAAATCTCCTGCTTGACCAACTAAATGATCCATACTCTCACTGGAGGGTACCAGTATATCAGAAAGTGTGGCGTTAGAAGCACTGTGCGAAAAATATCCACTAGTAATACTGCTGGTGGTGGGACTGCGGGAAAATTCTTTATCCAGGGCTCGGGAGCAAGTGAAATCTGCTTTGGAGGAGACCCAATCCTTGCTGTCCAAACTTGAATTGTAAACACTAAAATCTGCAAACTCCTCTGGGACATATGGCCTGAAGTTCTGAAAACTAATTGAATGGATTTCTTTTTTGCTGTTCCCCTCAGATTCATTATCTTCTTCCTCAGAATCCTGCAAAATCAATAAATATGGAGATGTGATTTTAATAGTTTAATATTTTAGGAATGATACCATATGAATCTTCCATCTTGTTTATTACTAATTTTTGTTTTGTTTTTTAAATTAAATTAATACAAATGTGGTGTACTTTATTTTGTTATGTATCACACTGTAAAATATGTAAAGAGTGGCAGGTGGTTATGGCAGAAGACTTTGTGCCTATGGATTCCATCCTTTGCGTACCTTATTTTTACCTACAAGACAAGAACTCCTGGCCATAAACCATAAACAAAAAGGCCTTTTAAATAGCACCTTTAATTATCATGCTGATCTGTCTATGCTGCTCTGGCTTATTGACTTCTATACTGCTATGCAACACATTCAAGTCAAAGCACTAAGATGTACAACGCTCAAAACCTTAAAGGGCATGTCCACCCCAAAAGTGAAAAATGCCCTGCATGTAGAGGGCCCCCCTAACATGTAAAAATACCACACTCACTTGTCCCACACTCTTACCTCCTCCATGTGCCTACAGACTTCAGGGTTTACTCTGCAGTCAAAGCAGTTATGTATTCAAGGAAGTTTGTTTCCTGGGCGCTATGAACGCTCAGTGAGGGTGTGCAAAAACTCTGAGCCTTCCCATTGTAAAGAAGGGGAGGAGGGGGGGGCAGCAAGGAAAGAGAAAGATATCTCAGCCTACAAGTATTAACGGAAAGGCGCATATGGCATCCATGCAATGTAAAAAATGGATCACATTGTGCACATATTAAGGGAGATTCAATAAAAGTTCTTATCGTTAAAAATGGTGCTAATTTTGCCCCAACCAATCAGATATTACTTAACATTTGAAAGCTAACATCTGATTGGTTGGGGCAAAATTAGCACCATTTTTAACGATAAGAACTTTAATTGAATAACCCTGTTTGTGTATAGCGAGACCTAGCCCTAACCACATAAATGGTTGTTTCACCTAGGTAGAAAGCATACACATATGAATGAAATGGTGCTCACAAACAAAAGCACCAGGATAGAAATTCAAAATAAATCCATTATTTAAATGTAAGCCTTAAATTTGAGGCTGATGCAAAAGCATTTTGTTTATAGTACATCCACCCGCGATGCATAATGTGTAGGAACGAACATTTCGGCCGATAATCAGCCCGTGTGTAGGCACTTTTCGGCAGAAACGGTCATTTGTTCGGAGATCCGCCAGGTTGGTCGGTCAACAATCCCTGACCGAACATCTGTTTCGCCCGTGGCTACACACGGGCCGACTATCGCCTGAAAAGTTTGTTCTTACATATTGTGCATCGCGGGTCGTGACCAATGATAGCATGTGTGTACAAACCTTAAGACTTAAAAGGCTTAAAGGGTATGTCCACCCTTATTTCTATTTTTTAATATTGCCTTCCCCCTGGTCCCCCAGCCCCAACCGCATGGTTTTTATTTTTAGAAAGCCCCCAAACTTTTACTTACCTCCCCTCTTTCCTTCGCCGCGCTGCCGGCCCTCTGCTTGCGAGAATGCAAGCAGAGGGGCGGGACCGGCAGTCGCGTCTGTGATTGGCTGAGCGGCAGCCAATCACGGACGCGGCTGCCAGTCATTCAGTGCAGCGGAGGAAAGAGGAGAGGTAAGTAAGAGTTTGGGGAGCTTTATAAAATTAAAAACCATGCGGTTGGGGCTGGGAGACCAGGGGGATTACTATAATTACAGGGGTTTTATGCTAGGGGGAGGGATAGTAGAACGGGAGGAGAGGGAGGGGGAGGGAGGGGGAGAAGAGCTGCAGTACGCATGGCAAAAATCTACTGAGGCCAGCTAGCAGGCAGAGCCCTGCTAGCCTCCTGGTGGGCAGTTTTGGGACTTTGGGGGGGGACTACAGGAGAACCTATGGAGCTGGGATGTGAGGTAAGGATTACACTACACTACATGATGGGGCCAGTAGTTGGGGGGATTATAGTTTTGGGGGTGGACATGCCCTTTAAACTTCCTCTACAAATATATACATTTCAATTGAGATGGAAAAATAGGAATATGGTTGCAGATGGTCTAAAGCCCGAAAAGTAAATGAAAACAAAGTTCTTTTTGATAATGAAGCATTTTGTAATGAGAACAAATTCTAGCACCCACCCCACCATTAAGGGAGCCAAAGTTGACTTACAATGGTACCTTGAGGAGTGCCATTGTATTCTAATGGCATGCAGCAGTCATTAGGTCCTGATGGCACATCAGTGCCAGTGCTAAGTGGTTGAGGTGAAGGCATGCTCTGTAAAGGTTAAGACACACAACAAATCACACCAAAAAAACAAATGTGAACAAACAATAACAAGTAAGTGATATGTTAAACCCGTGCAGGTGACATAATGAAAAATGCTTGCTATGAACATGCAACAACAAACAAAAAAAAAGCTAAATGAACAATGCTACACACTCACATGCAACACCATTAGAAGTTTTTATGACAATCTCACTTTGTGTTAAAGGGACAGTTCAGTGGAAATTATCAATATTTGTTAAATTGTTAGTTTGTGTAATGTCTCCTTAGTTATTCTACACATTCCCATTTTGATCAGTTGATTTCATACACTTTGCTGTTCCCTGCTGTTGACATTAGTGAGCTGACATTTCAGGTTCTAACGGCCCTTCTTCTTCCCAGGATGCACCACTTCCTTGGAATGTTCCGAACAGTTCTACTGATTGGCTGTTGGATGGGTCAAAGATGCTCAGATCTCTACTGAGCAACTGAATCAACCCAGGCGCTGGGTCAAGGGCAAGACCATAATGGTCTCTACTAGGGGTCCTGCAAACAGGAAGTCAGTATTTCGGTTGCATTTATTTATACACAGACAAAATGCTGAATTGGCAGATTAAGGTCATTGGGATGAAAAAAAATCTGCTCTTTTTTCTGAAAAGCATATGTATTTGCACTGAACTTCCCCTTTAAGGAATATAAATATTCTGACACATTACATTATTTATTGTAAACCAGTAAAACAAAGCACATTTATTTAGTAATATAGTTGATTAAACAATTGTAATGTATGGCATTAAAGACAAACTATTTTGCCTTAGCTTTCAGAAATATAGATTAAGTAATAAAAAGAAACATTTCTATTTCCAATATGCAATAAAGACATCTTGTAAAAATTACATATTTGAAGCTGCTTATTATGAGTGAATAGTGTAGTTGGCAATGGAGGACTTGTACTCAAAATAAAGAAAAGTTTGGAAAGAGCTCTATCGTACATTTTAAGCAGGTCTATGATGATGGCTCTAGCTGTTGTGAATTTAATGTTTTAATCATGTAAAGTTCCACTTCCTTGTTAGCTACTCTTCTGTGACAGATACAGGATGAGCTATACCATAAGCCCCAGGTGATGAGGAGGAAATTATTTTCTGTTTGTTACCCTGCAGTTTATTTTCCAGCCAGCATGAATAGCATACAGCCTTTCCCGGCCAATACAAAATGTATCCGTTTTCAAAATTTTGCCGTTTTTACAGACTTTTTTTTTCTATTCCTAGCAAAAGATAAAGCGTCTAAATGTACCTGTATTCTTCGCTTATGCAGTGGTGGCTCACCAGTCTAAACATGTTTTAGAGGTTATGGGTTCAAATCCCCAGACTTTGTTTATTTGTTTCCATTATGTTCCTAGCAAATGATAAACCGGGAGATTCAATAAAAGTTATTATCCTTAAAAACAGTGCTAATTTAAACCTCACCAATCAGATCTCATTTAACATTTGAAAGCTAACATCAGATTGGTTGGGGCAAAATTAGCACCAATTTTAACGATAAGACCTTTTATTGAATCTCCCTGAAAGTTTCTGCATGTACTAATTTCTATATGGTAACTGTGTTGGGATAGTAGTATGAAGATTTGCTTTTAGAAAGAAAAGGTAAATGAGGTTGCAGGTTTAATTCCCCAGACTTACTTTTAATCTTTACTGAAATTTTAATATTTTTCTTACATCCATGCTAGCTAAAAATACTGCAAAAATGACTTTACTTTTTTTGTGTGAAAAGCAAAGGAATATATCCTTGTTAGGTACAATGGGGCTCATCTACCCAGAGCCGCTGGGCAAATATATGCAGTTAAACTTGCGCTAACCGGTTTGCTACCAATTAGCGCAATTGCGCAACCTGCGCATCCATACTAGCGGCGGATGCGCGGGTTCCGCAAAAATCACCCGTGCATCCGACGCTTGTGATTTAATATCGCATTTGCGCTCATTTTAGTACCGGACCTTAACGCTAGCAGATAGCTGCCATTGAAATCCCGCATTGGGTAAATTCCTTACTGGGATTTACTCACATTCGTAAACGCAATATTAAATCGCAGAAGAAGCATTTACCCAGAGCTATTACCCGGCTCTGGGTAAATGAGCCCCAATATAATCCCTGTTCTGTGTCGGAGAGGGAGGATTACTGTGTTGTTATATTATTTTATTATTCGCTGTCAGCTTCTGGGAAGCAAGGCTGCTGTTGAGCATTACACAGCATGTTTAGTGTACTATGTACACTTAGCTGGAAGTCACACAGCTAAGGTAGATTATGGAAGCAGCCACAGCAAATAAAGAGGTGAAACACAGCTTGTTGTATGTTTGTGCATGTGCTCTGTCTATTGGGACAAAGTTGTCTGGAGACTTTAGTTCCTCTTTAATTTTCTTCCACATACCTCTTGTGTGTGGCCAGATTTACCATAGCCACACAATGGTAATTTAATGACAGAAATTATTAAACTGCAAAATAATATGTATGTATGTACCTTTTAACTAGGAAAAGTCACTATAAAGTCTATACCAAACATAAGTTATTCTATAAATCAGTATATACATAAACAAATGTGA
Organism: Hymenochirus boettgeri; assembly: GCA_019447015.1. Lineage (NCBI taxonomy): Eukaryota > Metazoa > Chordata > Amphibia > Anura > Pipidae > Hymenochirus > Hymenochirus boettgeri. Next base: position 176,328,063 of record CM033474.1, on the reverse strand, counting down.
ATGTGTGACAGCCTTAAGACGCTTAAGCTCTATACACACGGGCCCGACCCATGATGCATAAGTGGCAGACAAATGGCCATTGCAGACCACATCGGCTGGTGTATTGTTTCTTGGTCAGGCAGTATGGTCGTTCAGTTGGGCAACATCGATGATCCGCCGGGCTGACCGAATATCCACCAACAGATAGTAGGCTAAAAAGGCTATTCGTCTGCCACTTGTACATCTCGGGTCAGGCCCGTAATTACAAGTGTGTACCAAGCTTAAACATGGCCTTATCTAATTAAGCTTGCTTCAGCAAAGCCAGTAATATGTAATGATAAGGGATAGGTCCTTGAGTGGAGGGCTATATGAACAATGGATATCTGCATTCAGTCAAGCCTATGATTGATGACCTACCATAGCCCTAAATACGTCAGGCAACCGAGTAAGCTTCTTTCATGTTACTTAAGTTTCTGTGTAATAAAGTTTTTACTTAAAGAACTGATCGGAACCTTTTATGGAGTCAGCTTTCCAGTGTGCGCTACCCTAACCCTGTTTGAATGGACAATAGATGTTTCAGGACTCTGTGAAGGACCCAGGGCAGAGGCACCTGGGTCATCTGTGTGGACAACTGAGTATGCCATTTTTATGGCCTGTCAATTTGTTCATATGAGTTAAAAAGTTTTATTAATAAGTGTACCACCAAGTGATAATCAAAGCATTTTGCGAAGGGTCTGGGGGTTTCCATACCCAGACCTTCAGACTCCACACGTAAAATGAAAGACAGTCTAATGGAAGCAACACATATGTAAAAATTTTTATAATATTTCCCAATGAGCTGAGAAAGTGATGCCTCTTATTTCTCTCCAGAATTCCTGCACCTCCCTGGGCATTAGTTCTGCAGCAAGGGGAGCTGAATTATGTGTTGTCCAGATGCCCTCTTTGTATGGTGACCAGGGAAGCTGGGGCATCAATTATCAGCATTAAAGGAAGGAACGGCCACTTACAATCCTACATATCTCTAAAACTTTTCTTTTGGAAAGTCCACTTTCCTGTCTGTCATTTTTCAAAGATCAGACTACACACATTCCCGAGCGTTCCTTATGGGAGAACTCGGGACTGTGTTTCTCTCGTCCGTGGCAGACTCCCCTATAGGGAGTCTACCACGAGTGAGAGAAAATTTCCCTCTTTCCCGAACGAGCATTCGGCCAAACTTATCATTCGGCGGCAGCACACTAGTCCAGGAAAATTTTCTCGTGCGACAGTATCAGGGCTTTATCGGTACTGTGTGTACCCAGCTTTAGTTCAGTTTTTATATAAAATAAAAACAAGAAAAAATGGTGAAAATGCCAAGGAACAGTGGCAGAGCCTTCTCCTCATTATTTTTTCCTGTATATACTACAAAACAGTCTGGCAAACCATTTTCTTTTATACAAACTGACAATTTTCAAACAATCAGTCAGTTTATCGTATAATGTTGTATAATGTCAGCTGTGACATTCCACTTTGGCTCTGGCTTTGCAGGAGCAAGCTTAATTAGATAAGGCCATGTTTCACCTGTACACAATTGCAAATATTTTTAAAAAATATTGAAGGTTAATTAGAATAGTTTACAGGGTTTTTTTTCAAATGCAACTCTGACAACTTAATATATGTCCATACCTCTTGACTAAGAAGAGGCCGGGTTTCCACTTGGATCTTTCTTTTATGTTCTTCTCTAACAGGCCTTAATGGTTTGAAGAATTTTGGTGTCTGAGGAGAGAATGTTTTGAATGGACTTGAATGAAGACTATCTAGTGTACCTCCTAAAAGAAAAAGTATAATTTAAAGCAGTAATTACTTATGATTAATTCTATTTACATGATTTATAATGAATGACAAACAATTCAGCTGACAATTTAGCATTGGTACAGGCATCCCCTGACATTGTTTAGTGATCGGTCTTTCAAACAAAATCTGAGCAACTTGTTTGTATGGCGATTGTTACATAAACTATTGTTGGAATGATCAAAAATCATTCCAAATTCCATTTATATTAAGTGTGTAGCCAGCTTTTCTCCAAAAGGAAACTTATCTCTTTGATTCTTTGAATCTCTTTGAAAAGTAGTAATATCAGGGAATAATTAACAGATTATGTAATTTGCAGCTTTGATCATTGATAATTCAGTCAGTTGGAGATCTGTATAGGCTGTTATATGCAATCCAAGTCCAATATTTCAGCCTCATAATCCGCTGTAACTGATATTTCCGTCAATCGACCCGAAATATCAGCAAACATTTCTGCTGTGACCGGGCTTTCAAAGTCCTGGAATCGGACATAAAATGGATCGGATGATGTGGAAATGTTGTGGCACATACCACCTACCCATTAAAATACACCACCTCACAATATTTAAGGAATAAAGGTGGCCATACATATATTCGATTTTGCTTACCCAACCGAGCACTCCCGCCACATTCGATCGATCCTGCCAGAACCGCCTTTCCTATTCTTCTATGCGACCAACATTCGATCACAAAATGAATGGCATTTTGCAAACGCATGTTGGTCGCATAGAAAAATGGGAGAGGCGATCCGGCAGGATCGATCAAATGTTGCGGGAGGCTCGGTTGGGTAAGCAAAACTGTATATATGTATGGCCACTTTTAGACTGAGTCAATACACCAAAAAAAATATCTACTATATCATCCTGACAACATCATCCTATTCAAAAATTGGACTTTATAATTGTGGAAAACATCATCCAGTTTCTTGATACATATAACAATGTATAAATCTTATAGATTTAATCCAAATTTTTCTTTTACCAAAACTCCTCAATGCCCTTCATCATGCCTTGAGCTATATACCAAATATCTACGTCTCTTAACAGATTACTAACCAGCTTCATCTGAGGCAGAAAAAGAACTAGAATTCGCCTATCACAACTACAAAAGACCAAGCAGGATATCTACCTACCAAACTGTACTACTTGGCCAGTCAAGTCAAATTATTAAGACACTGGTTCAAACCCACAGGGCTACCTATACCCTCAGAAAACATGATGAATCTCTACCGAAAAGGCCCATGTTTATAGAGTCAACCCTGGGTTGCATTTTATAGGCTCCGGTACCAAGTTGCATGAGCCAAACAATGCCCTACAACTATAAGGAACTCTAACAAGACACCCCCTATAGCAAAGTAGAAACTACCAGCAACTAGCAGATTTTTCCAACTATATGAACTGGGTTTATAAAAGCATTCACACATTTGGCAAAGTAATAAAAAATCCACCACTTATAGACTTTGATATGCTACCACAATAATATAGATTCATATACTCAAAACTGCAGCACTGTATACAGTCAGAATTCTCCCTATGAGGCTTCCCCCTCTAAGCTAGGTACACACAGTACAGATTTCTGAAAGATGACAGACAGGATCTGCAAGATCCTGTCTGCCATCTTTCAAAGATCTGCATACACACAGTCCCGAGCTTTCTCCCTATGAATATCCACGGGAGAATGCTCGGGACTGTGTGTTTCATCGGCCGCGCTAGACTCCTCTATAGGGAGTCTAGCGCGCCGATGGAATTTTCGGCCTTTCCCGAACGAGCGTTCGGCCGACCCGATCGTTTGGCGGCCGCGCGCTCTTTCGGGAAACGAACGTACACACATAACGATTAAGCCCCGATACCGTCGGACCAACGGTATCGGGGCTTAATCGTTAATGTGTGTACCCAGCTTTATCCTACCTTCTTAACTACTTGGTTCAATTACCACTAAACAATGCAATCCCATACCTCCCCTTCCTTTCCTTCTGGTGACTATCTAAATAAATATACGAACAACGTAAAGCATGAAAAGAAAGTTAGTGTTTATTGTTCTTGATACAAACAATACTTCCGATATCTTTTTTCCAGGGATAAATTTATATACTATCTGTGCACTGTTATAATTGTACAGTTATTAGTATTATTTGAATAAGCAAATGTGAATAATTGCACAGAGTACAAAAAAAATGGCACATACCTAAAGTTGCAGCTCCCTGACCTGCTCTAGCCTGTCCTCTTCAATGGATGGGCTGGCTAACCTATCGGAATGCATCACTACAATATTCATGCCCTTGCATAGGTGGCACATCACCTGGCTTGATAGCCTGGGGGGCAGGGCCAGATCAGGAGCTACAACTTTGGGCATGTGTTCTGGTGATTTAAATTAAAACGTGGGATTAAAAAGCTAGCATTTATATATGGACACCATACTAGTAACTAAAATTTGAAATGAATGGATTCAAGGTCTAATTTTCATTCCAATGCTTTCCTCCCTACACCATAGATTTTACAATGTTTACTGGCCTGAAAAATGGGTTTTTACAAATAGTAAAGATAATTTTCTTACCTACTCCACTGTCCCTTCTTCTGGGTGAATCACTCACTTGGCTGTTGTTAAATGATATATCCTTATAGCTGGAAGAATACTCTGAATCAAACTGGCTTTCTGACCAGCCCTAAAAAGTAATTCAAGACCAGACACTAAAAATCTAGACAACCTGTATTCAAGTACAAATATAGGGTATAGCTTTTATAGAATAACTGAATGTTTTATGTACAACTCTACTTACTGTATATCTGTTGTATTCAATTAGATCAAATGGACTTGAAGTTTAGTGGATCTTATTGAATACAACAGATATACCATGACCTGGATGAATGAGAACCTTCACTAGCATATTTCTACTTACTGTACCTAATCCCTACTGTCCCATACATTTTCGGGGCAGTCTAGGCATGACTTGGGCGATCTGGAGGTGGGACTAGTCAGAGTATAAGTAGGCACTGCCAACATCCCACCTCTCTGCCCAGAAAAGTTGGAAGATATTGATCTATATTTTCTTGATTAATAAATGAAAGCAACAGTTTCAGCCAGAATGGTGAGATTATGTATCCAAAGCATACAGCAATAATCGAAACATGTATGTTAATAAATAAAAAGCGAGTACTTAGTCTTTGTTTGGGATAAAATAAACATCTCATAAAAGTGCAGTGGCTTTTGTGGATGAGCAAAGCCTGCTTGTTGGATGCATTAACAAAGCTGGACAAAATGCTTTAGTGACTTTCTTTGTAAAAAAAAAAAAAAGTTGAGCAGTAACTTTGCAATAAAGAGTGACAAAGGATATACAATGGAAAGTCTTCAACACACATATTTCAAGTGCTTCTATTTTATTTACTGTGTAAACTAAAAAGTGTTGTGCAACTTCGTGAACTATTGAGTTTTCTTTTACAGGAAAGTAGCAATTTTCTAAACACCATGGAGCTGATGGGAAGTAAGTTTGCAGTGTATAGTCATCTTAAGGGGCAACTGTCTCCAAACAAGTGAGGATTAAAAAAAAAGCCAATCTGTCATACCTTTAAAATTATCTTTATCTAAAACTTTCGGGAAGATATATTGCTGAAAATAATTAGCAATATAACTTCCTTAACACTTCCTGCTTTCAGCAGTTTGTAGCCATGTGACCAGTTTCTGCCTTCATTACTAGCCCCCCTCAGATTTATATTTTTAAGGCTGTGCAGGTACTTCCTGTCTTTCCAAGCATTAAGTCTTAAAGGACAACTTTACTCACCAAAACCTTGCTCCACTGTGGGAAAGTACCCAGGGTAAGGACCAAAACCCGCATGGTCCTCACCCCTGGGTTCACTTTCTAACTCAAGATTTACTCACGTACAGTTTCCTTCAGTGGTCTGATCCTAAAGTCTGTCGGCGACTGGGCAAATGAGATGGGCTCTGAAAGAATTGTGTCTTTTCATTGGCTGGATTGCAAACAGGGAAGCCAAAAGGAAAATTTAGGTAAATAAAGTCTAGGGGGCATATTTATAAAAAAGCAAAATTAGCGCAAAAAAATTACCGCCGTGATGTGTTGAGGTAATTTTAAGTCCCTCTGCGGCGATACTGTACAGTATCGCCGCGAAGGGACTTAAAATCTGCTAAGGGGGCGGGGCATACGCCCACCCTGCCCACAACCCCCCGCGGCGGCGGAGACCGCCGCTTCCCAGCAGAAAAGTGATCCCAGGGGTGCAGACCAAGGGGTTTAGGTCCTCACCCTGGGTACTAGTCTAGTGTAATTGTCCTTTAGAGGGCATGTCCACCCCCATATTGCCCCCACTGTGTAGTTTAAAATAATCCTTACCTTACATCTCTGCTCCTTATGGTTCTCCAGCTGTGTCTTTTCAAAGTCCAGGAAAGTGTAGAGCAAAAGCTGTCAGTGAGTCATCCGGTCCCTGCTATTTTTCTAACTTCAACAAGGCAGTGACATGCGCCCCCCACCATCCGGATTCATCCTCTGCAGTAGTAGCACCTAGTGTAAATTAAGGTAGGTACCCACTGCCCACCCCCAACCTCCGAAATACTTAAAATAAATGCTTAGATCATTACTTATGGACCCTTCTCTCCTGCGGCATCTTCAGTGAAGTCATTGAAGATGCATCTGTGATTGGCAGCATCTTAGCCAATTGCAAACGCGGCTGCCGGTATGGCCCCTGCTTGGAACTTCCGCAAGCAGGGGGCCGGATAAGAGATGATGTGGGAGAGAAGGGGCTGTAAGCAGCAATTTAAGCGTATTTTTAAAGAAATAAATAGGCGGTTGGGGGTGGGCTGAGGTCACCTACCTTATACTTAAAGGAGAACTAAACTTCAGTTTTTCAGATCCTAATGTGAAAGTTTTTCTCCCCAGAACACCTACACGTTGAAAGATTCTTCTCTAGTTATTTGCATTTAGTAGATATGAGTAATAGATTCTGTAACAAAGGAGGCTTCCATCTTGTTGCCAGTACAACTCATAGCCCATGTTGGCTTCAAAGAGCCACGCCCCCTGACCCCAGCATTCACTGTCTCTATGTGCAGAGTTTCTAGCATCTCTTTCTAGTGAAAGATAAAGCCTCTAAATGTACCTGGAATCACAGTTGATTTTCTGGTGGCGCACCATGTAAATGCTGTGTGTTTAGAAACAATCAGACCAAGAAGTCCCAAGTTCAAATCCCCTAGCTTACTTATGAAACAATATAACATGGTCTACTGCCTGAGTTTAGTGCTTTTTTTGTACATATGTACAATCTTTATATATAGCAGCTCTGTTATTTATTTACCAACCAGTGTGAATTGCTGACAGTCTTCCAGTAGCAATACAAAACAGTGTACTGATTTTACTGACATTTACTTCTATTGATTGAGAGTTCACCTGTGGCGTGCTCTGCTAAAGTGCTGGGTTAGGAAAAAAATCAGACTATTGGGACACAGGTTTGATTCCCCATGTTCCCTTTTTTTGTTTTTATTATGTGTCTAGCAAAAGATAAAGACTCTACATGTACTAGTCCATTACTTATTAGCCCTTGTGGCCTAGTGGTAGAAAGCTTTCTTTTTAGAAAAGACACAGAATAGAAGGTTGCTGGTTCGATTCCCCATACTTACTTTTATTTTTGTGAAATGTTAAATGTTTGTTTCTTTCATCCATGCTAGCAAAGACATACACTGCAAAGATTACTTTTCTTTTTTTGTATGTAAAGCATAGGAATTTATCATTGTTAGGGGACAGGAGCATTTCTAACGTGTTTACACAAAAACTGCACTGGTATCTGTGTTCTGTGTCAGAGGGAGGGAACTCTGAGCTGTAACATGATTGGCTGTCAGCTTCCAGGAAGCAAGACTGCAGTTTCCTGTGAAGTGTCCGGCGGACGCTTAGATGGGTGTTCCCAGATAAGGTGAATTATGGGAGCTGACCCTTAGTACACACAGGTTATTTTCATAAATCACCCAGCATCCACAGCAAAGGGAGACATGAGACACAGCTTGTTGTTCGTTTGTGAATGTGCTCTCTCTATTGGGACAATGTTGTCTTGGGACTTTAGTTCTCCTTTAAAGTTAATTTTTAGGGTGATGTCAATCAAACTACTGGAAGCAGTAATTATGAACATTATCTGCAATAATACTCACAGGCTGCAGCCAGAGATGTAATCCATTAAAACTGCAGGTTTAAAAGTTAAAACTGCAGGATTTTATTTAACCCTTACTTGTTCAAAAACTACAATTGCCCTTTCAGTAATATGCTGGTTGTGAGTAAAATCTGTACACACAATTTTATTAAAAATGGCTGCTGTTTTGTAACCATTCCCTGGCCAATACAATCAACAGAAAAAAGATCAGGAGTGGATCAGGAAGTAAAAAATTTGCCAGTGTGTAAGAACTTGTAGGCTTTTTCTTCCCAATTACTTTAATTCATTATCACTTTGTATTAATATTCTTGTATCTCATATTAAGCTGCACAATTTGTGAATCCATTCAAATCCGACCCTACAATCTATAAAACATATCACACACTACAGTCTAATAGTATAAATATGGATCCCAGAAGGAAACCACATATCAGATCAATGCAATTAAATAATTCTTACAATGAAAATATATGTGAACTGTGAACATTATTTATTCCTTTACCTTATCATCTTCTTCACTTGCAGCCAGATCCAAACGGCTAGAAGACACCTACAAAAGAAATCAGAAATAATAAACATTTCAGTGTTTACCAAGATGTTTGTCCAGAGCCAGTTTAAAATGCTACCTAAAAATTAGTGGGGGTGAATGATGTGATTTCAACTTACAGATTTTAAATTTGAAACCAACAGACCCTAGGCTGGGACAAATGACTGTCGGGCTCGGCAATAGTGTCCGCTGCCGACATTTCGCACGATTACCCATAATCTGATCCAGAAGAACGGCTTGCATAAAAACATTGTTACTTATTTTTATTTATCTCTCAGACAGCAATACACCAAACACATAATTCATACAGAACATAACATATATACTGTAGAAAATATATCTGTATTCATCAAAATGGTGGATTCATACAGTTTCTGTCAATCTCTTGAGGACACTGAACTATCGGTCGATCAGACCAAAATATTGCGTGGTGTGTACCCATCTTTTGGGTAGAGATGTTGCAGCCCATTTAGTAAACTTCATATAGAAAAAGAAAGGTCGGGAGCTCTCTCTCTTGCTCTCACTGGACACATACACATTTATATATTTATATACACACATACCTACATACTATATATATATATATATATATATATATATATATATATATATATAGTGTATTAATATATTATTTGGAAGAATAAACCCTGAGAGTGCGTTGGACCTGTTATCTTGTACTAAAGAGGGTGGTGGACCAAGTGCCTGCATATATATATATATATGCTGGGATACTGCCTTGAAGTGGCGCATCAGCTGACGCAAGTTTGTACAAACTATGTAACTAAACGTATCCATTTTAACTTTAGTGCAGGTAATCACCCTTCGTTGCTTGCATACTTGTTTGTGTGATATCTAATTAATTTGCTTATTTATATGTATATGAGCGCTGGAGACTTTTGTGTAATGTATTAATTGCCGGTATCCTTTGCACCGCATCTGAAAGTAATTTAAAATAAAGGTTTGAGCTGCATATTCTTGTATTTGATATATATATATATATATAATATATATATATATAATATATATATATATATATATATAGTTATAAAGGTTGCACATGGTAGCAGGTAACTGATAGGGTTAAGGTTGAGTTGGGAGCGGCCCAACTTACCTTTAAAAGTAAAAGGAACTCTACGATCCTGAGGACAGCCGATGTAGTGGCTGAAACGCGTTGATCGCAGTTCCGACAGTGTTATACGATATTCGGTACAAGTCCCGTGAGTGCCCTGGGTTCTGATTGTTTTATATATTTATATATAAAAACACGCCCCCTTAATGGGAGGTCTCTGCTTAATATAAAGCACGGATGGCCTCTTCCCTCATTTTAAAAAGCCAAAGGGCTGAGGGGGAAGGGAGAGAGCCTGTTATATGGATCCAGTGTGTAAGAATGAGAAATGCAAAAGTTTGCTAATCGTAATTGAAGTAAAAGAAATTGAAAAGTTAGACGTTAGGACCTCAGAACTGGGGTTACCTTGACGTGGTTGGAAGGCTTTTCATCATGTGATCACAGTAATGTATACTAAACCCCTTTGTTTATAAGTATGGCCAGTGTGCAGATAATATGATATTGTATGGGGCCCAGGAATGTGCATTGATTATCTTTTCTCTGTTTGTATAAATGTTTTGACCAGATCAGTAGCACTTCCGTAAATGTAGTTGTAAATTAGCCTAATGGAGTGCTTCCACAATTCTTGTATTGTATGTATTTATGGGAGGCTTGGTCAAGCCTCCATGTGGTAATAGCACCCCAACACGCCCCCTTAATGGGAGGTTCTCTGCCTTTATATATAAAGCACTGGATGGCTCTTCCCTCATTTTAAAAAGCCAAAGGGCTGAGGGGGAAGGGAGAGAGCCTGTTATATGGATCCAGTGTGTAAGAATGAGAAATGCAAAAGTTTGCTAATCGTAATTGAAGTAAAAGAAATTGAAAAGGTTAGACGTTAGGACCTTCCAGACTGGGTTACCTTGACGTGGTTGGAAGGCTTTTCATTCATGTGTCACAGTAATGTATAATAAAACCCCTTTGTTTATAAAGTATGCCAGTGTGCAGATAATATGATATTGTATGGGGCCCAGGAATGTGCATTGATTATCTTTTCTATGTTTGTATAAATGTTTTGAAGATCAGTAGCACTTCCGCTAAATGTAGTTGTAAATTAGCCAATTGGAGTGCTTCCACAATTCTTGTATTGTATGTATTTATGGGAGGCTTGGTCAAGCCTCCATGTGGTAATAGCACCCCCAACACGCCCCCTTAATGGGAGGTCCTCTGCCTTTAATATAAAGCACTGGATGGCCTCTTCCCTCATTTTAAAAAGCCAAAGGGCTGAGGGGGAAGGAGAGAGAGCCTGTATATGGATCCAGTGTGTAAGAATGAGAAATGCAAAAGTTTGCTAATCGTAATTGAAGTAAAAGAAATTGAAAAGGTTAGACGTTAGGACTTCCAGACTGGGGTTACCTTGACGTGTTGGAAGGCTTTTCATCATGTGATACAGTAATGTATACTAAAACCCCTTTGTTTATAAAGTATGCCAGTGTGGCAGATAATATGATATTGTAGGGGGCCCAGGAATGTGCATTGATTATCTTTTCTATGTTTGTATATATATATATATATATATATATATATATATATATATATATACACACTGTATATATAAAATTCAGATTATACTTCATACCTTTATTTTATCTGAAATATTGTAAGCTGTCAATTATATGTTTGACTGGCTCTATAATTTGTTTTGTCTCTATTTCTGTATAATAAATACCAAAATCTATTCCTTGGTGAGTGATGCCTTATGACCCTATAACTTACACAACACATGCGAATATAGACTCATGTACATATTCTACACATACTTTAAAAACAGGGCTGCAGATTAAGGAAATAGGTTACCCAGGTGCTTGAGCAGCAGTACTGTAATTGTACAAATAAAATGAGAGATCTTTGCTCACGTTATGCATGTTAGGTGTGCTAAGGCTTCTTCGGATATGCCTGGTCTTGCTTGATAATGCTTCTTTTACTGTGACAGCCTGCATATATAAAAAGGTCAATTTCTATTAGCAAACACAATAATCAATGCAGTATCTAAAGCTTCATACACATGTGATCACGGAGGCCGGCCTGTGATGCACGATGTGTATGAGCGCTCATTTCGTTTGACATTTGTGGCGTGTGTGTGCACTTTGTTGGTCAAAACAGACATTCGTTTGTTTCACCAGGAGAATCGGGTCAACGGGGCCTGACCGAAAGTCCGCTGCGGGTTGGTCCCCACGATCGCACGTGTGTAAGAAGCTTTAGAACCTCCATATAAAGTACAGTAACCTCTAAAATTATTCTTAATTTCTTGATAATCATTGTACTCCTCAATAAACGTTATTTTTGAAAATAATTTGTTTATTCTCCGTTATCGTTTATGTGCGTTATAATTATGAAGAACAATATTTACAATAATTTTTGATTGCCAACAAAATACTCAAAATGGATGAGCACACACGTGAAGCAATCGGTGCTTCGCATGAAAAAAAAACAGCGAATCACCTAATGGCAGCCAAGTTTCTCATGTGCATCCTGAAAATCACGCCAACCACAGTGGCCAATACAAACAAGCTCGTCCTGGAGACATGGATCTTTCTGTGTCCCGCTGCAATACGATCTCTCTCTTTGTAACCCATCATCAAACAGTGAAAGCTATCAAGAAGGGGGCTCAAGTGCAGCCTTATCTCAGCAGTCAAAGCTACCTCTCTCCCCCTGCTAATGCTCTAATCTCTATGTTTATTACAGAGCATGGAGAAGGGAGGGACTTCAGCAGGGAAGAGGGTCAGGTCACAGCGATTTGATGGACAGTGCAAGTAGGAGTAGAGGAATGCAATCACATATTCTTCTAACTTGTGTATCTCAGGACAGAGAGGGAAACTTAAGAAAATACAGACACTCTGGGGGTTGGGGGGAATTATAGAACACATGGAAAGAAAGAAAAAAAAGTACATTTTCCCACTATAGATGCCTTTTAATAGACTAGTAAAGTGCAAACCAAAAAAAATTAACTTTGTGAAAATGGAAAGTACCTGGGGCAGGGATGTAGGATTGATTATTCCTACCTCACAATATCGTTTAATTGAGGAGCTACAGCATGTACCGTTTTTATTTGCCAGGTTAATCCTGGACTAACTGAAGCCGGGAGGAAGACTGGCAGAATCCATTTTCTTTGGGCTGGTGCTCCTCACAGAACAATATTGGAAGGTAGGAATTACCAGTCCTATAACACTGTCCCAAGTACTTTTCATTTTAACTGTTTTTTAAGAAAACATTACACCCAAAATAGTTCTCCTTTAAAGCCATTCCAATAAATGATTTTGTTTGTGGTCATTTACTGCTGGTGATATAAGCCCTATTTAAAGGGCATGTCTACCCTTAAAACAAAAAACTGGTGACTTGCCAGTTACCTGCCCACAATCCTACTTTTTTTACTATTTTTTTTACATACAACCAGATATTTTACAAGTTCTTTTCCATTCTGGAAACGGTATCTGCCTCCTTCCTCTGAGCTTTTTATAAGCTTGAGCATGTGCAGAGGAAGCAACAGGGGAAACAGCAGTCAATCATTGGCTGTGGTGTCAGCAGTCAAAGCCTTGATTTGACTGTATGAAGGAAGATCGCTTACTCTGCCAGAATGGAAGCATTAATTATCTCTAAATATTTGGTTGGTGATGCATATAATAATTATATCATTTAGCAAGTAACCAGTTTTTTTGTTTTAAGGTTGGAGATGCCCTTTAAGTCTTTGGGGCTAGTGGCAAATAAAGATTTGTCTCACATGCTGGTGCTGTCAGAAGCAGAGGAGCTTGGGAAGAAGAGGAGCAACATCAACAATTACATTAATATTTAGGTAACCAATAGCATTTTTAATTTTCAAAAATATAGCTGTTCAGGTCCTCCTTACATAGGAAGTTTATTATTCCACTTTTATCCTCCTTTCATCTTAATCTCATGATTTTCTTGTTTTAAAGGGTATGTCCACCCCAAATATAAATGTTTTCCATAGTGTAGGGCACCCCAGTCCACACCTAAATGACAATTTAGTTTTGTGCAACAAGCCCCACAAATATACTTACAATTCTTCATTCCCTTGGCTGTCTGCTCCGGGTTCTCTACTTGGTTAGTTTTATTTACCTGTGAATTTTTTTCGACAGAGTCCCAAACAACAACTGATATTATGTTTATTTCATTGGGGTCTAAGGGAAGTATTCTATCCTGCACTGCATGAGTGTACCAACTGATTTACTATATTCTTCTCTTGATAATATATCAGTTAAGTGATTTCTTACTTGTCTGAGTCGCTCAAGGCTCAGTATATTCTCCACCTGCAATACACCCCGTGTATACTTCTCAATGTAGGACTCTCCATCAGCACTGCCCTCATTCTCACTCTTAGCTGCCATCAGAGCAAGCGTTTCACGGTCTTCAGGCTCTTCTGTCGCCTGTTAAATACCATTGAATTAGTAATCTCAAATAAATTGTATTGTTTTTATTGCAAATTCTATCATGTGAAAGTAAATCAGTTAGTACTTCGCCTAGAAACCTAACAATAAAAATGTATATGGCTGCTATAACAACATATAACTCTTCTCTACGGGGTGTCTATCAGATTATGTCTCTCTCTGGAAAATTTACCAGTCTGGTAAATAGATTTTTTCCCTTTTTTTTATATGGATTTGTATATGCACTTATTTATGTTTATTTGCGTGTACCAAAAATAGTTAGTTCTAATAATTATCGTAATTGATATGACTCCTTCTATTAGCTATATAGCTACTGCACACTTTACAGTTAACATCCTTAAAGAAGGGATGCTTTGGAAATGCTTTTGTCTGACTGAATAAACATTGTTTGTTTCACCTTTTTTACCTGCAAATACATGTTGCATTATGTCATATACTATATTACTATATACTTGATCTGTTGTAACATCACATAGGGAAAATTCTCCATAGATTAAGTCACTTGGTTCCCTACTAGAATTGCATTACTTAGGTTAGTAATTTTGAAACTGTTTTGTGTCTATGGCCAGCCTTTGGTGGATGGTACACAGTGGGAAATTGTAGTGAGGAAATATTTGCAAATCACAAATGGGTTGCCTTGGGATGACTATGTAAGAACCAATAAATTAAAGGGCATGACATCACGGCCAATGACTGACATACCATCACATTCTAGGAGTATACTTTCCTCCTAGATCCCACCAGAATTTATAATCAACCAACCAACCCATTATGCGGACACTCTGATACAGGCTGAAATCCTGTGTTTCTCAGCCAATCAGATCCTTAGTACATGTATTAAATTTCCACTGTTGCACAACACATCAAATACCAGTTAAAGCCTTGTACATACGTCCAACTGGACACCCAACGAACGACCCGCCAAGCACATCTGCAACAAATGGCCATTTTAGACGGTTATAACACGTGTATGCGTTCGCTCAGGCACCATTTTTCAATCTACGTGTGTGACTATTGGCCGAAACGGCCACTCGTTGCATGGGTGTCTTGCGCTCAGGGGTTGTTCATTGGGTGCACAGTCGGACGTAGTATAAATATAAATCAGGTTACCATTGATAACATTTATTGTTACACCAAACACAGTTTAAATATGTTCCACGTTCAGCAGAAAGAAAAAAGTTTATAAATAACATGGTAAACGAGAAAATGTTTCATGTGCTACACGATTTTACGATTTCCTAAACACAAATTTATTGCCTTTTTGATTGCTATTTTATATACATACTACTAGTATGTAGTGTTGCAGGAAGTTTAGAGTAGTTAAAAAATCACACTTGCCACGTATATATTTATTACAGTAACAATAAAAAACACAAACCTGCAGAAATAAGTGAAGGATTCTTCACAGTGCTGGCATTATCAGTAGTAAGAAATCTAGCTCTCTTTTATTTATGCATTACAAAATCTATTCAGTTTATTTTTAGTGTTAGTTCTCCTTAAAATCAAGCCACTTCACAATTAAACTAGCGTTCATTGTTATCACATGTAAAAAACAAAACAAAACAAAAAAAAACTACCTTTGGGATGTTGGACACAATTTCATAGCTTACTCCACAGGAATACAAAATATTCTTGGTAGACATCCTTCTTTTAAGGCTTTGGGTAAAACTCTGCAAAACAGTTTCAAACATAAATAAAAAAAATAAATGCCAGGTACTCTATTCAAGAGATTTTTTCCATGAATGAAAAACAGAGGGGAAAAACAAAGATATTTCAAAGTATAATAACTTGGTTTTACAGAAAGCATAGAAACTGATACTCACAGCAACAATGGAAATTACATAATCTGCTTATTCCTTTTTAAGATCCAATCTCAAGTGTGTTTTAAAGGGGAACTAAAGTCTCGAGACAACATTGTCCCAACAGACAGAGCACTTTCACAAACATACAACAAGCTGTGTCTCACCTCTCCCTTTGCTGTGACCATTGGGTGATTTATGAAAATAACCTGTGAGTACTAGGGGTCAGCTCCCACAATCCAATTTAGCTGGGTAAACCCTATAAGACCTATACATTAGGTTTTAAAAAATGTACTGTAAGTTTAGTTCTCCTTTAAAGGAACACTAACCTCAGTTAGTTTTATATTCCATAATCTGAAAACTTTCCCAAGAACCTCAATAATCTGTAAAATATATTGACAGTATATGTCGTTAATGTAACTGTAACTTGATAGATAATGATGTGTTAGTGCACAGTCTGGCCACACCTCTTCACCTCTGTCACATGCTTCTTTTCCTGTACTGGACTGTAACAGGATTGGTTAGGGACTACTAGTGGGTGTGACCTGCTGTAACAAATTCCTGCAGAAGCTTTTAGAATGGTCATGAGCAAGGAACATAATGTTAAAGGACAACTAAAGCCACAGAACAACACTGAACCAGAAGGCAGAACACCTTGATATAAAACCAGTAATCTGTGTCTTAGCTCTCATTTTAATACGGGCACTGGGAAATTTACCTAAATAACATATGGTTTGTGCTTTACTTCACAGCATTCTAATATCACAGTTTGGACAACGACTATTATGTTCTGCACATGCTCAGTCATTAGCAGACACTCGTTACAGTTGCCCACACCCATTAATAATCTCTAGCCAATCCTTTTACAGGACAGAGAAAGCAAAGAAGCATGTGACGGAGGCCAGGAGGTGTGTTCTGACACACACACACAGATACTTCATCCAGTTCTTAACAGGCTTACATTTACTTTAATACAATTTACTGAAATGGGATTTTATAGTTTATTGGTGTTTTTAGGGGGGTTGTTTTCAGATTCTGGAGTATAAAAAATTGGGTTTACTTCTCCTTTAAGTGACAGGACTTTGTGATAAATGCTGGGAAATAAAGCACAAACTCGATGTTAGTAATCACCCAAATCAAAAGATAGGCAAGACACAGATAACTGCTTTTATGTCGAGGTGCTTTGCAGTGGTGTAACTAGGAATCACTGCCCCCCGCCCCAGCAAAACTATAATGGGGTCCCTATCCATTCTTCATATAGTGTTTTTTTGGAAGGTGGCCTTATCTGTCTTAAAAAAATAGCAAGATGGGACCTCCTGCAGTTGCAGGTTCTTACAATCCTGGTGCTCTGCTTTCTAATTCATTGTTGTTTTACAGGCTTTAGTAGTTTTTTAAATTCAAACAAAATAAATAGACTGGCATTTTTCATCTTGGTTTCTGATGATTATAAGCAAAAACTAAATCTACATACAAGTTCCTTCACGTTGTTTTAAGGGCAGCAGATGCAGGATGATAAAAACCATCTATCAAATTTTAATTTTGAAAAAAAAAGACTGTTTACCCCTCCCTAATGTATGAATAATTAGACCAATTAATGCCTGGTCACTGTTAGTTTGCATTAATAATAAACAAATACCTGCTTGTTATAAACATTCACTGCAATCCTCTTACGCAGAACCAGCTCCATAGCAGCAGGGTGACTGAGCTGGATTGTAACCTTAACTATAAGATAGACACGCTCATTCTGTGGAGTCACCCTGTTCAAATGCACAGAATCATGGATAGCAGAATCCCAAGAGGCTGTGGCCGAAACCTATTAGAAAATACCATTAGAGTATTACTACTGTATGTTATGTGTGTCTCATACAAAAATGTTCTTTATATTTATATCTTTAACAGTCTTTGTTTTTTACCCTAATAAATGATCCACCCTGCACCCACATTAGCCCTAAAATTCCAGGTAATTATCATGGTCACAAACTTGTTCCAAACTTCTGAGAGAATTTTAAACCTAGCAAGGTCTAAATTTTGGGGGGTAATTAGGCTAAGGTAAAATTTTAGTTTGGGGGGTGGACATGCCCCAAACTGTACCTACTCCTATCTCCTGTATTCTCTTACAAGCTGAGATATCAGAGGCCTCTGAGCTTTTAATGTGCTATACATTGTATAATAAAATATGTTGAAAACCTGGGAGCTGCCAGACCATGTTCCTGCCAATTACTCTGATACATTGTCTATATTATAGAATTAAAGGGCATGTCCACCCCCAAAACTATAATCCCACCACTACTGGCCCCATTGTGTAGTGTAGTTTAATCCTTACCTCACATCCCAGCTCCATCTGGTTCTCCTGTAGTCCCCCCCCAAAGTCCCAAAAACTGCCCACCAGGAGGATAGCAGAGTCCATATAGGACTCTGCCTCCTACCTGGCCTCCAGGAGAAGTTTGGCATGTGTACTGCAGCCCTTCTCCCCCTCCCTCCCCCTCCCGATTAGCATTCCCTCCCCTAGTGTAAATCCCTTTTGCCATAACAATCCCCCTGTCCCCCCAGCCCCAACCGCTATGTTTATTTTATTAGAAAGTGCCCCAAGCATTACTTACCTCCCCTCTTTCCTCCGCCGCACTGAATGACCGGCAGCCGCGTCCGTGATTGGCTGCCGCTCAGCCAATCACAGACGCGACTGCCAGTCCCGCCCCTCTGCTTGTATTTTCTCACAAGCAGAGGGCCGGCAGCGCGGTGGAGGAAAGAGGGGAGGTAAGTAAAGTTTGGGGAACTTTCTAATAAAATAAATATAGCGGTTGGGGCTGGGGGGAAAGGGGGATTGTTATGGCAAAAATGTGTTTCAAGGGTGGACATACCCTTTAAGTAGACATGGAAGCTCCTGACACTTGTCAGCACATAAGTTATTGGTTCGCATGCGTGCACGACTTTTTGTGTGGACTGCATGTGTGCCAATAACATAGCTATAACCTGAAGTGCAGAGCACACATTGTATCATGCACAGAAGCTCATTGCAAAAATCCTACGTGTGCTGCTGTTTGTGATAGTGGGACCTGGGTCTAAAGGTTCTTCCTTCAAAACAAGCAAATTCACTCTTGGGACATCTTCCTGGTCTAAAAGAGCGCAGGACTGTCCTGCAAAATCTATGACGTACGAATTAATACAAAATAACACAAATATGCTTGTCCTAAGTAGGTGAAATTAATACATAAATGTAGCAGGACATGGAACTATTCCTTATTTCACATATAACTCTTGTGAAGGCATGGATACACCAGTGTAACCATCGATAATACAAGAACACAAGAGAAACCAGACTATATTTTAAATTAATTAGATGTGAGAAATTTTACATATAATTTTGTGAAAATAAATGTGAAGTGATCACTTAATAAAAAGCAATTTTTCACATATTTCTAAAGGTACGATAGGGTGGATGAGGCCCGCCACCAGAGCACGTGTGGCACATGCGTGCGACAAATGGCATCGTTCAACAATCTGCATGGCCTCATCCACACAATCATACATGTGTATAAGACTTTCGTCTGAAGCCTTTGGTTATTATGTAGCAATCATTCATTGGGAGCATATACAATTCTAATTTGTTGTAGTAAACAGTACAAGGTTTACCTATTTAAATAAAAGTTTTAAATAATATTATTAATTATTGAACCTAATATAACACAGATGTGGGCTACTTGTATTACCTCATCTTCGCCATGTTTTATAATTGGCAGGTAGAAGAATTGACTCCCATGCTCCTTTGGTAGAATTGAATTGACTCCTGATGCATGGGAACCTACAAGCTGTTCATTGGCACTAAGATCATCAGCTGAACATTTCAAAATTAAAAGAAAAACAATGAATTGCAGCAGAATCATATAAACAGTGGCCTTTCCAAACCTTCATATTTAATATTCTAAAATACATAATATAACCAATATCTTTTTTTAAAATTCATTGCAACAGAAAACATTTTTGTGGTTGTAGGAATTTTGTTATATGTTAACATTCTTATAAAGGATATTCATCTTTGGCTACCACTGTTCAGTATCCATTCAATTAGGGCCGCCAAACCCATTAGGCAAGTTGAAAATCATGATCTCTGCCATTCATTTTTATTAAAGTCGATCGCACCCTTTCTCAATCTGATAAGTCCTGAGTAGACTTATTGCATTTTCGTTTGAATAATGAACATTTGAATAATGAGTTATGAACTTGTGTTGTGCTGAGCAATGTTGTAGATGTTCTAACAAATGATATTAACATTATTAACATTTTGAATCAATATTCTGCTCTAATACTGATAAAAATGAATGACTTGTGCCCTCAATTTTATAAAACATTAATGACCCTTTCATTCATTTTTAACCCAGTTAATGTTTTAACTGATTATTTTTCTAATTGATGTTTGTCTTAAGCAAAATACACACATGCAATCCCAGGGCCAGGCCGCAACATATGATATGTATGCAAGGCCGTTACAGGACAATAATCGTGCTGTGTATGGACATTTTGTTGGCGAAACAGCCATTCAGTCAAGGTTCATTGATGATCTGCCAGGTGGATTTAGAAATGTGCCCTGAATGGCTGTTAAAGGGAAAAAACACGACACTATTATAGGCTATATATACATGTGTATGCACCTTTAGTGCTTGCCTTTTAGTGCTTGGCTACCGTTTTATGTACAGATACAAGAAATTTGCTGTTGTTGTTTTTTTAGCCTAAAGGGTCATTATACTCACGCAAACAACTTTACATTATCTGAAACTCACATATTTATTTGTGCTTGCTTTGTGATTAAAATATTGTTTAGTGAGCACTCCTAATTGCCCCCACCTTCCCTTACTCACTGCCTTCTTATTGTGTCTGCACAGCCTCACCATGGATCCTGCTCTGCTTACAGATCTCTTCCCCCCCAGCCCCCCCATTCTTTTCTCTGCTGATTCTCTTAATTACTGCAGAAACTGTGCTGGCAGGCATTCAAACATCCTAGTAGGTCAGGAATGGGGAACATATTATAATTTCTGCTTCTAAAGTTACAGATCTTTGCCTGTAAATGCTGTTAAATGAGGATTTCTCAGAGTTTACAGTTTAGATTTTAAAACCTGGGGGGGGGAAATTAGTGAGCAATGAGATCTTGCTGTATCCAAAGGAACAATTCTTGAAAATCTGAGTATAGATACCCTTTAAAAATGAAAAACCATGAAACATTATCTTACCGTTAAGATCTAAAAACAGAACAGGGATATGTGTCTCCATTCCATGTGGGGGGATCCTGCAGGAAGAATTACAAAATGAAACTAAGATACATGCTGTAACAACTGTAAACTGGGGGTAATGAAAGGGGAGCTAAAGTCTGTTTTCAAATATAGCTCCTCTAAACACCTCACCAGCAACTACTTTACTGTTCTATTAAAGGTACAGTTGGAATTATTCCATGTATGGGCCCCTTTAGTCCTGTAGTAAGGTTTATGCTTGATTCAAAAACAGATTTAAAACAAGTCCTTTTAAATCAGCTGAATTGTCAGTGGTCAAAACTGCAAAGTGTAGCATTATCTTCAAATATGCAAAAGAACAAAAGTCAACAATGGCCATTTTTAGTGCTGGTACATCATAATATTAATAAATTGGAATTTGTATGCATTTTACAGGACCAAGTGCATTATCACTTAAATGTCCTTTAAGACAAGATAATGTTGTTTTTTTAAGAAATGCTACACATAGGCCAACTCAGGCCTGATATTACCAATGACAGAGCTACCTATCAATGTACAAATTGGTAGTCTGATGGTCAGGAAATAAAGTGCCACAACTAATATTTTAGTACATCCCAATGAAGACTGCAAGATCAGCCATGATTTACCAACATGTTCTAACCAACCAATTTTATTAAAAATAGGTCAAAGAAGACTGGCCCTGTCAATAAACATACATGCATGTCTATCAGGCAGAAATATCAACCCATGAATACCAAGCCTAAGATCTTATAACATACCAGTTTGCAGGGGCCCCTGGGATGCCACTCCCTGGTGCAGGTACAAGTACAGCATTTCTTTCTTCTGTAAGTCCCACCCATTGGTCCACAAGCCTTGCTTCACGCTCAATATCATCCTCATTTTTTTCTGTAAAAAAAAAGGGGGGGGGGCTGGAAGATGAAGAACACAGCAAGATTGAGTAGAATTGATGTTGGGGGGAACTGCTTATGGCTCCTTAAAATGTACCCATTAAAGTAAAGGTTGAAAAAAAGAGAGCAAATCTAAACTCTATAACGTATGGCAACATACCATTGAATTCATCTCTCACCTTGTTTGTTAATGATTTTCTGTATTTGCTCATCCAGGTATTCCTTGCGTTTAATCAATGCATCAGACCACCTTTCACGAACACAGTTTAAATCCTCCTCCTTGTAAATTAAAACAAAACAAACCTTTTCATTAAATCTCCATTATTTTACTTTGCTCTGCCATCCAGCCATTAAACAGTTTTTATGCTTCAGTTCCAATAAGATATCATGATTTTCCCTAGAAGGAAGGTAGGGCCTAGTAAAATAAATTTATGCTTTAAGTTGGATCATCAAATCAGTCACGTTACATCAGTCTATAGAAAACCATATACTGCATTACAAACTTACAAAGCTAATTAAACCTGCAGTGGAAAAAAAACAGAAAACAGTTTAATGGCAACCAGATGAAATGCAGTGCAGTCCTGTGAGTGTCCAAAAAAAGGTTAATGCGGGTACCCCAGTAGTGGTGCATACCATTTCCATGAAAGTGCAACCAATGTGGATTATTTACTGTATGAATAGCTCTTTATCATGCAGGTTAAATTCATTCATGCACCATGCCAAGTGTCTGTGAGTTTGGTGGAAATAGCAGAAAGCACCAAGATGTAATAAGCCACAAGTTAGTCCGCAATTATCCCAGCACCAATATTCCTAAATTTTTTTGTATAATTTTTAATTTAAAGGACAACTATGCCCAAAACTATTAAAAAGGCAGCAATACAGCACCCTGGATTATTTAACATACTTACTATACAATTTTCCCATAGAGTTAGGGAAATGTATCCACTGTTTTTAAAGGTAAGTATTAATCAAACATTTAAACTACCTTTAAGCATCAATAATACATGGTGCTGAATTTCTGCTTTATCTTCCTCATGAATGTTAATAAATTTGTTTTCCTTTAAATGTCCCAATCACAATTCTAAGATCCTTGGAAACATTAATTGACCCTTGCCTAGGTTTTTCCAGCGACCTCAGCAATTACATGTCCCTCATTATTATTTTGCATACTTAGGGGCATATTTATAAAGGTTCGATAAACTTTTCGTCTTCTTTAACGCAGCCTTTTCGCCTAATTTGGCCTTTTCGCTATTTATAAAGCAGTGATTACCAGCGGCGAAAGGTCATTACCGCTACATTTCGCTTTTCGCCATGCATTGCTGCGGTAAGCGCTCAAGCATATTTATAAAATGGCGAAAAGTGTATTTTTGCGTTAGGTTCAGCCATTCCAATTCGCCAAGTCTGAGGTGGCGAAAATGTATAAGTGTCCATTTATTTAGCCTATCAATGGGTCCATGGAAGGTGTCAGTACATTGTGGAGTGTTTCTCAATACTAATAAGTACTCAGGGGGGTGTTAGACTATTTTCCAGCATTTACTGTAATATGATCTGAGATTTCACTTTTTTAAGGTTAATTTTTCGCTTTTTAAAGATCTTTCTTTTTAAGGTTCCGATTTTCTTTATTTACCAAGTCAAATGGGGGTCTGAGGGACATATTTATAAAGGGGCATTATTTTTGCTTTTTTCCCCACCAGCCTTTACCATAATTTTTTAAACTTTCATCTTTTCCTTTCATCAGTTATTAAAAAGGCGAATTTTCATCAAAAGGGAAAATTATCCAGCAGAAAGTAGCACTAATAATGCTGAAAAAGCTCAGCACATATGATGGTAAATAGGTAATACTCCCTGGTGGTTTTCAAAGTAGTATTAAATTGGTTAATACACACTGAACACCTATCTTTGTTATTTAAAAATAGCCTAACACATTTGGTGTTTTTTTTCAGCCAAAGATATAAATAGTGTAAAACTCAAAAGGCGAATTTTCTCTATTTCATTAAAAGGATGAGTGTAAAACTCAAAAAATTTTGTTAATAGGACATGGTAAATAACACTATTTTAATAGGATGATAGTGTAAGTAAGTGAGAATGTGATGTTAAAGTAAGAGTATGGAATGCTAAGTTGTCTTTCCAGACTGTGTTTGCTGCCCCACTGCAAGCCCTAAGGCTGATTTTTTTACCAAAATGTAGTTTTCACCCAACCTTAATTTTAATATATAGGATGTCAGTCTAAAATATCTGTGTGGCTTTTTTTCTACCAACAGACCTACAGTGCAATATATCACTTGGTAGATTTGTTGGGGTAAAAAGAATCAGCTTACATTAGCCCTTGTGTATCTAGCCCAAGATTATGGGTTTTCCCAAGTGTACCAGTTCCCTTTCTGCTCTTGCATTCTAACAGAACAAAATCTGGTTTCATGCCACAGTACTGGCAGTAACAGTAGCGGTAGTAGCAGCAGCAGTAATAATACCTGGTAACTATCCATATCACCACCAACATCATCATCTTTCTGGTAGGAGAAAATAAACGTGCATTTACTACATTTACCACAATGCAAATGGGCAATGACAACAAATTAGATAAATGACAAAAAGAAAGTTAGAGGAAATGGTAAAAGGAAACTTAAAAAACAATATTACCAATAAAGAAAAAATAAATATCCGGCATAATGGTTAAGTAGATTAATGGAAATTAATAGATTATAATAATTTGATATCAATGTAGCAGCGTAAATATATATATCTGAACAATGAACAAACTGACATGTTTACAGCTCCTTAAGAAGGTGAAATTCACAAAGCATAGTGAATAACCGTAACACCAATCCAGCGAGTGTCCTTTAAGTAGGAATGTTTATTAAATGCAATGGGAAAAAAAGAAAACTCAGATCACTTCACCCAAGAAAGTTTTCTTTTTAAATGTATTGCAGTTACCTGATAACTATCTAAGGCCCGCTGAAGCTTGGTTGACCGGGCAGTGACACATCCCACAGATACAGAGAGGATAGCTTCAACCATGAGTGGTAATGTACCAGAATTTTGCATGGGTTTCACTGTCACCTGAATTCTACGAGAATGACCCTAATGAACATACAAAAAAAAAAAAAAAAAACAAGAAAAGTCAAAATATTAAAGAAGAAATTTACCATAAAACATATTTTTTAGGCCATAAACTAGTGGTTAAAATAATGTGTTTCTATGTAATTCTTATTTAAAAGGTACAAAGTACATTATGACAGTACAGAGAGTCTCTCCACTTCCCTAGATTCTAGGCATTCTACGTATGATTTACCCAGGAAGAGAAAGGAAATCTCCAATCAGCTACTTTACATCACCTTTTGCTAGCAGTGAAAGATTTTATTAACAGATCTGTAGTGAATTATTTTTTAGAATTACAACAGCTACATACAAATGCAATAAGAGATCATTTTAATCACAAGTTTCTGAGACTTAGTTCAGGAAATTTTACTTAGGGTTAACAGGTATACACAGGTATATATCATATGTATGTATCTGGGTTACCTGTCTAAGCTGAAACACCCCTCCAGTGCTCACATCTTTTGCCTGCTGAAGCTCTACCGAAGTGTATTCCCCATTTTCATTCAGTTCATATATAGAAATCCACATTTCTATTTGTCGAGTCACTTCATTCCACCTTAAAAATACCACAACAAAACACATCAGTCACCATCGTTCTACCTATATAAAGTAGAACGTTTGTGACTGCCATACTCCATGGGAGCTTGCAGTATAAAGGAAATGGGTCTAAAACATATACATTGTCAGTGGAGTTCAACTAGCGTGTAGGACCGTGCTGGTTTAATGGGAGGGGTAGTGTCCTAGGCCAGATTATATGCTTGGCCGAAGAAGTTAGTTTTTATTTTGTTTAGGAAGAGTGATGGATGAAGTGAGAAGGAGCATTCCAGAGCAATGGGGTAATGCTGGCATTAGAAGAGGTGACTAGAGTGGATGGGAGATGAGAGCGGAGGTTTACTCTTGCATAGTTTCTGTGAATCTGCTCTGAGCCTCTGAGAGATATGGAGGGGCTGTATTAGATTAGCGTTTTATAGGATAGGGTTAGCAGCTTGAATATATATGTAGATTTTTGTAAATGCATTACTTACACAAGGTTTACACAGCAGTAAAAACTACAATATGTAACAGCTGTACATTAACCTCTACTGTAGATGTCCCTGATTGTCATCTGATTGGTTGAGACAAATTAACAGCTAATGCTAATTTTTGCAACTTTTATTATATAAGCCCAAAAAAAGTTTAATAAGGCAGTCTAATTCTGCCTCCTACCCCAACCATCCCATTTCATGTCTAAAAAGCCTTCTACCTTCATACCTTCTAAAATAAATTATAATGTATAGGCTGATCAATGTGTGATGTTGCCAAAGTGGTTAAATTCATTTTAGACCGTGAAAGGAATTATGTGACAAAGGAAAAGTCTGATTAAATTTTAAGATGATTTGTAGTATATATATATACTAATAAACATTGCAAAATAAGCATGTCCCTAAGAGGATAATGTGAAGAGGTGCAGTCAAGAAGCAAGATAGTCCATAACCAAGGAGCTGCTCTAACTCTTCTGTATCGTGACCCGTCAGGTCTTTATGCCAGCAGGGCAAGATTTCCAACTAGGCATGCAGGGGTGCGCACCATTTAACAAGTCCAATACTCCTGTAGGTGCGCGCTATAGCGCGCACACGGGTTTCCTGTCTCCTGTGAATCTATGACAGGAGACAGGAGACAAGTGCCCGAGAGAGATCTTGACACGAGAATCGGACTTAAATGGTGCGCACCGGAAGACTAGCCTGTCCCTGCATGCCATCCAGCCAGGTTCATGGGGAGGGGGTGCATTTATATATGTTTCAGTCACTGTGGGTATTAAAATAGTAATGGGTGTGGCCAACAGTGGGTGGGGCTTAAGGCGGCAAATGATCTGTGCCCACAGGCTCCTGACGCCTAAATCTGGCACTGTATGCCAGCAATAGTTGTTTATGCACTGCTACCTAATCAATTCAAGCACAGGATAATTGCTTGATAACATTCTACAAGTAACAAGCAAATGCAATTAGCCACTGGCCCAAGTTATATGTGACTAGTTATTTTAAAGTCACCTTTCTACTAGCTAAGCAACCAAATAACTTCTTTACTTATTCTGTGGATGATATTCTACTTTAAATCGGCTTAATAATCAACATGGACGCTACCACTAATGTTTAATATACAGATTAGGCTCTCTGTATAGAATTAAGTACATGTCGATATATTTTACAATACAGATATAAAAGACGCCAAGTTAACTAAAGTAAGAAAAAGTACATTGTGCAACCTATAACGATAGATGTGCATTAACTGCATGTATTTTATTTCTTATATAGCGCTACAAATTCTGCAGCGCTTTACACTTATTTACTCAATTCACATCAGGCCCTGCCCCAAAGAGCTTACAATCTAATCACTTTATGTACACATACAACCTATCAGTATGTCTTTATGATTGTGGGGGAAACCGGAATGCCCGGAGGAAACCCACACAAGCACAGGGAGGACATACAAACTCACAAACTCCTTGCAGATGTGTCCAAGGGTGGAATCTAACTCAGGACCTCAGCGCTGCAAGTGCTGAGCCACCGTGCTGCCCTACTAATGCGAAGCAGGACAACATTGATCTGATTACCAGGGTGCAATTTGGACCCAATCACATAGCAAATAAGACATTGAGTGATATGTAGAAAAACCTTTTAATTAAATTAACAGCCCAGCAAATGTTTACTCTTGACCTGTAAATTAGAAATTAAATATATTGTATATGTGTAATGAAATCTTAGAAACACACACATACCTATCTCGCAATGATCTAGACTTGGCATGTAGAGAATCAATCTCCCACAATGGTCTTCCATTTCCGGTGCACCTATGACCCCACACTTCTATAGCAAGTGCTCCCTCAGAAATAAACTCTAAAAATTCCTCAGTGATAGTTACTACATGATCCTAAAAACAAAGAGTGTTGGATTTAATATGGATA
Organism: Hymenochirus boettgeri; assembly: GCA_019447015.1. Taxonomy (NCBI): domain Eukaryota; kingdom Metazoa; phylum Chordata; class Amphibia; order Anura; family Pipidae; genus Hymenochirus; species Hymenochirus boettgeri. Next base: position 176,300,105 of record CM033474.1, on the reverse strand, counting down.
GCATTACAATTGGATAAAGAGAATTTATGTATTTTTCTTCTGTCTGTTATTTTATATAATTTATGTATTCAATATTATGCAGTTAGATTTTCTATATTCCTTCTATACAGAATATCTCATTAGTACATAAGTATGCTCCACACTATAACTGTGTTTTTCATTTTAGCCATTTACTACAACAAAATCTTGAAATATTGCTTGAGAGTCCTGTGGGAGTGAGATCGCTGTAATGAATCTTACTTTAACATGAGCAAATTTAACAGTAAACTGTGCATCTTTTCTCCGAGGAGAAGGCATGTCTGGATTGACCATAGGGGGTGCAACTGTAGGCTCTGGTTGGTCCCAGAAGGAGTACTGGCAGAAGACAAAGTTAGACAGGTTCAAGGGAAGACCAGTTGCTTCTTTTATTTTGACCTAAAAAAAGAAAAAGCCCAAAACTTAAAAAAATCCAAACAGTAAAAATATAAATAAAAACAGTTTATCAAATGACATTAACAGACTACAATAAAATAAACCAATGCCTAGTTACTCAAGAAAGTCATAGCAATAATAAGGATGATTGAACTGAAAATATGCATCTCGTGTTGGAGGGTTCTGGAAGATTAGAGGGTTCAGACTGTAATTAAGTTTTTCTTTATCAAACCAGTACCGTTATCTAGAAATATCAGCAAAAAAAAAATGTATTGTGGCTTTACAATAGTACTGACAGAGAATAATAAACAAAAGGAGCCGTTACTGTTGTTTCGTTAAATGAGAATTTTCAGATTTTACTATTATGCTAGACTAAAACCTAGTTTCCAAGTTTATGGACATCTATGTATAAATTCCTGTAAAATAAAAGTATTCACATACATTTAGCATATCTTATCTTTCAAATGCCAATATGCTTTTTCATTAACAGTTGTGATAATAAGTGATAAGTGATAATACGCTACCTACAGTGTAATATAAGGATATTACACCATCAAGGAGTTCCCTGACCATATAAAGACAAGAGGCCGTTAGACCGAGTGCTTTTATACTGGTCAGGGAACTCCGAGGTGAAGTGATATTCTGTAGGTAGTGTATTATTCCATATAATACGCTACCTAAGGTCAAAAAAAGGAAGAAAAATCCAGCACAGGCACTGCCTCCCCCCTCCCTGTCTCTCCCTCCCTGTATTAGTAATGTAGATAACAAGCCCGTTTTTGTGCATACAAATAGTTAACTGCCATTTCTATCTCAAACTAAAAGAAGACAATAAACATCGTCTCTCACCTGGTGCTGTTCCGGTTTGTTACACTGACTGACTGAATTACTGTGCTGATAAGGAGGAGCGAGCACATTCCTGTGATTCATAATTGACTCGGCCGCTCGCTCCTCCTTATCAGCACAGTTATATACAGTCAGTCAGTCAGTGTACAAAAACGGGCTTGTTATCTACATTACTAATACAGGCAGGGAGAGAGAAATGGGGAGGGTCAATGGAATACAGGAAGTCACTCAGTGACATCACTGAGTGACTGAGTATATAGATTCTCTCCACTGCACCTCCACATTGAAATGCCAGAGCCTTATGTATTATAAATCCTATACACATTGAATAAAGAAATGTTTCCATTGGTCTTTATAACTTAAGTCTGAATATAGCAAGAGAAAGGGAAGAGCATTTCTGGGCAGAGGTGAATAAACATTGATCCAGATTACACTATTTGCTTCTGAACTAATAGACTGTAAGACACACAATCTTAGCAGTTCACTAAATTGAAATATATTTACCCTAGTAATGTATCTATATAAACATCTTAAGAAAAATATATAGGCTTAACCAAGGACTGAATAACAGGACACATCTGCAAGCAACTGAGCATTAACAGTTTAATTAAAAGACATCAGTGGGGTGGAATGGAGTTTTAATGACTTTAAACCTATGCTGTTGGTTCAGGGAAGAAGAATGGTCACAATGCATAAACACCAGACAGTTTAGCACTCACTCGGCATGTTAACTTTTTTGTGCAATGGATGATTTCTCCAGTGCTGTCGATTATATCAAAACTGCCACTTTCACTGGAATTTTCTGATGAGTCATCCGCTACTAAACACTCAGGTACAACACCAGTAACTCGCATCACTTCTATGTGAAGTCGACCGGCAACCTAACAAACAAAAACACAACATGAATCAGCAAGGCTGTATAGTAAAACAGAATTCATGTTCATGTATTACAATTAAATTAAAAAATCAAATGACGACGTACAGATAGGAATTTTGTTTGGGCCAGGAGGAGGCAGCATTTCTCCCTGTTCTAATGAAATTAGTACTATGACTCAAATCACATCATTTCAAGCACTAAGAACTCCTCTAATCAACATATATCTTAATTAATTTCAGCCCCCCCTTTTTTTTCTTTCCAATGATATCTTTTTCTAAATATCACTTACCTGCTATGCAATTCGCACCATTGGATTTTGGAGGTGAGTACTCACACAGGTGCCATACACAGAGCCTTAAAATGAGCATCTCAGTAGATTGTAACTACCCATATTAGGGAGTAGTGCAGTGTTGATTTTTTGGCCAATCATATTTATAAGGTAAAATATAAACTGAGGACTCATTAAGACACTGTTTAGAACTAAAGTATGCCATACAAGGGGTTGATTTTTCTATTGGTTCCACCAATTCGTTATAATTGGTTAAAAAAAATTGATGGCTGTTTTCTTGTTTTTTTCAATCAACCACTTAAAGATATCGAATGCTCAATAAAAAAAAAATAAAAGGCTGTTAAGTCACACAGATACATTTCTCTTGACCGCATCTTCCAGTTCACATCTTTCATAATATGATTGAGGGTGCAAAATAGAGCTATTCAATCAGTTCCTCTGTGGCTTCAAACTATAACAACCTGACAGAGCCCAATTATAGAATTTCATGGAAGCAGAAAGAAGAATGCTGGGAAAGGTACATTAACATATTAAAGGTTTCTTTTGGGGGCATTAGGTCTAGACAGAAAAAAAAACAGTTTTAGCAGCCTGTGAATGAACTAGCATTACAAAAATAAGCTTGGATACTTACCTCACCCTGTTGGCTAATGATAGGCACTGCATACTGTAATTTTACGTCATAAAACAAACTCTCCAGAAATACATTTGCCACTCCAATTAAGTTGTGATTTTCTTGAGCTTCATAAAACGGGTCACCTTTCTTAAAAAGAACCTTTTTACTCTGCAAGAAATAATTACAAGATGTGGGGTATTAAATCATTTATAAATGTTACTTCTGGTAAATCTACCACTGCCTTATATGTAAAAAAAAACAACTGCCATTTATTGCTTATCAAGTAAGCAATAAATAATCTAGGCCAGTGTATTGATCCTTAACATAAATAGGGGAAAAAACTGTGCACACCAGTCTTACATACAAACTGTGTTTATTCAGACATTAGTCTAACACCATGTAATGTTTCGGTGCTAGATGCACTTTTATCAGGCATACTGTATGTCTATTTCTAGTTTGCCATTACGCTGGAGCACTCAGCACAGATTCCTTCACTGGAGTGGTTTTGAGTGTGTAGGATCATTTTCTCAATACCGTATATGGATCCTTAACATAAGACATTTCAAAAACTGGCCCTTTCATCAATTTTCGATTGATTATACGTTTTTGTAGAAAGAAATGTCAAATGAATTAACAATCATATGTAGAATATGCTCAGCATTACCAGTAAATTTCTCAGCTAGAGTTATATCTTTAAAGAGCCACATCAAATTGGGGAATATCTGTCAGAATTTCTATTTAGACTGTTTATTTGACTACATTAAAGGAGAACTATAACTTCCTTCCTCCATTCCCTTTCCATTCTCTCAATTAATAAATACTTAAATTTTGCCTTGTCAATCTGGCCCAATTTTGGTTTGCCGGTCAAACGTGGCAAATAATGCGGAATAACGCATCTTCCCATAGGTTTTGCACAATACAGACCGGTGAGAAATTGTATTTCAGCTGATCTACTGTAGACCCTGAAGTGCGAACCTAGTGGTTTAGGTCCTCATCATGGGGAGGGCTTTTAATAGTGAGAAGATAAGGGAAGTTGGGGAGGTCATTTTTTAAATAAAGAGGGAATCTTTAATAAATAAAAAAACAAGATTTAAAGGTAGGTCAGGTCTAGATTAGAAATCAATATCTTTAATATATGTTTTACTTCAAGTGGCTTTTCTTTCCATTCTTGATAAGCATCCCTCATGTCGATAAGTTTGTTCTCAAGTTTCTCTATGGTCCATATTTGGGTTCCTTTGCATCTCCTCCGCACCTGAATTGCTGGCTCACTCACTATTGCTCCTCTCTAGGGGAAAAATACATATAGTAAAATTAGCCAGTTCATTACATGGCTCGCAATGTAAAAATCTAAGTTCGTTTGTATCCCATGCCCATACTTCTTTGTTATGTCCAAACCAGGTGCAGGTAGTAGAACTGATGTAAGACAAAGCAAAAACATTGTAAGCAGGAGGAAATAGACAAATGTATTGTAGTTGCAGATCTTTATTCCTTGTTAATTCCTTTCTTTACCTTCTAAATCTTCTGTACCTTCTACTTCTACTGAAGACAATGCATTAGTTGTACTAATTCACATGCTCATTATTTTAGTGAGAAAATGCTGTAGATATTTATTTAGAAAACAATTATCTTCAGTTGTTTTGCTATAGATAGAAAATAATTGTATTTAGGCTGCCTACCATCTCACTTTATTAAATTGAATACAATGTCAAAGTGAAAATGTTTCTGTCCATCCATATTTGGTGACACTTTCCTGAAAGGTAACTGCCATGGGTGGCAGGTCAACTGGGATCACCAGTAGGTAAACAGTTTTGATTTATTTTTTACATGTCTACAGACTATAGCAATTCCCCTGCCCTTACTGCCCTAGGGAAATCACTTATTCTGACCCTCTGCTAAACGCTAACTCCAGGAAATTCTTGGTTGGAGAGCAAACTTTTAAAACAAAAAAAAGAGATATTTAGGAACAACTTTAGTATTGGCATTTAAAAGAAAATGTTTAATTATTCAAAAATAAAATAGTATCTAATTTCTGATGCTCAGAACAAAAAAGGAAGGTGACCTTGAGTAGCTGAAACCTTATTGGCCAGAGCTGATAAAACACCTACAAAATGAATTGGAATAAAGCAGGTATTGATGTATATCCATGCTTTAATATTCATAAATATGACAGAAAACACACGCAGAAACAAATACATACAACGTTTCGTCTCTTGAGCCTTTAACAACACTTGAAAAGGGCCCAAGAGCCGAAGCGCTGTATTTGTTTATGTATCAATAACAATGGGATTACTCCTTGAAAGAAACTAAGGACTGGAGAGCCCTACTTTACTTTATTGAAGATATTTGTACATTTGATGGAGAGGTGGCCAAAGGGGACTGGACGTATAGTAGGTACCCTGTGTATAATTTTGTTATAAAAACTGCTGGCCACAAAAGTGCTATTTTCATATACAGGGTTATTCAATAAAAGTTCTTATCTTTTAAAACGGTGATAATTCTGCCCCAACCCATCAGATGAAAGCTTACAAATGTTAAATAAGATCTGATTGGTTGGGGCAAAATTAGCACCATTTTAAAAGATATTCAGGGTTATTCAATAAAAGTTATTATGGTTTAAAATGGTAGCAATTTTGCCCCAACCAATCAGATGTTAGCTTTCAAATATTAAATAAGATCTGATTGGTTGGGGCAAGATTAGCACCATTTTAAACCATAAGACCTTTTATTGAATCTCCCTGAAGAACTTTTATTGAATCTCCCTGCAAGTGTCCAATAGTTGCACCTATATTAATGGCTACTCTTTCCATAATCTCCAGACAGATATGAATTTATCATAAATATTAAAATATATTTAATTTTTTTTAAATATATGCTTGTGAAGGTTCTCATTCATCCAGGTTATAGTATTGAATGTGTATTTACTGTTTTATTTACAACAGCCATTTCCATGCATGGGGGCAAAAAAAACCCCCTCTGTGTAATGTCAGTAAGCCTTTGTTCTAGTATGTATAAAAGTGCTTTACAAGATTAAGTATTGTATTATGCCTGAGGAAGAAGTGTTTCGAGAGCTTGAATTTTCAATCATTTTAGTTAGCCAATAAAAGGTATTATTTTATATCCAAGATGTCTCTAATTTCTAGATTATCTGACTCACTGTAAGAGCAAGCATGCTCAGTAATTTCTATGCGATGGCATTGAGAGAGGGAATTTCCCACCATGCAGTTTACATACTGTCACCATTCCAGCTACAGCAAAGCTGTACATAACTAGAGTTACTAAGGCACTTGATTGACAGCTGAAATGTTACAGATTGGATGTCTAAATAGGGGACAGATCAACCAAAAAATGGTACAGTGATAGTTGGGAAGAATGATAGTTTCATGGGTTGATAGTAACGGGCAATTTAAAAAAACGAATTCCCCAGTATGCATATCCTTTAAACCATTCTACAAGGCTTCTAAGTATACTTTACAGCACTTGTTCCCTGTGCTGTTTTCTGCTGCTGCTCCATGGCTTTTCTGTGCACAGCAGCGTAAGGGGCCAGAATGGCAGCGGCGTCAGTGCTTGGCTGAGATGTAATGTTCAGACAGAGATAATTTTTTATTTAAGTTCTTAGTTGCATGAAGGTTTGGCTTCCTGTTGACCATCCCTACATTATTAATACTTCACTACACGGGCAAAGTTTTAATTTTCCAGGTTTGATATTCCTTTAATTATAATCCAAACAGTGTTTTTTATTTGATAATTGACAAATTAATAGCGCCTTGTAAATTCCATTCTGGAAAGTAAAACAATTACATCTAATTACAGTTTGACACTCCGCTTCCCAAGTGACCACGACAGCCAGGTCTTACCTTACGGTTAGCACTTAGGTTGACTGCTGGGATTTGCAGAGTCACTTGGTAGTCTGTGCACTTGTTCATTTCTTCAGCCAGGAAGTTTGCTTCTCTTACCAAAGTATTGGCCTTGACGATCTGCTCTCTGAGTTTAGAAAGACTGTGTCTGAACAGCTCATCCCTTAAAACAAAACACACTTTCAAGACTAGTCTTCCCAAAGGAAGTTTCACTTTTGTTTTAAGTCATTTCAGGAAAAATACTTCCAATTTCTTTTTAAGTGATCTTGGTTGTCATTTGTAAAGCATTAAAGGTAACAACATATACCCCAATAGTGTTTTATGAAATGAGCCTTGCAATCGGGAAGTTATAAGAAGCTTTTTGTGGCATACAATTTGAGGTCCATAGGACAGTTTGTAAAAACAACTTTTAAAAATAGTTCTACTGCTTTGCAACATTTTACATTTATTATATATTACATTTATTATATATTAATTCTTTTTGTTGCAATAATATAAATCCACATATTTATTTGAGATTAGCGGTAAAACAGAGACCCTGCACACTAGGACTCACCTTCCGAAGTTTTTGTGAAATATGATGCAATTTTGGAGGCAAAATGAATTGGCCAGGCATGTTTATCTAATCTATCTAATATCCCAGTAGTGTATGGCCACCTTCACACTCTTAATACTCTTTTTAACTGGATGCAGTTTTTTTCACACATATAACTGAGCCTTACATCTCATTGCATACTGCCAATGTGAAATAAAGCTTGTCCATTGGTAAAGGATTTAAAATACTGTTTGTAGAAGGGGCAGTTGTAATCTACAGCTATAAGTCACCTAAATAAAATGTTCCAATTTATCAAAAACTAATGTGATTTAAATGACAGTCAGGGCTATTTAATAAATGTTCTTATCATTTAAAATGGTGCTAATTTTGCCCCAAACAATCAGATTTTAGCTTCCATTTGAAAGCTAAAATCTGATTGGTTGGGGCAAAATTAGCACCATTTTTAACAATAAGAACTTTTATTGAATCTCCCTGTGTGTATTTAATCAGTGAGAAGTGTATTCTCACATTTAATAGCATGGCCTGTCCTTCAATAGACCACAAAAATATCAGCATGGGCACTTCAATTCCTGCCCAAGAGACTAATGTTCAGTATATGGATCAGAAGGTCTATTGTAATAACAGGCCTTAATTGTGTACCAGACCTAACACAATTCCCTTTTATTTATGATGTGAACACAACTAAAATCCCAAGACACCTATTAATATCACTTTCATACAACTAAAAAAATGTGGTTGTGTAGAAACTGTAGCACTCACCTCTCTTCTGCCCACTGGCTAATCTTTTGCTGGGCTGTTTGAGAAGAGTAGGAGAGACGTTCTGTGCTGTGCTGGTGGCGCCTGTCTGGGGAAAGCTGTTGTCGCAAATGTTCTAATTCTCGTTCATACATTAGCCTCTGTTCCTCCAGAGCATTCCTTTTTTCCTCCAAGTACTGCTTCTCAAGAACCTGTACAACATTGTGAACAGGATCTGCAAAGAGGAAAGTCACAAATAAGCATGATCCCTGTGTTTGAAGCATGTTTAATAAGCAAGAGTAGTTTGGATCATGTTCAGCAATCTTTGCTATTTTTTTAATATTTAATTATTTAATGCCAGAAACATCACATTAAAGGGCAATTAAACACCCACCCTGGGTGAGGACCTAGAATGCTACCCTTGGGAGTACATTAGCTCTTCCTTAAAGTTGTGCTGGCTGTTCTGGTCCAAACATGCCCCCTCACTAGATGCATTCTGCAATAAACAAGTCCTCCTTACAAAATATGCTGCAGATGTTTGAATATCTAATTTATCAGTGTAGAGCTTTCAGAAGGTGTCTGAAATTGTCCACTGGTTGGCCATCTTTTTTGGGAAACGCAGGTACATACATAGCTTGTTGCTTGCTTATTTTGGGAACAAGGTAACTTTTATCCATATTTGTTAAGGATATGACTTTTAAAGAGTTAGGTTAAAAACTCTCAAAATCAGGTACTGTGCATTGTCTGTTCTTTATGTCTTAAGAGTTTTTAATTGCATAGCCATACTGTAATTGTAACTTCATTCCTTTTAAACCTGATCACAAAGGATCCAATGTTTATTTTAGAAATGTTTAGATACTTACTCTGATTTTACATACAACACAATCATTTACAACATCCATCTAAATGATCTGCAAACTTGCCAGGCAGCATGCATACAGTTTGTATATCTGCCCGGTTTTAAATAAAATGGCAAAGCATGCACATAACACTGTTCCAGAAATGCCAAAGCAGCCTATTTTATCAATCTGTATACTGTATAATAATTAACAATACTGCACATAAATTTATACAACATTAACCAAAATGATGCTACTAATACAACACAAACTGTGTAGAGCTATGCTAAAATCCATTGGGCCATTATCAGGTTAATAGTACCCACTTTACTATACCTGATGTGTTGCAGGTACAAGTGCCAAATTAATGTCCAATATAGCTGCATTTAGCCATTCTTTTAGTAAAAAAAAAAAAAGATGCAGCTGTCTGCTATTTTGCCTCACTCCCTGTCTGTAAAGGTCTAAAACAATTTGGAGCTATTGGTCATGTGTGATACCCAGTGGGTACAGGAATACGGCTAAAGCTGGCAAATAAGAGCATAACTAAACTAGAGATTGTAGGACTACAGTGACTTTAAATTGGTACTGTATTCCCCATGTACAAGTTACTTCAATTCTACAGTACGTTGAGTACCTCAATTCTTTGTCAACCTGTCAAACAATAGATCTCCCTTTAAAGTCATTTTGCTTATTACACCAATTTATTTACAGGATGTGTTCCTCAGTTAAGGAGGCAATAATTCTTTTGATACTAAAAAAGTAGTGTACTGAAAATGCAATGAAAGTGCACAGCATGTATATTTACAGTAGGACAAGATATTCTACTGATTTTCAGTAACACATTCTCAAAGGCATAGGGGAATATGAACGCCATTCAATAAACCAGTTACTTTATTATATTCTCTAAAACACAAATGGGCCTATTTAGTTGCACCTGCTTTGTTTAGCCATACCTAATCTTTACAAATCTATTGTAATGTACACATTCATGCAGCAGAAGCACTTTTACAGTTCACCTTTACTACTTTGAATGCCTTAACTAATATAACAATCATACAGTGTTAACATAGATGTAGCATTTAATGACACAGAACTAGAGCTGTGCAAAAAAAGAAAAGCTTTATTTAAAGAGCATGTCCACCCCCAAAACTAAAATTTAACCACTTACTGGCCACATCAAGTAGTTTAAAACAATCCTTACCTTACATTCCTGCTCAAAATAGTTCCCCTGCTGTGCCCCTCCAAAGTCCAGGAAACTGCTGTGTAGGAGCAGTGTGTGACTCATGCTGTGCCTGAGACTTCCTCAACCTCATCAAGATTGAGGCATGCTCAGTGCAGCCCTCCCTGCCTCTCAGCCAATCACGGACGCAGCTGCCGGTCCGCCCCCTGCTTTCAATTCCATGCAAGCAGAGGGCCTGAACACTGCAGCGGAGGAGAGAGGGCAGGTAAGTAAGAATCGGGGGACTTTCTAACAATTATATTAATGCGGTTGGGGCTGGGGGAGCATGCCCTACCACATATCAAAAGTTAAATTTCGAGGTGGACATGCCCTTTAAGAAAAATGTGTGCTACATGTTTCGGACAACCGAAAACAACCGAGCATGCATTTTTCTTAAATAAAGCTTTTCTTTTTTTGCACAGCTCTAGTTTTGTGTTATTATATGCTACATCTATTTTTACATTGTGATAACAATCATACAATCAAGACCTACATTAGGAAACTGCTATGCCAAAATTAAATCCAGAGGCAGCCAGCAATTGAAAACCTGATCATGATCCATGCAAGAAACACTAATACAGGACCTTTGTTCCAGCTATGGTGTAAATATTGGATGATTTCATGCCACTGAGTAGGAGGTAAAGTCCTGAAGAAACACACCCACATTGATGTAGTCCATAGGGGCTCCATTACATGATCTGCCTCCCATACTTCAGGTTCTGGGATACGTGAAGAAAAGTGAATACTTTTTTTTTAAGATAGCTAAACTACGTCTATAAACAAACTCACTTTCCTTATGCAGTACACATTAAAAGCTCTGAAGTGGATAGGAAGCAAGAAAGGTAAAATTGTCCATGATGAATGCAGCATGGTAATGATTTTAATGGCAACATTTATGAAATGCTTAACTGCATCAGACAAAAATGTTTTTTTAAAAAAAATAAAAGAATCAGAATCAATTTTTAAACCATCCCTTGCGATTCTCCCAGAGGATATTGTTTGATGCCTGCTGCATTAATACTGTAGGTGGCATATACTTCCCAGAAGTATCTGCAGCAAGTGTCCAATCTGCCAGGTCAGGAAAGGATAAAGTTCCAACCCAATTATTTATTCTGCAGGTGATTTATTTTTTTTTACAACATATTGCATTCTGTATTCTACTTTTAAATCTAGAAGCCTTTAATTTTCTTTAAAACATATGTAAAGCCTATCTATACAACACTTAGTAGTTTTACATTTAGAAGGCAAAACACAATTACAGAAAAGCAGCAATTAGTTTATCACCTCTCATTTTGCTGTGGCTGTTGTGACATTTACCATATTGACATGAGGCTTACGTGACTTATGTCACTCTTATGTTTCTTGCACATGTCCAGTCCTGACCAGCAGGTAAATGGTTACTTACAGGGGGGTCCCTACCATGTAGCAATGTGAAAAGGTGGTCATGGTAAACGCTCGTCTGCCTAATTTTCTTTTTTTATTTCGGCTCCCTAAGCACATACGTGCAACAGTTTCTTCGTTTGCGCACAAGTGTTCTCCTGGACTTACAGTATCTTCTCCTTGTATCAGTCACTTTGAGCAAACATTTGTACCAGTAACTGTGTACAAACATATGTACAAGTCACTGTGGGCAAACATATGTACTAGAAACTGTGGAAAAACATGTACCAGTCACTGTGGTCAAACATACCGTATATACTCGAGTATAAGTCGAGGTTTTCAGGCTGTAAAAACAGCCTGAAATCTGAACCTCGACTTATACTCGGGTCAGTCACTAACCTGGGACTCCTGGTATTTGGCCCAGACTCACCTGAAAACAGAAACTGGAAAAAGTCTGAATGGGAGAAGGCTGCATGAGAAGGTAAGGCTGCATGGGAGAAGGCTGCATGAGAAGATGGGTGCAGGGAGGGAGAGTAAGGGGGCATTTGGGTCAGGGACAGGATAGTTGGTTCAGTGTGTGCAGTTCCACTGCAGATGTTTATATTCGAGTATATACAGTATGTACCAGTCATTGTGGGCAAACATATGTACTAGTCACAAACCGGTCACTGTGGGCAAATAAATGTACCAGGCAAACATTTCTGTACCAGTCACTGTGGGAAAACTTGTGTGTATCTGGGCATGAGGGCATCTTATATTTACAAGTCTGTGTGGGCTGGGCTTTAGGTTTCTAATATATATATCAGTCTGTGTATGGGTATGAGGGCATCTTATATTTATCAGGCTGGGCATGAGGGCATCTTATATTTACAAGTCACGCCCACTTTAGGGTAGCTTTGAATATTTGTTTCAGATGACAAAATGCCTAGGAATGCCGCTGCCCACTAGAAACCTCTAGCCTTGCTACAGATAATTCAAGCAAAAGAGCATGTCATTGAAGTCAGGAGGTGTGAATATGCGCACAAGGCTGTTTAAACAACATGTACTAGAACACAAGAAACATGGTAGCACTGGAAGTAATTTAATTCAGTCCCTAATATTGTATATGTCCTTACTAACATGGGGGTTTGTTCTTTATTTCCCAGCATTCGATTATCACACAGTTTGGTCCCGGACCATTATGTTCTACATACTTGCCCATTCCTAATCTATTGCAGGAGCTAGTTATACCAAGCAACTCCCACTATCAGTTATGGCCAATACTCTTAAGCTGGGTACACACTATACAACATTTTGGGTGTTTTTTTTCGGGCGTCCGTGACTGACCATTTGTTGTCCTAGTCAGATATATGGGCAATTGCACGAGTTGGAAAACCACCAATCTAGTGATCTAGTGATAAGTGAAAATGAAAAAAAAAACAGTGGGCACAAATATAAAAAGTAGCATACCCATTTAGTATTTAGCATTTATGTTTGGTCCATTGGGGAAAGGTTTCTGTTTACTATAGAGGGAGAAGGAAAGGCAGACATCACTAGTATAATACAAAAGACATAACAAGTTAACCAAGTTGTAAGCAAAGAGAAATAGCATTAGCATGAACACAGTCCACTCCAATTTAAGCACTTTGGAGGAATGATTATGCAGAACATTTTTAAAAAATCCATAAGAATTAACCTACCCTGGCCTAGAAATTGAAATTAACTCACATTCAAAGATTTGTGAGGATGTGGACAGAGGAGTCTCTTTTCTCTTTGTATAGAAATACATTCAGAACAAACCCTAGAGTAAACACGTTGATATTTAAGGGTCAGTGGGTACCCTCCCTTTTGAAGCTAAATGCTACAATACCATTATATTTCCAGGCTTAGCGTGTGCTTACCATTGCTATTCAATGCTTTCATGATAACTTCCATTTGTGCAAACTCATAGTTATAGTCTGGTTCAGATGATGCCTCACTTGCTGCATCCAAATCAGTTTCAGGACACCCCGCTTCTTTTTCAAACTCTTTCAGCCAATCTTTCCTTTTCCTCTTAGGGTGGTTGAGCCTACATATATTCAATAGAAGTCAAAATCCAGTAGAGAATTTACACATACTAGAACATGTACGGTGGTTATAGTTACCTAAAAAAGTGGTTATTTCCCCATAGAATTCTGTCTCCATGCCATAATGATGTTTGGGCACAAACCTGGACACCATTTACACAAGTCCTGCAAAAACAGACACATCTATTTATTTTTCTCCATATGGGACATTCATAAATAGGTATTTTTCCGTTATTTGTTCATGCATGTGAGGATTTCTAACCATAAAGCATTTCACTAAAAAGTTAAGTACTAAAGGCTCATAACTAACAATGTAGGAGCAAACTGCTAGGTACTAGACTAATCCCTGTTCTGCTCAAATAGAACAGTCTTAGCCAGCTACTCAGACCAAATCATGCTTAAATAAATGGGCTAATCCCTTCTACATGAGGTAGAGTGCACTATTTTGAAACTGTGACCCCTCTTTTTAAAGTGCAAGCAATAACAAGTTGTCACCAGTGACACGGATATAATAGCTTCCCACCAGCATTCTTGCTTACATTGTGTATCATTTATAATTGTTTAAAGGGAAAAAAATGTAACTGTAACATAACATGGAAACCTGCATTGTTAGTAAATATTGTACCTTTTAAAAGTTAGTAATTTAAGATACTTTAGTTCTATTTGCAATTAATTATAATAAATTTTCTATTCTTTGGTCAACTTTTTTTATGTTTAAATCACTAAACTACTTCCTATTCAGAGTGGTTGTCTTCCAGTGTAAGCCTTTTAAACACCCCCCCCCCCACCCCCAAAAAAAGAAATTACAACTATCTGCAGGCGTTAAAGATTCTGTCTTAAAGAGCTGTTATCGGCTCGGTACATAACTTGCGGCAGTTGCGCAAAAAATTTGTGCATAACTGCCATAAGTTATGTCTTAAAGTCATGTTAACCCTTGGTACATAGTGATATTAAGACGGGAAAAAAAAGACGTTTACGGCTCTCTGTACATAGCCCTAAAATGTCGTATATTTTAGATTATTCTAATTCTTATAAAAATTGGGGGTTGGTTCTCCTTTAAAAGAATAGGAAAAACAGTAAATATAGTAAAGTGAAAATGAAAAAAAAAACAGTGGGCACAAATATAAAAAGTAGCATACCCATTTAGTATTTAGCATTTATGTTATTTTCTATTCTTTGGTCAACTTTTTTTATGTTTAAATCACTAAACTACTTCCTATTCAGAGTGGTTGTCTTCCGGTGTAAGCCTTTTAAACTCCCCCCCCCCCCCCCCCCCAAAAAAAAAAAAGAAATTACAGCTATCAGCAGGCGTTAAAGATTCCGTCTTAAAGAGCTGTTATCGGCTCGGTACATAACTTGCGGCAGTTGCGCAAAAAATTTGTGCGTAACTGCCATAAGTTATGTCTTAAAGTCATGTTAACCCTTGGTACATGGTGATATTAAGACGGAAAAAAAGGACGTTTATGGCTCTCTGTACATAGCCCTAAAATGTTGTATATTTTAGGCTTGAAAAATTAAAATGTCGTATATATTTAGGCTAGAAAAATTGTGAAAGGTTGCCACTGTTTTGCTTTGTTCTGATTGAGTAATAAACTTTCTAGTTATCATATTAAGCTCATCGTCTGGACCTCCCTCATCATTTTTTGGCTTTAGATTATTCAAAATAGCCACTGAAGACAGCTTTACACACTTGTCTTTCTCTCAATCAGCCTGTCGGTTACCCCCTTGTCTATTGTTTTGTGGTACATTAATACTTTATGCATATAGGGCGAATGCATAGAGAGGGGTAATTTCACGTCTATTAGCACTCTAGTGTGGATAATTATACTATTGACCAACCCTAAAAGGTGGAGGTGCACATGGTCAAATGACAAAATACACACATACAAAACAGAGACCTATAATGAATAAAAAAATGCGTCACAAGGTTCAAGTAGTGAAAGCATCTTAACATCAACTGTTTCAGAGGAAACAGCATTCTGGCCTAGTTCCTCTAATCATCCACAAGTCTGTTGGGACTTGTCAGAGGACACGGCAGAGGAGCAAGAGATCAGGTAAGTTCTCTAACTTCGTTCCTGACTCCTGCACATTTTATTGAAGAAAAAATGTATTTTACCAGTGGAGATACCCTTTAAAATAGGCTTTGGCTATGATTATGCAGAAAGTATAACAAATTTATGTAGATTGTGATTTATCTTTTGGCACAAGATTAAGGAAAGGATCTCTCTCTCTTTTCCTAACTCCCCAGCAACAGTAAATATCCCATTAATAATTATATGAAAAACAAGTTTGGTTTTCACACAAAAGAATGCATATTCTACTGCATGACTTGCTCTATGTCGCCCCCCCCCCCCCAAACAATTATTTTCCTGTGGCCATAAAACCCAGATCTCGAAAGGTGTAAAGTTAATAATTCAACTTCTAACCATACTTACCAGCCCATGTTCCTTTGGCTGCCTTCTGCTTGCACTGAAGCAATTAGAAGGGGCCTGACCTGCAGCAGCTTCCCTGATTGGCAGAGACACAATGACTCAGTGATAAACACATTATTCAATTTCCTTTATGTTTTTTGTAATGTTGCTAACAAACTGTTTACTTTATTACTGTATGCATGTAAGCATTTGTGCTCTAAGAAAATACTTATACCAGGCTAATTGCCATTGCCTAATACTTTATTTTCCTGGCCTGTGTGACACTCTCCCCTGAAATTCAGACTCAGCAAATTGAAAAGCTGTGCTGGGGTTAAGACCATCCAGATTGAAGCTCCTCCAAGTGGAGGAGTTTAACAAGGGGAGCTACAAGGGCAACAAGATACCACCATCCTGACTGCAATATTCACAACACTACCCATTTGGACGATAAGTCCACCTTTGCTGTTTCTCAGGTGTCATTGCTGTTTTGAAAAAAAAAAGTTTTCCTTTTTTACATTTTGCATTTCCTACAATGTTCTTACCTTTCCCACCCCTCTACCTATCATTTTTGAGGCTCTAATCTTTGTATCTTCTATATCTAATCTTTATAACCATCCCTTCTCCCTTTCTCCTGTGGTTTGCTTAATATACACCCCCTTGCCAACAAGCAAAAATTTATCCAGCACTTGTTCAGCTCCAAGTCCTTTTATCTCCTGGCCCTAACGGAGACTTGGAAGGAGACTGAAGTGGAGGCCTCGATTTCACATGACAATCTATCAATCTCTCATTAACCTTGTTCCTCAGGACAGGACTGAGGGGTAGGTCTTCTTTTGTCCACTATCTGTCACTTTAAACTAGTTACCCTCTATTGCATTTTTCTCGTTGTCCATGCACAACTTTTCCAACCCTTATCTCTACCAATAGCACTCATCTTTCTATGCTCCAACTGTCCAGCTATAATTTTAGGTGACTTTAATTGTAATATTGACAACACTGCACTATCCGGGCCCTCCTGTTTTTCCATCTAACTTACTCCTTCTACCTCCAGCAGTGGACCACCAATAGCACCCATAAGGATGGTCACTTCCTAGACTTATATATTTACAAAAATATTTCTGTCTCACAATTCACCAGCACCTCTTTCCGTGTCTCGGATCACAGTCTAATTACTTCCTCTACCACTTCCTCTACCCTCTCTTCTGATACTTCATCAAGTGTCTCTGTTCGCACCACACGAGCAAAAGACCTACCAGCTCTATCTACTTCTCTCAGCTCTAGTCTCGCTGCCCATTCGTATAACCCTATATTATTGACTCCTTTGTCCCCCTACACTAATAATCATCACCCCATTCCTTGGCTCAGTTCAGAAACCAAATTCTTACACTATTATACTGTTCTCAACATGAAGCTGAGAGGCTGTGGAAAATGTCCCACAGTCAGGCTGACTTTTACCACTACAAGTTCATGCTGCATGTTACAATAGTCAAGATGGGTATAAGAGCATGCATGAGCTTTTTAGTAAGGATCAGGAGAGGAAAGTGCAGTTCTTGGCAAATTTGCAATGGAGAAAACGACACGTCCTAGTGACATTGTTGACATGATGGCACAAGGAAAGAGAGAAGTTAAAATATTACTCCAAGGCAGCATGCAGATTCAACAGGGTTGATTACCATATGGTTGATAGAAATGGAGAAAGTTGGACTAGGTCCTAGTTTAGGGGACAAAATAATTAACTCAGTTATAGATTGAGTTTAAGGTGGCCTCTGAAAGCTTTACAAGTTTGTGACCGTAGAAAAGATAACTATAACTATCGGTGGCTTATGTAGCCACCAATAGTTATTGCCAGTGACTATAATAGACAATCACCATTTTAAATAACTCATTGCTATGGTTACAATAGACAGTAGGCCATGTATGTAAGAAAAATACCAGAAAAAAACAGCTGATAAACTTACCGTGCATTTTCTTTTGGT
This sequence comes from Hymenochirus boettgeri, assembly GCA_019447015.1. Lineage (NCBI taxonomy): Eukaryota > Metazoa > Chordata > Amphibia > Anura > Pipidae > Hymenochirus > Hymenochirus boettgeri. The sequence continues at coordinate 176,282,060 of CM033474.1, read as the reverse complement.
ATGAGGCTAATTTCCCCATTTGAGACTACATCAATCACGCAGTGCTCTGGCTGAATTCCAATACCAAAAAGCTGAATATCCTGAGAAGTGTCAGCACCAACTCTGTTATGGTCCTAGATCAAAAAGTAACATTTTATAATATTATAATGTTTTGGCATAAGAAATAACTCAGATAACTCTAGAAGACAATGTAGCATTTTCGGTAGACATTTCCATAGACATCAATCAAAAGCCCTTTAAAAAGATAATCACCAGGTTTCACTATATAGGTTACCTGGCATCTGTCCAGCTGTGGCTTATAATAACAGTACCATTGTGACGCAATGGAGATAACTCTTTAATAAAATCAAACTACTAATAATTTAAGTAGGGAGTTCATGAAGAACCCCTTAAAAGGTACGTACACTGTAAAAACAACTTAAGCTTACTGGATAGCTGTGGCTTTAAATATAAAGTTGTATAATTTTTTTTGTTTTACTCCTTGAATGTTGCCGACTTCCTCCTCCCCTGAAATGTCATTTTAAGCTCCGCCCCCATGAGATTGTGCAAACCTCCGCCATCTTGCTGTGTCACCAGTGACAGTGACGTCTTGTGCGTGCGCTTGTATAATGTAATCGCACAGTGACCAAGCGTGGTGCGATGCTGTCATGTGCACACGCTCGTGGCAACATTATACACCTTTATATTTATCCAGTAAGCTAAAGTTGTTTTTACAGTGTACATATCCTTTAAGTGTAAGCACTTCAGCCCCTATCCCAATTTTAATTTTTTTATTTGCCACTACAGCCAACTAATAATAACTGTCTCAATCTTTAAATACTGTACAATCCTGTGAGAGCATGTATAAGAAAGAACGGTTGGTGTGAATGTGTATGTGGTAGATTAGGGGTATAACCAAAAATGACTTTTATAGATTATAAAGGTTGGGATATGTGAAAATGACATAAGCCAAATATGAAAAATATTTAATTGTAATGGCGATAAAAAGGAAAGAAGTAAACCAAACATTGAGGAACAGGATTTTTTTTTATTTCGCTTTCAGTGGAAATCTTACTTGAACAAAGGCATTGACTTGGTTTTCAACTGGTAATCAAAGCAGGACACACACAATTTTAACAATATCATATTGTGTGTATTGAAAAAAGCCATAATCAGACCAACAAAAACACTTTCATTATTGGACAAGTGGGACAGTAGATCGCTTTGCAAATGCTGGAGACTTTATCTCTCTTTCAATAGGGCAGCTAGAGAAATATTAAATGCTTCGAAGACCAGTTACACACCGGTCCAAAATACTGTCGGCCATACTGAAATTCATAAATACAATTACAGCTCCCCACGTCTCCACTAGATCATTGGTTGCCCAGATGTCTGTTCCTGTTCCTGAAAGGACCTAGACTGTCCAAACTTCGTGGTGTGCACAATAAATGCACGGTTGTTAATAGCAATACCTGTGGGGTTGCCTGATTTATTGGTTGCTCTCTAACTAGCATACTGAAAATCAGCAACGCCAATATTTTGGTGTAACTGATTGTGAGGTCCATAGAAGACTACACAGCTGCTCGAAATTTGCTGGTTCTAATGACATTGGTCAGCAGCGCACAAAAAAGTAATGAGGATATTTCGACCAAATGGACTGAAATTCCAAAATATCAGTCGTTCAGATTGAAATAAAGGCCTGTGTGTACCTAGACTATGGGTGGACTAGAAAAACCACATCAATCTGTAGGATGTCACTAATTATGTTATGTCTGCCATCATTGTACACACTAGTCTACAGTGTGCAAGGCAGATTAACATCTCAGTACTATTTCCGTTACTTGTGGCTACAGAAATACTTTATTTTTGTGATAAAAGGTGTTAGAAGCCATTAAACGTAGAAGCTATGCTTGGATCCTAAAAACAGGTTGCTGTACCAAGCACCTAAAGGCCTTTATAAAGGGTGCTGGTTTATATTTAAGCCAGGTAACTAATATAATTACATTAAATGGAAGACACATGCTCTAGGTGGTTTAGACAAGTCAATAACAGTGTGCCCTCTAGGAGAACACGTTGGGCAATGCTCAGTTTGCACAAATGGTGTATCTGGGAGATTATTTATCTTACAAAGTGTTTTTAAACTTCTTTGCATTTCATTCTCTTAAAAAATTTCAACATACATGTTTAAAGGTATATGCAATCATTAAAAATGACATTTTCAATACATTCGCAAAACATCACTAGTCCTCTGATGTAAAACAGTCATCACTTTGGGTTTACATTTTCTAACCAATCAGTTTCGATATCAAGGGGATGATAAGGGGTATGATTCTGTCTGTGTGTTTACATTTTTAAAATATAAAGGTTGTTTCCTTGTTTTTTTGTTTTTTTTCTGTTACCAATCTATACTAATTACATTTATATACTCCCATAATCTTAAAACACTCCAGTAAATGATATGAACTTTGTTTAGCTACACACACTAAGCACACATCTTTAAAAGTGGGTTACCATATAAAGAGGGATAAAAAACATTTCTTACCTTCAAATAATAAACCAAAAGCTCATTAAGTGCAGGATCCGCATTTAAGTTCACAAGGTAACATTTGTCATCTCCAACCTTAATACCAGAGGATTCCAAAGAGATCCCCATGCTCTCCAACTGCTTTTGCCTTTCCTGTACAGAGAAAACATGAGCAAGTCAACTCCCAACATAGAAAATATAAAACAGTTTTTTAGCATAACACTAGGGGAAAAAAACACAACTTTGTGGTACAGAAAAATAAGTCAAACAGTTTAACACACAGAAAGAAATGGTACATTTTAGCAAATTATTTCAATTTCTACATATTGCTACATAAAATATATACTGTACTGCAGTGGTGGCTATAAACCCCCTTACAGACAATCAATTAGTAGAGATGTTGCCTTCAAATAGGCTAAAACAGAGGAGGAAATGAGGAGGAAAAACCATAAAAAATCCTGTGTGAGTGTTTTAATTAATTCAAAAGGGAGGGATTGAGCTGTGTAAGTAATGTTAGAAGCATATAAGGTAATGGTATAGCAAAGAGAATGCATGGGGGGTCCTTAATAACTGGGTACATTGTGATTCTTACATTGAAGGTTGTTATCCATAAGCACATGCAGAGATAAACATGACAGTGGCTGTGAAAATTGACACAAGCCGACCAGGGCATCATGTTCACAAATTAAAGTAAATATCAGCATCTGATTAATTGTTAGTCAAACAGATCATTGGGCAAAATAGTTTTAAGCTGATACTGAGCACATATAGTACTAATAAAAGGCAGATTCTGTAGGACCCAATGGAATCAGCCTTTTATTGTTGCTCATGACTGAAAGTTCCATATACTTTAACAAAGGGAGCTGATAGTGGCCACTACATCTTCTGAAATAAATACTACACTGATGGACTGAATTCCAGTTATGGCTCTCTTGGTTTTTTTTTTAAACTTTTTGTGGACTCGAAAAATCTTGTAGAAAAAAACAACAAAAGTAACAAAAAATAAAACCAATTGCAAGAGACTCACACAAACACGGCAGAACCTACTGTGGATCCTGAATACTAAAGGACACCAATATGCAACAAATGTAACCAAGATAGCATACGTTACCGTGTAATATAAGGATATGAGAAGTCTCACACCATTATTACCTCCTTTGTCACGTTCTTATACCATAAATAATAGAAGTAAATGGTAACAGACCTTATAAAACACAATATAGTCTTTTTAAATCGTTCACTACATGACAAAAGCCATTAGGAGGGTAGACAGTCATGAACACCTGTGCTATAGCTTCAGTTTTTCTAAGCTTCTCTTCCCACGTTATTGTGAGTTCTCTAATTAGCTTCTCAGATTCTTCCAATTTTTCTTTCAATTCTGGTGCTTTCATGGACTGAGAAAAAAAGAAATAAACACAATGAGAATCTTAATATGAAAGCAAAAACAATAACAAAAAATACCAATAAAAAAAACTAAGGTAAACTATAAAGCCCTGCAGATTTCACAGAAAAGGAGAACACATTTCACAACAGGGAGAAAACATCTGAGGCTTTTGTTCCCAGAAGCTGCAACTGGCTCTAGATTTTGCCTTTTAAAACCTGTTCAGTTCCTAAAAACTTCACTAAACCTAGATGCCTTGTTATTCAGACAAAGTAAAAGAACAGTAACAACTTGTTTCTATCTGTTGAAATGATGGGGAATACATTAAGCTATAGACATGTTTCTACTTGGTCCAGAGAACAAAATCAATTCACAAGACCAGGTAAACACAAAAATGAAAACAATGATTCCTGAACACGTCTTCACTTTCCAATAAATTGCATCACATGCAGCAAATTCACGGGGGGTTGGATTCCATGCCATTACCATTCAAAGTCTGATTGTTGGGGGGCATGGTCTACTAAGCTATGAGGTAGAACGTGAGTGCTAACAGATCCGCTCTAACAAGATCCTTATTGTATCCTGGGGAGCCTAATAACTACAAAAACTTTACTCAAATATCCTGGGGAGACACTCACTGGGGAACATATGGCACCTCCAAAAAAGGCTGCTGGCAGGAGAGGGAGGAAACAACACAGGCCTCGCAAATTTTGGAGACCGGAACCTCCACTACGGACTTCTCACAGACAGCGGCCACAGACAAGGTGCTTGAGGCGATATCGCAGTGCCAGACCACGCTGACCTCAAAAATTGATGAAGTCAAAATTGACATATCCTTACACTGCCAAGACCTCCAGGCGTTGCTCGCCCGCATAACGGAGGCCAAGACACGTATAAGTGGCGTAGAGGATACACTGGCGCCATAACAGCAAACGACCCAAGGCAACAAAACGCTTATTCAAACACTGCAGCAAAGGCAGGACAATTTGGAAAACCGTTCCCGTAGGAACAATTTACGCTTTGTAGGCCTCCCTGAAAGGACAGAGGGGACAGACCCAGAACTCTTCCTGGAAATACTGCTAACCAATACCTTGGGCCGAGAATCTTTTTCTCCAATGTTCGCAGTGGAAAGAGCACACCATCTGACCCCCAAGACCCCCACTCCGGGAGCACCCCCGAGTACCTTTATAGCGAAGCTCTTACACTACAAAGACAGAGATGCAATACTACGCCATACCCGTGAAATGGGGAAGATCACGTACCAAAATGCCTCCATATCTGTATACCCAGATTTCTCCATGCAAAGACAGCGCGCAAAGTTTGTGGATGTTTCTCACCTACACATAACTCTATGTCCCGAATCGATATGATACTCCAGTCTAACCACCTGCTTCTGTTACTTGACAAAGCAGAATACTTTAAACCCTGGATAATACCTGACCCCAGTATGGAGGAGGAGAATCCGGCACCACAGATATACGATATGGAGGGCATGCTACAGACATACCTTCCAACGCACTCTCTAGTCTTCCTAAACAGCCCAACATACTCCCTCCCCTGCACAGGCAACAATATAAGATTTGAAACAAAGCACAACGCATGATCATATACACAGATATAGCAGGAGAAACCCCACTAAGGCACAATCACAACTTCCCCCATATACTCCCTCAATATAAATCAAAATATGGAACGTTTCGGAGACATCAAATTCAGCCATATTATAAAGGACAAACATTTGATTACATTTGATGACTTCAAACAGAAATTCAAAGTACGAGATAATTTCTTATTCCAATACTAAGATATTGCTTAATATCAGAATTTCAAAGTTCGAACATACCAGTCTCCCAAAATCCCATCATTAAAGTGCTCACCCAAGAGGAAACTAGACATACTGTATCACTCCTTTATACATGCCTCCTGAATTCACAATTACCAGAGACCTCCATCTCTATATTAAACAAATGGACATGCCTTATACCCACGTTGAAAAATGAAGACTGGGGTGAACTGACAAAAGCCCACCTCAAAGTATCCCCCTCCGCTCCAAATAGGCTCATGCAATTTTATATTCTTCACCAGGCCTATATTACCCCTCTTAGGAAATCCCGTATGAGCCCTAGATTTAATTCTGAATTCCCAAAATGCAAACAATCAATGCGGACTTCTGGCATATGATCTGGGCTTGCCCCAGGATACAACGAGTCTGGGGGAAAGTTCTCCACTACCTATCCGGAATCCTCCCCTCCCCAATTCCCTCGACACACTGAAATATATCAAACATGATTAAGGAAATTAAAGGGACTGTAAACTCCTCTAAACCCCAAAAAATAACTGTGCCATTCGTTTGTATTATTCACAGGGAGGTGAGAACGCTTATTCTCACCTCCCTGTGAAAAATATTACGCTCAGGGGACCTGGAACTTACCTTCGCTCTGCTCCACTCACAGCAGCTCCTTCACTGAATAGCTGTTCTCTCGATCGCGCGCCTGAGATAGGCGTGAGGTCGGGACAAGACGGTTGTCAGTGAAGGAGCAGCTGCGAGTGGAGCGGCGGTAAGGTAAGTTCCAGGTCCCCCAAGCGTAATATTATTCACAGGGAGGTGAGAATAAGCGTTCTCACCTCCCTGTGAATAATACAAACGGATGGCAACTAATTATTTTTTGGGGTTTAGTGTTCCTTTAAGTGATTATAGGAGTCTGATAAGGCTGATACTCTTCTCATGCACCACAGAACCCTAAACCCCTATTCCTCCCCCCTCTTTTTTTTTACCCCAACTGTCAATACGAAATAATTCACTTCCATAACAAGTATATGATACAAGTATGGTATGCCTTAGAACCATTTCATCCAAGTAATTCCCATCCCTTCTAATGTAACTGACTATTAAACAGATTTGTAACTACCATATATACTCGAGTATAAGCCGAGGTTTTCAGTTTCTAAAATTAGCCTGAAAATGTAAGCTCGGCTTATACTCGGGTCAAGTTCTTCCCAGGAAGCAGCAAGTGTTAACTTTCCTGGGCAGCAGGGCTGGGCTGGGTAAAGGGCAATTGCCCAGGGCCCTGACATCTTTAAGGGGCCCCACAGGGAGGGATTCCTGCATGGCACCGCTTTCAAGATTTTCTCTGCCCGACAATCCCCTAGCACCAGCTGCTGCTCTCTGTATGCCTGTGCGTCCATTCCATACACAGTGTGTTAGCTGCCTAGTTCACTGAACACTTCTATGCTTTAGGTCTGCTGCTCACTCCTGGCAGCAATGCAGGGGGCCATTTTTATGGGTTTTTCTGTCCATCACGATCCCTAGGAGGTTTAACGATCTGCTGTAGTAAGACACTGACTTTCCCCTTTCAGAGCTGCCGGTAATAGCAACATTGTTTCATCTATTCACCTTGCTAATCAGCACTTGTAATAGATGAAACAATGTTGCTATTACCGGCAGCCAGTGTCTTACTACAGCAGATCATTAAACCTCCTAGGGGATCGTGATGGACAGAAAAACCCATAAAAATGGCCCCCTGCATTGCTGCCAGGAGTGGGCAGCAGACCTAAAGCATAGAAGTGTTCAGTGAACTAGGCAGCTAACACACTGTGTATGGAATCGATGCACAGGCATACAGAGAGCAGCAGCTGGTGCAGCCAGGAGGGACTCTGCAATGTCACTTTTTGATAGACTGGTTACACATTGCTAGCTGGGAAATTACAGGAGGACATGCCCCTAGTTTGCCCCCCCTGCCCATGCCACTAGACCCTGGCTTCCTTAATGGCAGAGTCATAAAGTGTTTGACTTTCTTTCTTCTGCTGTCCATTTAAAGGGCAACTTAAGCCTCAAAACAATACAGAATCAGAAGGCAGTAATGGCCATAATTACTACCCTCGGCTTATACTCGAGTCAATCAGTTTTACTTATTTTTCAGGTAAAAATAGGTATCTCGACTTATACTCGGATCGACTTATACTCTAGTATATACGGTATATCAATTTCAAAATGTTATTGTACAGAGATGCATCAATTTAAGTACCTACTTTTCAGGAAACTCATGCAACTCATGATAACTGTACAAAGATGTTGATATATGATGTCAATAAAGAAACAAGTTTAAAAAAAATATATATATGGGATAAGGCCCGAACCGCCGGACCCGCGGTGGGCCTGGATCCTAAAATTTGTATACTTGGAATAACTGAGCACCTGTCTTTGGACAAATTTACCAGGATATTTTTGGCAGAGACTATTTTTACAGCAAAAAAGCCATTGGCGCTCACATGGATACAGGCATTGCCCCCCAAATTGATTCAATGGAAACAGGCGCTCAATGGAACTCTGGATTTTAAGAGGGTGATATATGAAAACAGGGGATGCCCTTCAAAATGGAACAAAATTTGGGACAGATGGACAAAATCAGCAATTTAAATATAATAGCTCCTTTCACTCTCTCTGGAAGGGGAAATATTCCTACCATGTTTATTGTGACTGCCGGGGCCTTCACCCCCATCGCGACCGCTGTCCGACTGACACACCAAGCCAACAATGTACCGTAACTATTATACTCCAAATAATCTATAAATTTATATGGATCTCTATGAGCCATAGATCCATAATCAAACCACTTTGATAATGATGCACCAAACTAGTTATTGTTTTAATTTTTTTATTATCTGTTTTATTATAATGTTACAGCATTAATAAACGTTTCCTCCATTTGGAGGGGAGGGGAAAAAAAATCTGATTGTTAGCGTTTTATGGTGGGATACTACACTCACCAATATTAATAATGAAAAAAAATACGTGTTTCGTTTCCTGTTCACAGCGGCTGACAATCAATATTACTTCCATCCAAGAAAAACATTATCAAATATCCTACCTTTCTGAGCATCAGCAGAACAAATGATTGTTATCCCTATTAAGAACTTTGTACCCATCCCCCCCACTTGTATCTGTTGTCCCTCCCACTTAGATTGGAAGCTCTTCTGGACAGGGATCTCATTCCTAATGCGTCAAGGCTTGTTGCACTTATATCAATTTATACATAACTTATATATCTGCTTTCTTAACCAATGTATGAAATTGTATTTAATTTAATTTTTATCTATCTGTATAATGGCTTGCAATTATCCCCTCGTTTGTATACTCTGTATTTTTTAATGTACAGCGCTGCATACCCAAGTGGCATTTTATTAATAAAATTGTACATATACATACATATACAAATAAGATGGAGGGCACCAACCTCTGCTTGTGAAAGCTGCTCCTTTAGCTTGTCCACCTCCTCTCGTAGCTCTCTTATAACTCTAGCATTAGGGTCTTCATTAACCACAGCATGATTAACAATACGTTTTGCTCGATCAGCATATCTTAAGGTAGACAGAGTCTCTTCATAGTTATCTCCCGCTGGGCTTATGGTAGCTATCATTGCAGTCTTACTATTTCCTCCAAGGTTGTCCTTAAAAATCCAAGAATGCCGTTTTATCAAATGGACACTAGCACTTAGCTCATTCACACTAGGTCTTTTTTCGCCAATTTACAGGCAGAAACACGTGTTGCAGTACATTTTTTTAACTGATCAGATTGACCTGGTACGTTTAAAAAAAATGCACTGTACCATGCATTTCTGTCCGGAAACCGATCCATCTTTAACAAAAAGAAAACCGGACCAAAATGGACTGTGCAATTTCATCCCTTTCGACACATGTGTAATGTGAATGAGTCCTAAACTACAAACAGATAATACAGTAAATGATCTAAATGAATACATTGCGTGTAAGTTAATAAACAGTTATTACCTTGAGAAGCCATGTAAGCACCGAATCTCTGTATGGAACAAATTTGTTCTTGCCTTTGCCAGCTGCTTGATCTGCCAGAGATGATATAACCAATCCTAATGTGGTGAGAGATCTAAAAAGGGGAATGTTCAAAAGCTCAGCTCACTGTATAAACTATTCCTGAAACGTACTGGTAAATACTAGCAGCAGCGCTGTTTGTAGCATGATAAAAGGCTAGCTGCTTTGACAATTATTAGCAATGTTATTCACTTACAATCCACAGAGAAGTTTTGCATTAGAGGTCCATGCTAACAGGCATTGTTTTTTTTATCCCCTTTAGGACACTAATGTGAAAGTGTATTAAATATTCAATGAATGCTAGCACAGCAGTGATTGAACAGACAAATATGTAAATGTGAATCATATTTAATGCACATTTAAAATTCACAAATATTGCTTACTTGTTGATATTGCTTCCCTCCTTAAGACGCTCTCCTGCGGCACCTGTTTTGGACGCTCGTTCACTACCAGCCAAGTCCACCAAGCTCACCTTACTAACTCTTTCACCAGTATTCTTTCCGCCAGAAAAGCACAAATAAAAGTACAAATTAAATACAGCACAGGAACCTGAATTTACTTTACATATGATATTTCAATTCATGAATATATCAATGTGGCAATAAGCTGTTCTAGTGGGTAGTGTTTTATGAGCATTTAAATGTGCTACTTACGCCTGCATCATAAATATTATATATATTATATATATATATTTATTTATTTACATACTGTAAGGTATTTTAGAACAGCCGCCTCCAACCTAGTCAATTCTACAAACCTACGATACACTTGGAAACAGTCCACAAAAAACAATTATTTCTATCTACAGACATCATTCATCATTTTTTAGCTATAGTTACATTTTAAAAGAAATTTGATCATATTGATGATTTACACAACTTTTTTTTTTCTATTAAAAACAGTCAATGGAAAGAAAGAAATTCATTCCGAAAACAAACAGCACAGTAACAATTTAGGAAAGCATTTTAATTCCATTATTAAGAAGTTAGCAGAGAGAGTACTACAGCTCTAAAAAAATAAGAATTCTATTCAGATTTTTGCTTTTTGTATGGCACCCAAAAATGTGTATTTTCATATGTATCCAAGAAAGCCATCCAGGGAGATTCAATAAAGGTTCTTATCGTTAAAAATGGTGATAATTGTGCTGCAACCAATCAGATGTTAGCTTTTAAATGGTAAATAATATCTCATTTGTTTGGGCAAAATTAGCAGTATTTTTAACGATAAAAACTTTTATTGAATCTCCCCTTTAGTTTGTTTGAGGCAACTAACTGGTAAATGATTGCATGTAATACATATTACTATTTTTCACTTTGCTATTTCATGTTGCTGGTATTGCTTTCCTCTCTTTTGCAGTATTGGATAAAAAAAGAAGATGCTAATGATGAATAAATCCTTATCGCTTTTTTTGCAGTGACCTTAACCTTTATCTGTATTAAGAAGCAAGCACAACTGCCTCTCATTTTCTCATTTCTACATCCTACAGTGTTCTCCCTAGGGTCTTTTAGCCGGGCGGCCCACCCGGCTACTTTTTCATGCCACCCGGCTGGAAAAAATTTCTTAAGAGAACACTTGTGATTTAAAAAAAAATTAGATGTAGGTTTAATAGGTGTACCAATAGGTCAGTAAAAACTCCTGCCAAAACTGCCCAGTCCAGACCCTTTTTTTACACTTGTAAGCTTATTTTAGAATGTTAACTAGCTTTTCCAAGACCCCAAGGCCACAAAAGGTTGGCACATGTATTTGTGCTGCCATTTTACATGGGTTACCTTCAGATGTTGTAGAACTACAATTCCCTGCAGATGTTGTAAAACTATATAATGAGCATGATGCAGTGCACATTTTCCCCACCACCAAATTTCCTTGTCCCACCCCACCCGGCTACTTTTTCATGCCACCCGGCTTGAAAAAAATTCTGGGGAGAACACTGTCCTAGTTTTGACCTAATGTGATATTGTGAGCAGCATAACACAAGGCATATACTTACCCCAGATTGATGGTCGTACAATGTCTGAGTGACAATGATGTTAAATACAGCATGTGATCGACTGCTTTCTTCATTCATATTAGTTGCAGCAACAGTACGTGATTTGTTTCCTTCTGACATTAAAGACTCAATGTCCTAAAACAAATAAAATGTACAGATAACATTAAATTATAATGAAACAAGAAGGGAGAAAAAGCTGAAGGACCACGGTAGGTCAGAATTAAAAAATATTTTTATTAAATACCTTTAAAAAATCTCTGTCTTCTTGGATCACAGCAATATCGTAGGGTAAAGGAAGACGCAGGAAAAGGTGGTGTACCGTGTTAGCCAGTCAAAATGTTTACAGGGTAACCCTTTTGAAATAAAAAAAAATAACAAAAGTGGTATAAAGGTGATACCTTTCAGAACATTCTAGTTCCTTTTTCAAGTAGGGTTAAGGGGGATCCTTACCTTAACCCTTAGATATTGCTGTGATCGGTCTGACAGAGATTTTTTAAAGGTGTTTAATAAAATGTTTTTTTAATTCTGACCTACCGTGGTGCTGCAGCTTTTTCTCCCTTCTTGTTTCCAATGCAGAGGAGTGTGTGCTCCTTGGCTGATTTTGCACATGGAGACAACCCAAAAGAATTGCTGGTTTGAGGCCGGGTGATCAGAGTGGACGATATTTTCTTTATTAAATTATAATGACCCTTATAAACTATAGAAATTGCACTTTCTGATTCCAGTTGCTTGAATAATTTCTCTGAGAATCCACTAACAAATGGAGTTTTCATTTAAGTTATGATAATTCAAACAGCAGTTTTTTAATAATAAACCAGTGCATGTTTGTTCACACACTCAGGTTACCCAATCAAACCTCTTTTTAAATGTGATGTGTCCAAAACACAACAATTAATTAAGGCTACCCATACACACCAATGATCAGAAATCTGATCAGAACAACCGGTTGAAGTTCCCTGTGCCACCGATCTTAAAGTTGGGTTCAGCGGAAGAAAATGTCTTAGTTTCTCTGATAAACCGCTCAATGTTGTTGAGTGGTCGATCGGAAACATGGCATTCATGGGGTCGATATTTCGAGCGATTTGATCATATTTACTGTAGCGATTCCGTTTATATGGGGGGCTTTAGTTTAACAGAAATCACTCCCTAGCCAATTTGCTACTGCAACAAACTGAAACATGCCTTGTGTTTTTCCATAATTTAAATGCTTCTTTTATTATATGATATGATATCATCCATATATAGGATTCAGGATATAACCTAAGGAATAAATGATATGCCAGCACTCAATTGCATTAAGACAATTAAGATTTAGGGACTGATGCAATAAAAGGTGTTTAATAATCTGCATTTGCCATTACCAATAAAATCTGATTGGTTGCAGCAATTTAATAGCAAATTTTCCATCAACCATTGGCTAGAAGAGCTTATGCATACATATGTAAGGCCCGGGATAAATGTGTCTATTGTGATCCTATTTTTAAGGCTGAAAGAATGCCGATTAATGAACCAACCGGTAGTCTGATGGTCAAAAAAAAGTTACTGATATTTACCAACATGAGGCCAGTGCATGGAAGAATCTAATACAAAAAGATGCATGGCCAATGGTATTCTGAACTGCGCTTGCAACACACTTTGTTAACTATTTGATAACAGAGCTTAAGAGCTAACAAGGGTTTTCAGCATTACCACTATATCAATTCTTCCACCTACTCAACTAAAGCTGGTTATAATAAAGGGACAGTTCCCACGTTCACCAGCAGCCTGGGGAACGATGGTTACACAGTCGAAAGGAATGTGGCAGTCCCGAAAGTTCTCACTATACTTTACATAGGGCACACTTTCGGGACTGTGTGAAGCCTCATTATATAGATTTTGTCTGTCATCTTTCAAAGACTGGTACTTTGTGTACCCAGCTTTAGGACAATTAGATCAAAGTTCTCTTGGACCTGTTTTTGCCTTTGCCTTGTTGTAAAATATGATCTCTGATAATGCAAGCCAGGTGGAGAGCAGCATAAACAGTGAGTTAGGAAGGATAACCTCTGCCAGAGTGACAAGTGACTCATGCAAGTTTTCTTAAAAGAACAAAGGAAAAGTGAGCAGATTCCAGGGAATCAATTCCATTTGTAGTGTTTCTGTAATTTGTACCTGATCTATAGTTTATTAAGGCCAGATACACACACGGGCTTAGGGCTCATTCACACTAGGAGCGTTTTATTGCTTTTTGGTGTGTTTTTCTAACACATTGCCATTTAACCCAGAAATGCACTAAAATGCACTGCATAAAAATGCACATAAAAACACAACACAAAAACTCTTTAAATCACAATGCAATTTACTGTGTTTTTTGTTGTGTAGTGTGAACCTGGCCTAATATTTTGGCTCTGAATGATCTCTTTATGGTCGGATAAAAAAGAAATCGCTTAGGCTGGTATATCGAAAAGCTTATTGCACTTTGGATCACCAGCAAGTTCTTTAGGCTGGGTATATATGGCCTGGTTTTTTGTCCTGACCGGCCGTTCCCTGCTAGTGAGCAGTTGGCTGAGCCGAATCAATGTCGATTGCGTCGAATGTCTCCGTGGCAGAGAGTTTGGTGCAAACACTCATGCAGCCCATAGGGGACCACACAATCGGGGTGATTTTCTGACATGTCCGATTGCACGTTCGCCGCCAGCGTAAACATCTCAGATTTTCCCGGCCCGATCAAACGATGCATCAAGATATCAGTCGATTGGACCAAAAAATCTGCTCATGTGTACCCAGCCTTCCACTCCAAACACAGTATATGGGTGATCTGTGTTAACTATTGTTTAATAAAGTACAATACTGTTTTATATACCCTTTTGTATCCTTACCTCAAAGTTAGTTACTGCTAACTGTGACAAACCATCAACATATGGTCCTAAAACCTTGTGCTCACGGACTTTAAGGGAATGTCGATTTCTAGGGGGAATAAAGCAGGATAAATTACATATCATACTTCCTAATATTTGTAACATAGATTTACAATAAATATGTTACCACAAACCTCCAATTGCTACAAAGAGCTACAATGCTACAAGTATTTCAGTGTATTTTATTTGTTTTATTTTGTTTTTTTGTTACAAAAATGTATTAAATATTATTTTCAGATATTCAATCAACAATTTTACAATGGGGCGATGCTATCTGGGTAATTTTTCAAAGGCTAATATTATTATTATTATTAACGTCTAAAAATAACTTATTTTTAGATGAGTGTACATATAATGGAGACCTAAATCACTATTCATAAATTTAAAGGAAGTGTTCTCTCAGAAATGACATATTTTACAAACTTCTGTATAATAAACTCCCCTGTCCCCCAGCCCCCAAGATCCCTTTCTTGTGAAAAAATTCTGCTTGTAGCCTCTGCAATCAGCTGGTAAAGTTCTGCTCGTTTTTGGTGGGAGTGTCCTTCACTCTGCACTGCTTGTTGTCTATCTGCTGTACTGACAAGTTATAACCCCGCCCCTTTTGACCCCATGACTAATAGACTTTCTCTCTTCACGTGCACTGTTTTTGCTGCATAAGATACAGTTTGCTGGCAGATCTACTGAACTTAGTGATTACTTACAACAACTTAAACATCAGTTGGCATTGTTTATTGAAATAAAATGTATGTATTTATTGTTTATATAGATTTATATGTTTGTATATAGCAGTGTGCTGTGTGATACAGTGATACACTGTGTGAGCAGTGTGATTCTGTCAGTGTTTTTGTGTAACTGTGTGATTCTGTGAGTGTTTGTGTAAACATGTGAGCCTATGAGTGTGTTTGTGAATACGTGTGAGTCTGTGAGTGTGTTTGTGTGAGCCTGTGAGTGTGTTTGTGTAAGCGTGTGACTCTGTGAGTGTGTTTGTGTAAGCGTGTGAGTCTGTGAGTGTGTTTGTGTAAGCGTGTGCCTGGGCATCACTTTCAGTATGGAATAATGTAGGTAGCAAACAGTCATCCAGCGCTCCCAGCCCTTTCCCCCACCCACAGTGCCTGTGCATCACTTTCACTGTGGCATAATGAAGTTAGCATGTTGTATTATGAGTATGTGTGCATTGTATTGTGTGTGTTGTACATTGAGTATGTGTGCTGTATTATGAGTATGTGTGCATTGTATTGTGTGTGTGTTGTATTATGAGTATGTGTGCATTGTATTGTGTGTGTTTTATTATGTATGTGAAAGGCTGCATGTCTCTTTGCTACAATAGAACTACTGCACAGACAATGGTGAAACATAGTAGCCATACAGGTGTATCATGATGGGAACCCTAAGTATCAAAGAAACTGTGATTGTAATCAGAGACCAAGCCCACCCAGATGGTTATAAGTACATCTCCCAGTATTCCCCAGTAGTCCTCCAGATCATTATAAGTACAACTCCCAGC
Source organism: Hymenochirus boettgeri (assembly GCA_019447015.1). Classification (NCBI taxonomy): domain Eukaryota; kingdom Metazoa; phylum Chordata; class Amphibia; order Anura; family Pipidae; genus Hymenochirus; species Hymenochirus boettgeri. Next base: position 176,265,947 of record CM033474.1, on the reverse strand, counting down.
ATTCCCCATTAGACCTCTGGTTTCTGATGGTTATAGGTACATCTCCCAGCATTCCCCACTTAGGCTCCAGAAGCCACATGTGGTGAAAAGGTTGGTTTGTTGTTTGGGTGAGGGAGACACACACACACACACACACACACACACACACACCCTCTCTCTACCTTCTCCATGTTCTGTTCCATGACCGGGAATGAGCCTCAGCAATACTCCTCCTCTGGCTGCCCACCACGGGTGCACGTGCGAGATATGCTAATGAGGAAATCCCATCCAGGCTGCCTGACATAGAGGTCTCGGTTTGCGACTGCAGGGGCCTCTCATTGCGCATGTGCGTCGGAGCCTGCCTAGTCGCGAATTGCGGGAGAGGGGGAGCTGCACATTCAGGACCAGCACTGGGGGAATCAGTTACCGGCAAGGATTACTGGGGATAGGAGCAACACATGGACAATCCGGAAAGAGGTATTTGCACTGTGTAATTTATGTGTTCTGCCTATGCAGACTTGTATTTAGCACTGAACTATTCCTTTAACAGTGCAAATGCTAATCTTATCATTGATGGCCCTACCTTCTATTTTTAAATGATTTGCTGCAGTTAGTGATGTTGGCACCGTACAAGTATATGGTGATGTGTTACTAGCAGCCGAGCACAACAGAGGAGCAGCATTCCATACCACATGAATGTTTAGGGAAGTGTTAACATCTAAAGTAAAAAATATTGAGACTCCGGTGTTTATTACCTCAAGGTTTTTTTGTCCTCACTGATGGCCAATGTGGCTATACTTTTAGGTAGATACGTTAGTTCTGGCGTAAATGCTTATTTACTATTACTTGGTGAATTACTTTTTCCCTTGCAGAAGTCATTTAAGGTTTGTTCTTTTGAATGCAGATTAATCCCCTGTGAATGAATGCTGTCTACACCCATTACATTCCCAGCATACTGTACATCAATGAATACAAACTTTCAAATATAAAACTTGCAAGGGACAATGATACCCAAGTTTGTTATTTAGCTTACATTTGGTATATATACATAATAAACTTTAAAACCAAAAACATTGTGCTACTTAACCGTTTTTTGAAAAAAACTTACCCTTTAGGGTCTAGGAGGTCTCGAACTTTCTCATTGTAAATTTCCATATAAGACACTTCAACTTTAAAGGACTGAGAATCACTTTCTTCCTCTGAGGCTCTTTGAAATAAAGCACAGCAGAGCCGGGGGATGAGGCCAGGCTGGTCTGCAGTTCCCATCATGGAGAAAGATTTTCCAGAACCTACAACAATATTAAAAGCAAATAGATGATGAATGAGAAAATGGTATCTGATGAGTACAGCACATTATGTGGACTGTAACATCTGCCATACCTGTTTGCCCATATGCAAAAATACAAGCGTTGTATCCCTGAAATGCATTGTCAAGAATTCCTGTCCCAAGGCAAGTAAACACTGCTTCTTGACCTGAAAAAATGTTTAGTTTAGTTATAAGTTAGAAATAATTATAGATATATTCCAGTTATTCCAGTTAGTATTTATTTATTCTGTTTTTTCTCTTATGATTTCTCCTATTTATTTTACCATCTCCTTGTCATGGCAGTTAGGAATTATACGGACTGACTTTTAATGGATTGAATAGATTTAGTTTAGTTTTTTACTATTACTACTGGTGTGGTGTATATAAACATATTTATAACTGAAGCTTACCATGCCCTTTAAGACCTTTATGTAAAAAAATTTTTTTGTTAAAAACTACTACATGAAGCTTTTTTAGTGTTTTTACATTACAGGCACCACAGACAAAGACAAAGATTAAGAGAAACTCTTGCAAAACTACTATGACTACATGCGCATAACTAGTCATGCCAAGCCATATGAAGTCACAGCTTAGCACAAAGTCCCACATTGCAATCCAACACAGTTTTTGCATTTAATAAAAAACCACAAAGAAACTGTAATGAGGCACAAATCTTTAACACTAACCACACCTGTTTAAATATATGGTAATATAAGGATTTACTAGTTTCTCTAGTTTAAAACCAACAAATACTTCCCATGCATGAATCCCAGCTATAAAAGTGTTAAGTCCCAGTCATGCTTGAGCTGGCAAAGGAGAAATTAAATTGTTCAAAATAACCCCATGTCTATATATTATCTCCTGTAAAGTACGGTAACTGCTGAACTTATAACTGGATGTGTTACAAGGTATTATAAGTTGGCCATTATGATCTAACTGCATGTGCTTAAGTATTGCCAGTAATATGCATTGCTAAGAATTATCGAGTAAGTGTCGGTAACCAATTGCTACGTGCATTGTCCCACAGTATGCACCTCGGGTTAAACTTGTTGGTGTCTGCACTATTTTGCACTCTCACAAGTCAATAAAGAACATAATTCTTCTTTACTGAAGAGCTCTGGGTTTTATTACAACCACCACCCACACATTTTTATTCATTGCTAGGATGAATACATTTTTCCACCCAGCAAAGGGAATGTACTGACAAAATATTTAAGGAAAATCAGCCTATGAACTGAAATTGACAGGATGTTTCTAGCAACCAGTAGTACATAAGATATAATGAAAAACACAATCTAAAAAGACTTTTTATTTATTATTCAATCTAAAATTCACCATTTAAAGGGATATTTGCATCTTGAAAAAGCAAAAAACCTTCCCAAAAATGTATTCAAAGATACTCAACAATGAAAAATTGTCTCAGCCTGCTATACCAGGGCATAAATTACCAACAGATCCGAAGGTGATGGTATTGATATCTGCTTTTGTATGGCAATGGAACATGCAATCCCAACACCACTAAGGCAATCCCAGAATCACTACATCTGAAAGATGTCCTTTTAGCCCCTCTTCCCGATCCAGCCATTTTTCTGGTAGTTCTCAGTCCTTAAACAAGTAAGATGTGGAGCATTGTCTTTCTTACTGCAATTCATCTAATTTTCTAAGGTGGTTAGTAGGCACAATAGTCAATAGTCTATACAACTCAATTCAAGGTCTCCCAAAAACACCACATAAGGGGAGGATTCCCAACTGTCTGCTTGTGTATACTTAAATGGCTAATCCCTCCATCTGCCATATCATTGGTTGCTTCAGGCAGAACAAAATCCATTATACAGGGTTGAAGCTTCTACTGACGAGAATAGAGGTACTATATGTGCCCATTATGAGTAGAGGTCTCAAATGGCAACCACCACATATGCCAAAGCCACAATCATTTGCTGAATAGAATCTTACTGGTATCTGACATGAAACAAGCTGTCTTTGACCAAGTATACTCTGTCTGAATTATAAAGGAATAATATTACATTTAATGTAGCTTATAGAAAATACAAGAACCTTTTATTTCACTAGTAATACAGAGACAGACAAATTCCAATATCAGAAAATACAGATAGAGTTATAAATATCAATGGGGCTTTAATGCACAGTTGGAACGATACCAACCATATTGGTATATTACCCCAAGTATTTTGTGGTCATAATAATATATGTAATTGCTACAAAGGTGTGGTATTCAGGGTTGGAGTTCAGACACGGTAAAATAGGCCATGGCCTAGACACCAGGGTCTTTACGGGTGGCATGTCTGAATTGCCTGCAGCATTGATAGTAGAGAGAAAATTGGAGAGATTTACCTAGAGCCGCTATCACTCCAGGTAATTCTCTCTTCCGTGATTCAATATCACATTTGCTCCCATGGGTAAATCCCTACAGCGTGATATTAGCGGGCATTAAAATCTTGAGCTGAAAGTAGCGCAATCGCGATATTAAATCGTGAGAGCCGGACATGCAGAGGTCTTCTGCGTAACCTGCACATCTGGCGCTAATATGGAGTTTAAGTCACACAAACCGATAGCAAAACAAAAAAAAACTTTAACTCCATATAATTGCCCAGCAGCTCTGGGTAAACAAGCCTAAATGTACCGTATCTCTTAAATCAGACCAGACAGCCAAGAAAAACCAGAGGGGTAAAATTTAACAACTGGTAAAGGCTGAACCTGCCAAGGGATCCAAAAAGAATCAAAGTAACAATGTAACTGGAAGAAAAGCAGGGAATGAACTAACCTTGCACTTCACTGTTGTGTATGTACTCACTTTTTAATAGAAACTATCAGGGAGATTCAATAAAAGTTCTTATCGTTTAAAATGGTGCTAATTTTGCCCCAACCAATCAGATTTTATTTAACATTTGAAAGCTAACATCTGATTGGTTGGGGCAAAATTAGCACCATTTTAAACGATAAGACCTTTTATTGAATAAACCTGTTAGTGTTCCAGTGAATAGGCATGCCGAGAAATGCTGATTTTCCTTGCCTACTAATGTAGTCATGCATTGGGGGGATTGTTTATTGCAAAAACCAGCATAGTAATGCTGGGTGGCACTGGACACAAATGTGTGCCATTTATCCAACCTTATGACAATCTCATATAAATGGCACTAGACAAAATCTTAAGGTACTTACAGGGAAATGTACTGCTGGTTTCTACACTAAATTCTGGTCTTGTTGGTTAGCATTGGGTTTGCGGTGGCTTCACGAGTATCACAAAATAGCTTATGGCTAGCGTTATGGTCCTGCAACAGTTTTACAATAGAAAAGAGAAAAGAGAAAGAAGCAAACGAGTAGTGACTAGTGGCAGCCCAACAAACATTATGACAAAATAAATTAATCTTGGAGAATCAATGTTTTAGCCCTATTTACCAGGCCTGGAAAAGACAGGTACTATTTATATTCCAACTAATTATAGCCCAATTGAAGCCATGCATTTCAAACAGACCCATTTTAGACCTTTACACATGAGATATTTCGGCCGCCTTAACAATCACATGACCCAATGTTATGATTGGATTTTCCGGTTGAGCATGACATTATTTACGTCTGATTTATCAGCAAGATTAGAGTTGGTAAAACCCGAGGACGATATAAGTATAATTGGTTGTACTGAAATAGGAGCCAGTCCACTTATGTTGTTGAAAGATATTTTGTTAATATAATAAGGTGGTGCCCTTAGTATGGATATAGATATAGAAGTATTATCCAATATTACCTGCATATTTAGAAATGTTTGATTCATCCATGGACCAGAAGCAGTAGTCAAATGCAAAAACCTACAAAATGGAAAAAAAAAATCATTCATCAGACTATTCCAAAAACCTTTATACATTTAACTCATACTGTCCCTGTAATGCACTTTTACCGATGTGATTGAAACTCGCAACTTTATATCGCAATTATATATCAAAAATGTAACATTTTTGCTGTGTTGACATTACAAAAAATTCACGGAAAAATGCTGCAATCACATTGATTAATAGTTTTTGTAGCACTTTAATTTAAATTGTATTTTGGGTTATGTTGGTTAGATAGTAATTGTTTGTGAACAATTATTTCACTAGTGATGCATGCTATTTCATTGGTGGGGAAATGGGGTAAAGATAAAACACACATCCTAGACCCATTCTGCCTAAATAAAAAATCAGGTATCCTCTAATACAGTGATTAATTAGTATGCAATAAATCCAAACACCAATTCTCTATCGATCTACATACAGCCAAGCAGCCTGAGGGAAGAGAAAAACAAACCACACCTTGCCCATGCTAGCCTAATAACAGCAATATGTAATGGCCAAAAACAACCAAATTTTTCGTTTGACCAATAGTTAATCGGGCATCTGTTTGGTGGCACCAGGTCTCTGGCAGGTGGGTGTGTATGTAAGGGGGAGGGTGATGTGAGGGCCAAGTGGAGAATGCTACAGGGGACCCAGACCCCTGTAGTTTGGCTACTATATGAAAGGTTCTCAGGGAAGTACATGTGGTTGCCACCACATATTGCTGAAATATGAGCATATATGCAATGGCAGTCTCATGTGTATGGGGTCTATAGTGTGTAATGTATGGAAAGGATCTTTTTATGGTCATGGAACTCCATAGTAACTTATATCCTAATATTACACAGTAAGGGACAGATTCAGCATTATAAATCTAACACTTGTTCTTATTAAATGTCTATGTAAACAACAGCTTATAAAACTTAGACAGATTGCAATTTGCAGAGCTAAAGAGCAATGTGGCAAGCAGATGGCAGATGATGAATATTTTGTGTGTACATTATATACTTCTATATCGTTTTGGAAACAGAGCAGTTTAATAAGAATTGGCCAAAAAGCTGACAAATAAGGGCACATAAAAGAGCAGGTCATCTGCTTTAACAACTTGACCTTTATGCAACAGCAACTTCCTACTATCCCTTTGAAAGATATTAAGCACAATCAGTGTTCACAAACATAGCCATTTCCTCTATAAAGCAAAACAATGTAATAATAATAGAAATAACTGCACTCTGAGGGCAAAACATTTAAGGTCTGTTATCCTGGGTCTCAAGCAATGTTTGATAAAAGGACAGCTGCTACAAGAATCTGATTCATCCCACAGCATTCCATGAAGATTTAAATAATATGCAAGACACGCACTCTCAAAGGAAGTATTGTGACTATGCTATATTTATATTTCAATCTGTTGTTAATTGTACGTGCTCTTAAAATTAGATCCAGAAAATGAATTCTTTAATTAAAATGAAAAAAGACATTTACCAAACTCTACAATTTGCATATAGGGGAGAGGCTGTCCAATTAGCTAAATTGGATCCCTCCCTGTGTTTATTGGAGGGGGGTATTATTCAAACCACACACTTTGAAATTTACACAATAGTTCTGTGTTGTTTGCCTGGCCAGATCATTTAAGGCATGGTACACACTTTTCTTTGGACCATCAGGCTACCTATCAATAGACCAATAGTCTGCCTATCTAAACAACATAGTGACGGAATTTTAGCGCAACTGATTATGGGGCCTACTGAAGACCATGTGATTGGGCAAAATTAACCAGCATGTTTAAATGGGGCAAAGATTAGACCATGGTCTGTTAGTCGCAGCAAAAAATTCTAATTGACCAGGACAGGGAACATTGAGGGTTTATAAAAATATATTTTAGCCAACACTTCTCCTTTAACCAGAAAAAATAAAGCAATTTTCTGCTCCATGGAAAGGTCATACAGGCAAATGCCAGACAAGAATTCATGGTTAATAACACTGGAAAAAACACATTGACTTTGGCAGTTCTTTCAGCCTTGTTTAACAGATATCTTTCTTTTGCTTTCACTGAAGTTGAGAAACATGCATCAAGGAATGAACAGAAAATCAGGGGAGTGCCAAACTGGCTGAAATGTATGAACTGAGGATCACTATTAAAAATAAAAATTAGAACATCAGGCTAATTGATCTGATGAGTAGCGGGTTAAAGTGTCACAATAAAAAGCACTTTAACCTGTGTACATCTCCCCGCTACTTAGCTACTATTATCCAAAAAACTATCCTGTGTTTAACAATCTGGGAAAACAGCACCACATGAGTTACCAATACAGGAGTGGGAGGAGAAATCAAACAACAATAATTTATATGGTGGCAGTCTGGGAATAAGTTACCGTATACACTCAAATATAAGTCGAACCAAATATAAGCCAAGGTAGTTATTTTTACCTGAAAAGCTAGTAAAACCGATTAAGCCGAGGGAAGAAATTATGACCACTACTGCCTTCTGATTCAGTATTGTTTTTAGGCTTTTGTTGCCCTTTAAATTTACCCTAACTTATTGGTGCCAATATAATAAGCCAAATTCACTAGCCCCCATAGAAGAAGTACTTTGTCTTACCTCAGTCCTTCCAGTCCTCCATTATGGTATGCCCGGGCTGAGAAGAGGAATAACTTACATTCTGATGTTCCCTCGACTTCGTAGATGCTCGCGACGACGCACACACTCTAGCTCCTGACTACTCCGGTTTGCCAAAAGGAAGGTAATTAATGTCTGTGACCCGATGTTTGCTTTTTAGGCTAATTTTAAAACCTAAAAACCATGGCTTATTCTTGAGTATATACGAGTATGTACGGTAGCTTGTATTTGTTTTTTAATAGCAACTACTATTTGAAACCCTGAAAGGCAGAATGGTTCACATACAGTATGCCAGGACGCAAAACAAGCAGCTAATGCAGTCAGGAGGAGTTTATGGAGATTTAACTCTGAATTCCTATACTGAATTGTGACCATCAGCAATGTCCCCCCCAAACTGTGCACGCACAGGTTAAAAAACATCTATACACACAACTGTTATTCAATTAGAAGGGACACTGACTGCCAAGAACTTCAGAAAGATGTTATCCTGGAACTCTCACCACAGTCGCAATCCAGTGTACAAAGTTGACTGCATTTCAGATTATGCTAAAAGTTAATTAGCTATTCACCAAAATATTATTTTGCACTGTCACAATACACCACAGCATTTCTCTAAAGGTGTACATTCACAGGATCCTTTCCTTCCACGTACATGAGATGTTCCATGGAATGGTACGTGATCCCATGAAAAGTCACTCTCAAAGTCTAAATTAATTGGTCTACGACTAATACCGGTATCCTAGTGTGGTTCACATAATAAGGACAAGCACACAGCCTTAGTGCCTTGCTCATTACTGCTGCTTTTAAGGCAAATGTTGTGGTTACTTATGTTTTTTAAAAAATATTGCAAATTTGAGATTGTACAATAAAAAAGATTGAGATTGAGTTGTGTACAATAAAACTGCAATACAAAGTAATAGCTTGGTCATTCTAAGCAACTTTTCTACCCGTTTTTAATGAATGGGTTCTAAAACAAGGAATGAATTGTTCTAACATGTAAACACTAGCACGCAGATAAACAAGAATTTATGGGAAAATAACCCATGACAAGACATTTTACTGGACCTTTATATATTGATATAACAAATGCAGGGAATGTAAGCATGGATTCTTCTTAAAACTGGACTGTCTCTTGCTCTAAACTCTCTCTTTCAGCCCAGTAGTAAAGAGGTGGACTGGGGACAAGGAGCTGACAGATCAATTACACTGAATATCGTTCATGCCGCTGAATGGCTGCAGCTTCTATTGAGTTTAAATAAAAGACATTTTAACACTGTGTGAAATACAATTTTTCACACAAAAAGCTAAAGCAGCTGCTTTGTCTGCCCCCGGTGGTCCACTATTACAATTTAACAGTCAGAAACACTCGGCTTGGCTGACAGAATTCTCTTTTTTTGGGCTTGGAAGTCAGAACACCATAGGAAGCCTCTTCTCAATGTGACCAAACCAGAATTATTTAGCTTAAGGGGATCTGCCCCAAACCATCATTCTTGAGGATTTTTGATTAAAGGGTCCTAACATGTTTATATTAATCCATTATATATAATACTATATATACACAAATGATATATAATACTATATATACACACAGAGCTTTCACAGATAATAGAATCCTGGGGTAGGGATAATAAAAGCCATAAATTAGGCCATTTTATTAATGGATTTCTAGTTGAATTCTAGTTACATTATGACATAATGATGTCAAAAATGTTTCAGAACAAACTACAACTCTAGGGAAATTTGCTAAAATTCTGTACATGTATATCCTAGATTCACTAGAACTAAGGCTTCATACACACACAATATGGTGCACAATGCCAGGGTGGGTGACGAGCCTCTGTTTTGGGCAGTAATCACGTATGTAGCTGGTCGATCGGTTGACTTTCATTGATCCACCCAGGAAAAAGAACAACACCTGACTGAACTACTACACTTGCAGGATTATCGCGCCAAATGGCTATACACTTATTTGTCAGCGGCTCATGAATTGTGTGACATACCATCTGTTTGTATACGGCCTCACATGCTGCATATTTTATATCTGTCATCCAATAACATTATTTAAGAAGATGAGTAATAGGCCTTACCTTTGGTGGTTTTCTGTGTGATGACAATTCCAGGGTTTATCAGGAAGTATAAGAAAAGATGGGAAAGAAAGAAAAAATAAGAATATTTAAAACAGTTATTCCAAATGTAAATATATTATTATAATTATTTTTTTGAATTAGTATGAACAGATTTAGTTTATAGTTAATACTATACAGAAAATGGTGCTACATTGCACTTTCCATTCTCATTTAATTTCTATGTTGTTTACTCTAGTATTCTTTGTAGGGATCACAATGTTTAAGGCTAAAATAAATTTTACCTGACATATAATCAATAAATTGCAATTTAAAACATGCACCACTTGCCAAATACATTTTTATAAGGTGTAATACCCTGATGACTCCCCTCTTCCTCCCTGTATTCCAGCCTGCACATGCTCAGTACACTTTGTCCAGGAAGCAACTATCCAAACAGCTACTTCGTATTCTAAGGAGGCGTTGGACTGTTCACATTAGTGAATTTTCTTTAGTTTAAATATTTCATCTGTACCCCATGAAATGCCGTTGTTTACTAAAGCAACTAAATCAAGAATTTTGCATCAGTTAAATAGAGAAAAATCGACTATCTTTTCTATCGGACAAAACTACTTTCTTGTAGCATTTTACCTATTGTAAATAAAAACACTGCCTGCTGGGCAAAGCAGAATTATCCGCAAGGCAACTTAGGCTCCTGCCTAGGGCCAAGAAAATTTCTGGAGGCCCAACTACAATAGGAGTATTAAAAGAAAAGGGCCACAATTTACAAACAAAGTGATAGTCAAAATAAGATACAACTAAGGCTGTGTACACACGGTCCAATATTCCAGCCCAACAGACCACTGCGACAGGAATTTCAATTGTCAAAGCCAAAACATTGGCAGTAATCTTCATCTGCAACAGACCCATGCCAGACGAGAAATGGCAGTAAATTTCTGCTGATCATGTGATCTTCATTGGACAACATGATCGGTCACATCGAAATATAGGCTGCGGTTCTTTTGTTCTACATAAACAATTATAGAACATAATATTTCCCCAAAGCTAAATCAAATATCATTTTTGATGTTATTTTGATTTGATTGATGATTTGATAAAATACATTAGTGAAATAGAACTTATTATTAAGAACCATAGGTGACATACCTAGTAACATAGTAATTGAGGTTAAATAAAGACATATGTCCATCAAGTCCAATATTCACCCTCCTTTTTTTTTTTTAAAACCCTACCTAACAGTTGATCCAGAGGAAGGCAAAAAAAAACCAGCTAAAAAGGGGAAATTCCTTCCTGACTCCAAACAGCAATCGGAAAGTATCCCTGGATCAACCAGATCTACAGTATATGTATTTATACCAGTAATTCTCAATAATTTTTAGTTTTAGAAACTTATCCAGGCCTTTTTTAAAGCTATTTAGGGCACGGCCACACTGCAACGCAAACGCAATCGCAATAGCATGCGATTTCATGTGCGGTTTTTTGCGTTTGCACTTGCGATTTCTTCAATAAGTATAGGAAAACGCATGCGATTGCGATTAAAAATGCAGAACGCAAAACGCAATTGCACCGAAAAACGTGCGTTTTTTTTGCGTTGCCGTGTTTTCAATGATTTTGTAAAAACACAAGCGCAAACGCAAAAAAAACGCAGCAGAGTGGCCTAGCCCTTAATGAACTTGTCATTACCACATCTGCTGGAAGACAGTTCCCCAGTCTCACCGTTCTCACTGTAAAGAAACCTTTCCTAACCTGAACGTTGCAATTTTTTTGCTATTTATTGCCGTTTCCCAGTAACAGTTTCAATGTTCTGGAAACTCTAGGCTTGTGGACATTTGCAAATTTAACTTTATCGCTGAGATTATAAAAGGTGAATGGAGGGAGAGGAAATATAGTTTGCCTTGCAAATTTCCTAGCCTTCCTTAGACACAAGTTTTTACTATAGTTTACATACATGCAAAAGGTATTTTAGTATCTGCGATAGCGGAGGAAAAGACCAGGAACCCAGGGGAAATGTGAGATTAAGGGACACAGAGATGTAAATATACATATGTTTGGGGGTTGGGGGGGGGGGGAGGAAGCTAAGTTTCATTTTTGTACTTCCCAAGTTAATAAATAAACTAGATTTGAACTACAAAGCAAAAGTTTTAGAATAAAGTTTAAATTTGGCTGGAAAAGCTTCATTTTAGAATTCATCACAGCATGGCTGCACAAAGCTGTGTATGTGTTTGTGTGCAAAATTATTTTTTATTGTGATGACAGAGGTAGTGTATATTTCAAACTTTACACAAAAATGTATTTTGATTATTGTGCTTTAAATTTGTAATTTTAGTAAATAAAACTACCCTCCAATCCACTGTATCTAAATCAAGAGAAAGGTAATTTGCATTGAAATGGTTTGTAACACAGCTGAATGCAATTAAGAGAGATGTAATCAGTGTTAATTACATCTGTAACACATGTCAAGCCATTGGACGAAAAACTCGTGTCTAGCTCAAAAAGTATGGCAGGAGATAACAGTGCAAAAATGGGTGGGAAAATGGTATTGTAGCAAAGTCAATGTTTTACTGAATTCATTGCTTTATTAACATGTTTCTTTGTTGCACTGACAGAGGAACTATATACAGATGAGGAATTCAGAAAGCTGCAATTACAATAGTAATAATTTAATAATGTGTAATGTAGTAATAATGTATCATACTGCATCAACACCTTTTTTCCTGTATCTTCTGTTGATTCTCCAAAAACTGCACAAGCACGCAAATGGAGCGGAAATACGGACAAGCGCGGACTAATGCATAGAAAAACTCATGTCTATTAACCTGCAAACGGACCAGAACATGAACAAAATGCATTGTCCTAAATGCACTCAAAACGGACAATGCACATAGTGGGACTTATCCCTAAGGCCACACAATGGTTTGGCCTACTCCAACAAGATATCAAATGTCTAGAATTTATAGTTTGGGGGTCTGTAGGTGTGCACTTTGTATAAGTAGCCATGAAAGCAATACAAATAGAACACAATCCTTTCATTCCATTTCACAATCATGCAATTTTTTAAATAGAAAATGATTCCTTAGGAAGGACAACAATAGTTTAGGGTTATTTTTTTCCTGTCTCTCTCTATTCCTTATCTTTTTGTTCTGAACTTCTCATATTTCATTCGATGTCACTGTAGCTACCATATAGCTGTTTGTATGTCTGATTACAGAATGAAGATGAATAATTTATAAATCCTGAAACTTAAAGATCATTTGCAAGGACACTAAGATATTCATTGCTAGTAATGATGCAGAGCTTCCCTTTTAAAGGAGAACCAAAGTGAAAACCTACACTCTGAGTCAAAGGAGAGGGATCTAGAATTCACATTTGACAAGGCAGGCTCCAAAATACTTAAAGGGCAACTATAGTGAAAAAAAAACTTTGTCTGTATACAATGTATAGATCACTTAGTATAAGCTGCCTTACTTTCATGTTTCTGTGTGGCTTCGTTTCTTCACACTGGCAGAAGTTTGTACCAAGCTGTGTAGTCCCCCTCCCCTCTCTGTCTACTCCCCCTCAAGCAGTGACGGGCTGTATACAGAGTCCGAGCATTGTCAGTTGAAAGGACTTTAAATGAAGTGCTGACATCCTGTTGACCCCTCCCTTCCAGAGCTAGACTGCAAGCAATCAAAGTGTGGAATTACTATAAAGTAGCAATATGCTGAAGGGAGGGGCCGAGGGGAGAGAGGAGGACAAGTGGTGCTGAGATTCTTTACAAGTAAGTTCTGAACTTGCCTGTTCTCTAACTTTGCAATTGTTATTTACTTTTACCTAAAGTTATACTCTCCCCGCTTAGCTGGATCATAATCACTGAAGAGAGAGTCAGTGTAACAGCAGCTTGTGAGTGAGACCTTCACAAACACAGTGACAATGCTTGTTGTACTGTTACATTCAGTTGCTTAGTTATATATTTCATAGATTGCACTGTGGTCTTGTTTGGTATATAGTCTGTATACTGTATTATTATACTGTATTAGTGTTCCATTTGAGTCATGGTTTGTATGTATATAAGATTTTTTTGGGGGGGAGGGGCTGTTTTATAGTGGGTTATGCTCATATTGTGGGGTAATGGTTTATTGATGGGTTTAGCACTACAGCATTTGACTATATGTTGCACATGGTACTTACAGTGTGGGTGAGAGAGTGTGTGACAGTACTGCATGGGAGCTTTGGATTGTGTGGGTGTGTGCCTTTGAGTTACAGATGAGGTGTAGCAGCTCCTACAAATCACAGCATATTCAAAGGCTTATATTCGGGGACTATGTAGAATTTAAAGAAAACTATGGTACCCTGGTGGATGGGATGACTTATAGGATACATTAGAAGAAATTAAAAAAAAACAATTTTCTCACTATAATTGCCCTTTAAGGTACGGGATCACTACCTACTCTTTACTAAAGTTTTCAATTTAGTTCTCTTTTACAGACTGGCCATTTGTAACTTCACAGTGCTCTTCTTAATTAAAATAAAAGGTTTACCATCATTAACAGTACTTCATCTCACCTTTTTGGACAAATTTCAATATTCGAAAGATTTAACCGGCTGGATAAGCTCCAGATGATATAGAATTTCAGTAAGGTTTATCCAATCTTTAGAGATATGATTAAATGGAAATCACAACTCTTTGATGGACCAAAGTATTTAGACACCTGCTGCAAATGGTGAGGCTTTGGATATTAACAGATTCAGTAAATCTGCAAACAGCAATACAAGCTTCTTAGACAAACATTAGTAATTGTAATCAGGCTTTTAAAAATCAACTTATCGATGCAAGTATCCCAGAAAATCTAACCCGTTGTAAGTTTTTCTTATTTATATAAAGTACATATAAGTGCCACATTGGCAAATGTTTCCCAATATGCCTACTGACAGACATACCAATTACTAAACAAATTAGTAGTATGTCAATTTGGCTTGATCAATCTTGGGGTCTAATAAAGACAGAACCGATAACTTGAACAGAGGCTTTTGCCTATATATAATTCAGGAGCTATTAGCACATTGGTAATTAACAGCAGTTAATCAGCCTGGAATAATGACACGTCACTACACATGGGTATACAGCACTGTCCATTATAAACATAGAGTATACAGACAGGACAAGCAGTTTTACAAAATAATTAAAAATAGTTATTATAAGTATGGGGTTTGTGAGCTTACAATTCTGGTACAAGCACAAGTATAACAAGCACATATTGCCATTAGTCAAGCTAATGGCAAGCTAATAAAGCAATTTTGAAGCTATTAATTTTTGCTGTCATTTGGCACCTGTGACTCAGAGCTGGTACAGTATGCCCCACACATACTATCCTGATCCTTTGCCAGTCTTTGTCAGTCTTTAGTTCTCATTTAACGTTCAAATTATATCACTTCAGGTAAATAATGATTAATCCCCTATTGCTGTAGAGGGTGTCAGGTGCTGAGCTCACATAATGGCAGGAACTTCCCTGTCCATCACAGTCTTTTTAATCAGTATTGCAGTATAATTAAATGTTTTTGACAACTATTTATAATGTATTTCATCTCATTTCAATACAACTCAATTTGGAGAATACAAATCCCTCAGATCCTCTAAAAAACATGGGTCGTTTCTATACCCCTACATGCAGTGATTTATCTGCTTCTAATCAATTCAAATCTTTTACATTTCCATCCTAGTGCAGGCAATGCACTGATTGATACTGATCGTAGAACTTATTTTGCTTGTCCATTAAGCAAAAAAGAAAGGACAGAACTTCACACAATCTTCCATAAAAACACAAACTGGTAATTTCATATTGTGATATCTCAATACATAGCCTCCATAAGTGTGTCCAGATTTACATTTTGCCCTGTAAATCACTTGCACTTCAGGATCATTTATTTTAAATTCTTTCAATAGTGCAGGGCAGGATTGCTATTTTATAATGGGTATGAATGCCTTTCCCCACTCAAGCAGAAATATTAATAACATTTTTTTAAACTAAAAGGTTGAATCAGGCTTATAGTTTATAAATACAGCTTAAAGGGAAAGTTCAGTGGAAAATACCATTATCTTTTAAATCATTAGTTTATGTTATGCATACTTAGCTGTTCTTCATATTTTCTTTCATTTAAAAAAAAACATTTGAATTTATACCCCTTGCTATTCCCTGCTGTTGACATTTGTGAGCTGCCATTTGCCCTTCTGCCTACTGGCCCAGTTTTACCCTACATACCCTAAAACTACTGTGTGGGTTCCTAAGTTTACTGTCTGTAAACCACACACTTATGTAAACCTACTGGAATATGAAAATTAATGTTGAAATAAATTTTATTTAAATGCCACCTGAAAAAGATTGTTATGCACTCTATACATACATAGCATGAAAGGAAATCTAAGTGTGTCTATATTAATGTACTATATTTTAAGTTTATATCTTAAAGATTGAGTATTTAAATGACATGACATTTAATTTGCATTCAGATTTAGACAAAGATATAATTGAGGTCAATTACAAATTAGAAGAACTAGAACAAAATCTATTTGCTTTGCCATTACCACCTGGGATTAAGAAATCCCTTAAAGCCCCTAAAAGTTGAACTTCTTATTTTGTAGGACGCTGCTTGCATATACTACTTTAAATGGCATATCGACTAGAATGTTTGAATTATAAGCAGGGTTTAATGCCCAAATTTTTTTCACATCACAGTGAATGCATCACTCATGCAATCTCTAAAACAGGACACCCATGTGTTTGTAATCTAAACTTTGTGTCATAGATAGAAAGGCCCTTGATAAAGGGGAGTAGTGTGGTCTTTCATAGTTGGTTAGAGCAGTCTAGATCCATTCAGGGCCCTGTATATAAAATGTTGTTGATAATGTGCCTTCAAAAATACATAGAATTCTAGAATATTTACTAGTACATATTTATACAGAAAGCATCCTTTCGATTTATGTATTTACTTAAGGTGCCCATACACTGGGTTGATACTGTATCATAATATCAATCATAATTTTGATCGAACAGCTGTTTTTTAAGACGATTGTTTAAATTATCGTAGCTAATCGTATCGTTTGCTGAAGTTCCGATTAAATGTAAAGTAACCTCACAACAGACAACATTAGATAATAGCAAATTGAATGTCGAATCAATATGTATGTTACATCTAGGTACAATTAACATTATAAATCTGTTTATCTAAGTATCAGTCAGTGTTACGAACGCAATAACCTTTTGTAGAGTATGGCTACTTTTAGTCTCTCTATGCAATCCAATCACCAATATTAAACTGATTATAACTAAAGGTGCCCATTCATTAGGAACTTACCAACCTATGTTGCTACGATGTTCGATCGATGCTTAAAGAGCGGACTGACCGGTTCATCAAGGGAACATCAGATGGTAAGAAACCGCCAGCACTATAGATTAGTCATTTGTCCTCAAACGAAGTGTAATCTATCGAGTATCTAACTAGTGTATGGGGACACTTTACATTCGAGTAAAAGAATTTGGAAAACCTCAAAACCAAATTAGCTCATTTAAGATCCTAACAAGGTTTTTAGCTAAAACTTAATAGAACAGGGAGGGGCGTTTTCTCAAATTAAACCACAGCTTTCAATTCCTGATGATAATGTATAGTTAAGCTTTGCCAGCTCACTGGGTTTATTCACTTGATCTGCTCAATGCAGCTAAAGAAATATTACATATGTCAAAATCCATTAAAAAATAAACACAACATAGAAAACAAGCATTTCCTATGATAGCATCCAGTATCAACCTTGATGGATCATTTATTTTAATACTACTGCATAATGTTTTATCGAGGATTACAGAGAGATACAATAACACTTGCAGAGCTATCTAACTTTCAGCATTAAAATGGATGTTATATGCACTATATGCCTCTAACCAACAAGTGTGCGCAAAAAAGCTATTTATTAGCAAGTAAAGCACACTACATTTTCGGACCACAGTCGTTTTTCAAGTTAAAATGAACTGTGGTCCAGAACATGTAGTGTGCTTTACTTGCTAATAAATAGCTTATTTGCAGATACTTGTCATGTTGCCTTAAAGTCCACCTTCCCTTTGCTTTCTTCATTTTTTAAATGCTTCTGGTTCTTAGGGTAGAGCACACAGGTATACAGGTGGCAGCCTACAGATGAAACATAAGAAGAGTGACATCATATACACAGTGCAGTGAGGAGTGCTCTGGGTTGTGTGGGGAAGACCAAACAGCAACTGCACCAACGTATGGCCCATCACAGAGTCAATCCCTTGGGTCAGGACTCAGCCATGTACCCGCATTTTAAAAAGGAACTGTGGTCTCCAAATTTAAAGTTGAGTTTAAATTGTCAGAGTGGCCCACAGCACTTGTGAGCGGGTGGGGCTTAGGAACCCGTGAGTGGGCGGGGCTTATGCATCCGCAGGTGGGTGGGGCCACAGCACCCGCGAGTGTGCAGGGCCACATGGGGCTATAAGGGAATGGGCCAAGGGGGGCCTGCAGATTGACTGACAGATTTCAGAGCAGGAAGTGCAGAGGTGACCTGGTGATGCTGCTGCCATATCACACACAAAAATGTAAATATCTTCAAAACTATGTAAAATAAACAATAGAAATAAATTGCAAAAACTCTCAGGAGAACAATTTCTATCAATTTCCCTAAAGTCATTTTGGGACCACAGTCCCTCTTTAAGGATAAAGGACATACTGTACCTTTGAAGATAGTAATGTCAACATCTTGACAACGGAACAGGACTGGTTCAAAAAAGGTGTCAAGAAGGACATTTATGTGAAAATAAAGAAACCAAGCCTGAAAAGGGGTGATGGGGTTCAACCCCATTTGACTACCATGTACAATGCTGTTTTGATGTCTTATCCTGGACAATTTCGATAACAAACCCCCAACATGGGGAGTTAACAGCCAAAACTATTTTTAATAAACAGTGCACAATTTATTACTATATATATCTTCAGCAAATACACATTTAAGCTGTCCAGGTATGATAAACCATACATGCAGTGTTTACTTTCTTCCCCAAACATTCTCCCTGCAAGTATTGTTTCCCATTCTTCCCCAAACCACAATAAAGCACAATAATTAGTTGCTCCCTATACAGATAAAGTAGTGTTTGGCATGTAATTCAGGGATTCTTCCTCAAAGACAGCACACTAGCATATACTTTGTGTGTACGTCAGTAAATGTCATATGTTCAAACTAAACCCAACTGAAATCTACTTATCTGCATAATCAACAACTGACCAATATGTAAGGAACAACTGGTGTCTGTAGGAGAAAGCCATACCGGCGAAACGCGTCCAGCTGTTTCTGATTCACTATCCCTGCCAGCCCGATCTTATCATGCCTATTTGAAAACCTCCTATGTATATGCTGACTGTTATACTGACTGTGGAGGGATAAGTATATATTTATAGTCTTTATTATAGTTTGACTATGACTATGGGTTACCTAATGGCAGGTATTAGGAACTATTTGATATTTCTACACTGTTTTCAATTGTTTTTAACATATATATGCAATTAATGACTGTAAAGTTATCCCCTATATTTGCACATTAAAGAGATTTTTGATCTTTTCTCACTATAAACATTGAGTGCTTTCTCTATATGTCTTGCATCTTCACTTTATGCATTTTTTAGCACCTTGTTGAACTTGATATACTAATTACTACTCCTACACTTTCATACCTGTGCCTAGACAAACCACCTTACAACGACTGGTGTCTGTAGGATTCTACATCATACAGACAGGATATCTGTCATTGTATATCTCTTTTTAGGTGTGTGCACATGACTTCATCTTGTATGTTTTTTTTCAAATTTAGCATGTGCCCAGAGAAATAAATACCGTATATACTCGAGTATAAACCGAGTTTTTCAGGCTGTAAAATCAGCCTGAAAACTTAAACTCGGTTTATACTCGAGTCAGTGCTTACCTTACCAATCCGGAAGCCGTGCGCTCGTTTCCTGTACTGGCGCCGGCTGACGTCACTGCCCAGCGCCGATTAGTGACGTCAGCCGGCGCGACAGTACAGACAGTACAGGGAATGAGCGCGCGGCTGCCGACTGTCTTTGGGGTTATCTGCTTGCTTGGAATTATAGGCAATAGCGTTGTCATATACACCGTCTTCAAGAAGTCCAAATTCAAGTGCAGCAGTAGTGTCCCTGACATATTTATCATTAACTTATCTGTGGTGGACCTGCTGTTCCTCCTTGGCATACCATTTCTAATTCACCAACTGCTTGGCAATGGAGTTTGGCATTTTGGTGAGACAATGTGCACACTTATCACAGCTTTGGATACTAACAGCCAGTTTACCAGCACTTACATACTCACCGCCATGTCTATTGACCGCTACCTTGCTACCGTTTACCCCTTCACCTCAGCAAAATACAGGAAGCCCCCTATAGCAATTATGGTTATCTGTGTTTTGTGGGTGCTATCGCTTTTAAGTATCACACCGGTGTGGATGTACGCTAGAGTCATTACCTTGCCCGGAGGAGTCCTGGGATGTGGAATTACCCTCCCTAACCCAGAGAGTGACATCTATTGGTACACACTTAAAGGGTATGTCCACCCCTAAAACACACTTTTAATATTCTGCTCCCCCATGTCCCCCAGCCCCAACCGCATGTTTGTTTTTTTCAAAAAGCTCCCCAAACTCTTACTTACCTCCCCTCGATCCTCCGCCGCACTGCCGCCCCTCTGCTTGCGAGAATGCAAGCAGAGGGGCGGGACTGGCAGTCGCGTCTGTGATTGGCTGAGCGGCAGCCAATCACGGACGCGGCTGCCGGTCATTCAGTGCAGCGGAGGAAAGCGGAGAGGTAAGTAAGAGTTTGGGGGAGCTTTTTGAAAAAAAAAACATGCGGTGGGGCTGGGGGACATGGGGGAGCAGCATATTAAGGGGGTTTAACGCTAGGGGGAGGGATAGTAGAAAGGGAGGGAGAGGGAGGGAGAGGGAGAGAGGAGAGGGAGGGGGAGGGAGGGGGAGAAGGGCTGCAGTGCGCATGGCAAATATCTACCGGAGGCTAGATAGCAGGCAGAGACTGCTATCCTCCTGGTGGTTAGTTTTGAGACTTTGGGGGGGGGTTTACAGGAGAACCCTATGGAGCTGGGATGTGAGGTAAGGATTAAACTACACTACATGGTGGGGCCAGTTGGGGGGATTATAGTTTGGGGGTGGACATGCCCTTTAAGTGTGCTTAAGTAATCTTTGGTTGGAGCACACATACTGCACAACAGGGACAAGCCACGGAAGGACAGGAGCTGGATGTACACAGAGGAGAGCCCACAGAAAGTACCCACTGAACTGGGTGGGAGGGTGAGGGTGTAGATGTTTGGAAACTACAACTCCAGCTAATAGCAATGCTGGGAGTTGTAGTTTCCAAACATCTGAAGTGCCAAGGATTACGAATGTAGTTGTCTTTTAAATGAAACCTCAAAATTCTCATACAGTAATAGCCATATCCAGTATGGTATCACTGTATGGGAATTCTGCTGTCTATTTAAAGGGCAACTAAAGCTTTAAAAAAATACTGAATTAGAGGCAGTAGTGGTCACATTTTCTGCCCTCGGTTTATACTCAAGTCAACCACTTTTATTCGTTTTTCAGGTTCAAATGGGTACCTCGGTTTATACTTGGGTCGGTTTATACTCGAGTATATACGGTACTACTATTCAGACATTATTATTATGGATTTATATAGCACCAACATCTTCTGTGTTACTTTACAATTACATGGATACATGTGAGGTACACATACATATTAAATACAAGGGTAGTACATATAAAAAGTCAAGCAGCACTCTCAGACAAAGTAGCAAGTTAAAGGGCATCTCCACCCTCAATAATAATTTTTGATATATTGCAGGGCATACATTACCAACTCCAACCGCTATATTGGAACAGTAAAGTTAGATTCCAAACTCTTACAGCTCCTCGCTCCAGCATCGTTCTGATCCAGCCCATAGCCTGCCAGAACTACAAGTAGGGGGCCGGATCGGCAGCCTGTGATTAGTGTTGTGATTCACAGCTGCGGCTGCCAGCAATACCGAACGCTGTTGGAGCGATGATCTGTAAGTAGAGTACGGATTCTATTTATATAGTTCCAATATAGCGGTTGGGGGTGGGAGGGCATGCCCTGCAATATATATAAAGGATTTCACGCTACATGAAGGCCAGCCAGATCAGGATCGGGAGGGAGGGAAAGGCTCCTCTGCGCATGCCAGCAGCAACTGAGAGCACAGATCAGAGGTAGAGATGTTTGGACAGGAAGACAAGCTCCTACCCTTCAGTTTCCTGGACTGAACAGTCACTGCAGGAGAACCATAAGGAGCAGGGATGTAAGGTAAGGATTTTTTTAAAAATTGTACAGTGGGGCCAGTAATGGCTTAAATTTTAATTTGGGGGGGTGGATATGCCCTTTAATATATAGCAATACTGTGATACAATAGGTCCCTGCGCCAGTAAGTGAAGCAATTTGTTAGGCTGTATGTAATCTGTCAGTTATACTAGACGGTAGGTTCATATTGGCTCAATGGGAGAGCTAGTGCCCTTCATCAGATTTAATGCTTACCTGAAGACATGAGTTTTAAGGTTGTACGTATAGAGTTTAAAGGGGAAGTTCAGTGAAAATACATATGCTTTTCAGAAAAAAGAGAAGTATTTTTCCATCCCAATGACCTTAATCTGCTAATTCAAAATTTTGTCTGTGTATAAATAAATGCAACCAAAATACTGACTTCCTGTTTGCAGGACCCCTAGTAGAGATCGTTGAGGTCTTTCCCTTGACCCAGTGCCTGGGTTGACTCAGTTGCTCAGTAGCATCTGAGCATCTTTGACCCATCCAACAGCCAATCACTAGAAATTAATGTTAGGAACATTCCAAGGAAGTGGTGCATCCTGGGAAGAAGAAGGACCGTTAGAACCAGAAATGTCAGCTCACTAATGTCAACAGCAGGGAATATTAAGGGGTAGAAATTCAACTGATTTTTCAAAATGGAAGAGAATATGTAGAATAACTTGATATGTATAATATAAACTAATACTTTTTAAAATATTGATATTTTCCACTGAACTGTCCCTTTAAAGCTCCTTACACACTGCAAATTTCCCTCAGGTGTAACGGCTAAGCATAATTTGCAATGTGTACGGTGCTTATAGCATGTTATATGATCTCTTATAATGTGGCCCCCAAGACCAGGCGTCATGTCCAGCTCCTTAGATCTTCCATGAGGTCTTTAAATTTCCTTAACAGACTCTTTTTTGACCGTGCAATTTGAGTTAAGGCCTATGAACAAAGTCTCCCTGGGCCCACCTGTAAACCGCACAATGGGAATTCTTAAAGGGCAAGTCCAGCCCCAAAATGAAAACTTACATACAGGTAAATCAGCCCCCAAAACCCTAAACGGTAATAGTTTGAAATCTGAAATATATAAGTCTAACCTGAAATCCTGCACAATGTCCTGTTTCCCCTGTTTCTGCTTCCTGGTTCTTCCAGTTAGCAACTGTCAGTTATAGATTTCCCAGTTGACATGACAGCCAATGACTAAATGTTAATCCCTTATCTGCCTCTTCTGAGCATGCCCAGCTCAGTACAGGTCATACAGGTTTCTAAATTACTCAGTTCCATGAGGCATCCAGAAGCATAGCAGGCATACAGTATGATTTCATAGGACAAAGTATGATATATCAACAATTTTTAAAGAGGCCATTCTTTCTAAAAGTGTTCTTATGAGGGTGGGGTTGTCCTTTAAATTAATAATAATTGAAAACACTGATATGTGATTTAGCTCTGTGTCCTCAGAATAATGAGTTGTACAGAAGGACAAAGAAAGCAACCAAGAAATGATAACATGCACTTTATTCATAAATCTACTGCCAACAAAACAACCAAAACCATATTCTGGCAACTGTTTCCTGACTATGAGAAGTCCCTCAGTGTAAAAGACTGACTGTAGTTTTGTATAGGAAAAGTCCATTACAACTTATTTCCTATTGTAATCAATGGTAAATGCTTAGTGAACTACACAACTTGATGTAAAAAAAATCTAGCACAAACCTGTTACGAACTATACAGTAGGACCCTTAAGCCAAATCATACTTGCCTATCTGTAGGATCCAAATCCTACTTGCCTATCTGTCAATCTTCCCGTTTATCTGTATCTATTCCTATCTGTCCCTGTCCATGTATCTCTTTCTATCTATCCAATATTTAACTGCAAGATTTAAGTTAGTCGTATTTGTTTAATGGGCTTAAGATGACTGGATGGAGCTAGGGTGGATGGGGAGGGTCACCTGTCAGTCATAAGACATTGGGAGGTATGAAGTTGCCGACTCCTAAATATTTGGATGATTTGTCTAGTCCTGCCTTAAGCAGTATGGGATACTATTAAACAATAGCTCAATAAAGCACTCACACCTTGAAACAAGGTCTTGTTTATTTCCCCAGCCAAGTATAGTAAACCATCCTCCTAGACTCATTTAAGGTTAGGTACATAAGAGGTGAAAATCTATATTTCACCAAACCAATAGCCAACACTATTTTTAATGAACAGTGCACAATTTATTATTATATATATCTTCAGCAAATACACATTTTAGCTATCCAGGTTCTGTTGTTATAGACCATATCCACCTGATAAACCATACATGCAGTGTTTGCTTTTTCCCAAACATTCTCCCTGCAAATATTGTTTCCCATTCTTCCCCAAACCACAATAAAGCACAAGTAGTTGCTCCCTATACAGATCTAAAAGTAGCATTTGGCATGTGATTCAGGGATTCTACCTGAAAGACAGCACATCAGTTTCTAGCATATACTTTGTGTGTATGTCAGTAAATGTCATACATGTACATGTCAAACTGAACCCAACTGAAATCTACTTACCTGCATAACTAACAACTGACCAATATGTAAGTAACCACTGATATCCTATTCTCTACATCCTATTCATCAACCAATTTTCTATCCATGTACTCCCCAGACCAACAGTTTAACTTATACATTAGTCGCCTATGGGGGACTGTATCAAAAGCCTTTGCAAAATCCAAGTAAACTTCATCTACTGCTATGCCAGAGTCTAAATTTCTACTTCCTCATAAAAGCCAAGCAAGTTAGTTTGACAAGATCTATTCCTCCTTAATCCATGCTGGTTACTACTTATAATGTCAGTCATTGAAACATACTCTAGAACATGTTCCCTTATTAAACTTTCCAGGATCTTCCCCACCACTGAAGTTAAACTTACAGGCCTGTAATTACCCGGCTGTGAACGACTACACTTTCTGAATATCAGCTTTTTCCCAATCCAGAGGCACACCACCAGACATGAGGGAATCAGCAAAAATAAGAAACAATAGCCTAGATAAAACTTAACTTTAAAACTTAAAGCTCCCTAAGGACCCTGGGATGTATTTTATCCGGTCCAGGAGATTTATTGTCACATTGTCAGTCTTCATAGTCTTACTATTAATATACTTACATATTTTTTTTTTTTACATTTATTTCCCAAGGAAATAGCTTAAAATCCCCTTAAACACAGTCCAATTCTGTACAGTACGTTTACCTGATAATACCTTATCACAGTTGACATGCTAAAGAGCTACTTTTAACCTAGTAAAATTTGCTTTCCTGAAATTAATTCTTTGTTAACTCAGCGCACTTTTCCTTTCGATAACATAAACTAAACAACACTATTTCATGGTCACTATTCCCTAAGCCTCCATTTACCTTTATATCTATAATACGGTCCAAGATGTTAGATATTACCAGGTCCAACAGAGCTCCTATTCTAGTAGGAACTGCAGCAAATAGTGGCAGTACTTTGGCTACAACCAAATTGTAGTAAATTAGGACTGATCACATGGTCCTCTATAGACCACATGATGGGTCACAATGAAATTTAGGCTGCTGCTATTTTTCATCACAACCACCGATATTTCAACCAGACACGCTGAACTGTTGTGGTGTCTATTGGATCTGGTTAAAATATTCCCTTGTGTTTATATAACCTAAAAGTATTAAGTGGTTGATTCAATAAAAGCTTTAAAAGTTTGCCTATTAATATGCTGCAACTAATATGCAGAAGTTAGCTTTTTACTGGGTTATTACAGTAAAAAGTAGCTGGTAGCTGCATAGCAATAGCACAGGCAAACTTTTGCACCTTTTATTTTATTAGCACCCAAAATTGTTCTCTGGCTGGGGAAGGGCAGTGTATTTTAAAAAGACCACTTTCCTCCCTTGCAGGTTCATGGACAGAATTAGATAAAATATAACAAACATGGACATGAATAGTGAAGGAAGGAAGAGTTAACCAGATTTACTGCTATGGATTCTAAAAGTAATGGGGTTGAGTGAGCCACTAGTGTGCGCTTTTAAGCGCACACTAGTGTGGCCCAGTTCATGTGGCCACACTAGTATGCTAGGGAGCGCTGCATCACTGGGTACCACACGCACGAGCTTGGTACAGTGTGGCCTCAGCCTTTTCCCTACTACTCTAAAAAAAGGGAAAGGCAACTGCTAGGGGTTACTTTTTTGGTACCTGGTGGATGTGCAAATGCTGATTTTCCTTTGCAGAAATCTATTATAATGAGAGTGACCCTTTAGGGCGGCTAGAGCGGCATTATATCAGCAGTGTTATAAATTTAGACTACTGTATATCCCAAAGGAAAATGTGAATTCCTGATTAAACAATAGGTCATATCAGACAAATGATCATCATCATTACCACCTTCCTGCAAAACAAAAGTAAATGGTAAAAGTAAAGTGTTATATCCACATCTGAATTTGCTGAACAGAAGCCAAATCTGATGTACAGTAACAAAGATTCTAATTCACACTTTAACATTAATATTTCCCATGATGCTTTCCAACAGGTATGATGTCATGTGATGCTCACAAGCAACTGAGAAAGTATTATTTGCAATTAATCAACTATGCTAAGTAGTCCATAAATGGTACATTTTTATAGTTTATGTATGGCAAGCAAATGTTAACATTATCAAATATCTAAGTGTATGGCCAGCATAGCACATGGCTTGAAAATCACAGGTGCAGGTAGCCAATACATCAACAAATGTAATCAAGCTATTTATGTTGTCTACTTATATATTTAGATCACCATTTTTCCTAGCTGGCTCCCAAACCTTATAATAATTAGTCCAGCTCTGGCCCAGACTAAAATTTTGGTTGAATAGGCCAAGTCTTTATGCTTGTTCACATTAAATCCAGCTATACATTTTATATAGATTACATTGAAATCTAGATTGTGTGGCACAAGGCGGTACCATCTTGATCAATTTCCAATTTGTAAAGCAAAAAAATTTTTGCTTTTACATTACATAAAACAAGCATTGAAGGCTTTTGCATTGTTGAGCAAAAATGACACGTGCTAATTAAAAACAGGGAAAAGTTTGTTATTTTAAAGTGGCCACACATTCCATTGTAGTGAAGAATGAAAATATTTTGCTGGTCTTCTTTGGCACAGACTTAGGTTTTTATTGCATCAACTTCTATTTTTTATCTCACAAAACACATTACGTGATGCAAAGAAAATATGAAGGGCATTTTGAAGCACAGACAGAGCAATGACCTTCAGAAGATGAGAACAAGGTGCGGTGCACTTAATACAAAAACTACACAATGATTCCAGAGTGGAAAAAGGCACCACCAGGACTAAAGCTGGGCCCAGATATGAGATAGTTGTCATTATATATTACGGTACAACAGATTCCACTGAAATATATCATAAATATGTGGTATATATCTCATATACATTAACCTTATATAACAAATTGAATGTTTAGTTGAATATAAACAATATTACAATGAACATTATTGATTTTGTTTACTTGAGAGGGAACTATGGGCAAAACATACATGTGCAGTTTGGAAAGCATGGTCCGATCTCTCTGGGTGGTACGAGTAGGAGCAGTGAGAGATCTGCTCATGGTGCAGCTGCTAGCTTGCTGCTGAGTCTCTACATCCCAAGTATAACTATCACTCTCATCACTGAATTTTGGAAAATGTACCGACATGCGTAGATCAAAGACTGATGCAAGATAATGCAAATATATATATTATATAATTAATATTATCTATATATATATATATAGGTTTGTTTTTAAGCATTTGCCTTCTCCCTGAACAGAAAAGCTAAATACTTGTTGATGTCAGTGATCCAAAGGACAGAAAGCAGAAATATTCTGTAACTGGAATTTTATTGTGTTGAACTTCTTGTCTTCTTACTGTGGTTGCTTCTTATTCAAGTTTCCAGCTGTCATTCATACAGCTATGTGGCTTGACCTGGTTGACCTAAAAGCCAGATTAAGTCTCAAAAAAAAAAACAAAAAAAAAAAACCTTCTAGTCTCTGCATTGCTAAGGGCTTGTTCACACTACATCAGTTTGTATCTGTTTTTTAAACGCAGGGGCGTTTTAAAAAATGGACAGACAGTAAAACCCGATAGGATTTCGTTTACATCTGCTGCGTTGTATTCAGTTCCGTTTAAAAAACACACAGCTGCACGCATTTTTGTCCATCTAAAATGCATGAAAATGTGGTAAAACAGATACAATGCATGCTTTTTGCATTTATGTCCGTTTTTCGAAAAGGATGCCTTGGAGTTCCTGTGACATCATTTTAGTGTTCTTTGTCCTGCCCCCTTAAATTTGAAAAAATGCATTCAAACGCAACAGACAGAAATGCAGGAAAAAAACAGACACAAAAGGATGATAACGCTCATGCAAAAGGTTAGCAACAGATACAAAAACTTTGTGTTTTAACACGTTGCATTAATTTGTGTTTTTGTCCGTTACTAGTGTTTGAAAGAGCCCTAAAAGTGGATGTTAATGTTAATGAGGTTCATTATTCAAAAAACTTGATCCTGTTATAAAGCATGTCCTAGATCAATCTGTTCTGATCACAATTTCAAACACCTGTTTCTCGAGCAGACTGCTGAAGATACATTTCCTACTAATGATTTGTAGAAAAGCCCCTTGCACTCATCCACATCTTAAACCGGGTGCCTCCTTTTTATCAAAAACACAAACGTTTTTATTTTAACATTTCGATACTGTAATAAGTATCTTCATCCTGATATAGAAACTTATTACAGTATTGAAACGTTGAAATAAAACATTTGTTGAAATTTGAAAACTTTAATGTTTTAGATAAAGTGAAGTGTTCCCAGGACTGTTTCCTACTACTGATTAACATTTCATGTTGGACTATTTTAAATTGACTCTCAAATATTACATATCTGTTTCATGGAAACAATAAACAATATCATAAAAAGCAAATAAAATCCTG
Source organism: Hymenochirus boettgeri (assembly GCA_019447015.1). NCBI lineage: Eukaryota > Metazoa > Chordata > Amphibia > Anura > Pipidae > Hymenochirus > Hymenochirus boettgeri. Next base: position 176,236,806 of record CM033474.1, on the reverse strand, counting down.
CTTTAAATGATAATATCTGTGTGTGTGGCTACCTCAGATACACAAGATACAATTTTGTACCTATCTTTCAGACTGTCCAAATATCCATCAATAAACTAATTGGTAATCTGCTAGTCGGAAGAGAAAGTGGTGCAGAAAACAATTTGACACGGCCCATTGATGGCTGCATAATCACCCAAAATTTGATCACAAATGTGATCGAACTTTTGTCTGATTAGGACAAAAGTACAACCAGACCTGACAGTTGTGGCAAAAATGTATGCAGATATTTCAACTTGAAAGACCAAAATAATGTGGATAGTCAGTCAATTGGGAAGAAATATACTGCATGGACCACTTATTTTGCAGTTAAATGTGGATTGCAAATTGATAAGCCTAGGTGGTTGTCAACACATCATGAGAATGTCGGCAAATAAGTCAAGTAGTGTACCCCAAAGATACTAAATACCGTTATTAAAACTTTACTCTTATTTGTACTACAATTGGTCATCCTATGCATTCTCCAATAGATATCAACCATGTCAACATCTATCTGCATGTAGGGGATGTCTCCAAATGAAAGAGGCAGCAAAGGATGATGGGTCCTACAGGACAGGATCCACAATGGGATCTTTTTACAGGGGTACTGTATTTTATCATACTTTGTGTTAAGTCCTATGAATAAAGCCTCCCAATTAATTGACTGCACAGCCAATAATTATTGGCTGTAAATGGGGCCAAATGTAACCTCATTATGATCACTATTCCCCAAATGTGCACCCACAACAATGTAAGCAATGTGCATGTTTCCGGTTTGCTATGACAAGGTATAGTGTGGCCTCAGTCTTAGCCCCATCTTTTCCCAGCAGACCCTTGTACAATTTTCTACACTTCTATAGAGAATTGTATCCCAAATTAATTCAGCCCAGTGCTCTACTCAAAACCTTTATTCCCACACCATGACTTTAGCAATGCATTTAAACGTTTCCTTCCTAATGAAGCGTGGGAAAGGTGAAATTGCAGAAAAAAAAGTTACCATGGAAGACCTGCTCTTAAAGGAATTGTGCAATGAAAATCATTTCAATCTATAAATCAATACAAGAAGCACTTGTGTTGCTGCATGACTTAAATCCAGTACTTGTTTGATCAATCTCAATCCCTCAGCCCCCTGACAGACTAGCTGACTCTTTGTGAGGGCAAGCATGCTCAATAATCCCTATGAGGCAGCACTGGGTGAGAGAATTTCCCACCATGCAGTTCACATACCAACTGTCACCATTGCAGTTACAGTAAAACTATACATAGCAGAAGAGTTTATGATACTGATTACAGAAAGATTCAATAAAAGTTCTTATTGTTAAAAATGGTGCTAATTTTGCCCCACCCAATCAAATGTTAGCTTTTAAATGTTAGAGGGCATGTCCACCCCCAAAACTATAATCCCCCCAGTAATGGCCCCATCATGTAGTGTAATTAAATCCTTACCTCACATCCCAGCTCCATATAGTTCTCCTGTAGTCCCCCCCCAAAGTCCCAAAAACTGCCCACCAGGAGGATAGCAGACTCTGCCTCCTATCTGGCCTCTGGGAGAAGTTTGGCATGCGTACTGCAGCCCTTCTCCCTCCCCCTCCCTCTCCCTCCCGATTAGGATTCCCTCCCCCTAACATAAAATATATCATTCCCCCTGTCCCCCCAGCCCCAACCGCTATATTTGTTATTTTAGAAAGTGCCCCAAACTTTACTTACCTTCCCTCTTTCCTCCGCCGCACTGAACTCCCGGCAGCCGCGTCCGTGATTGGCTGCCGCTTAGCTAATCACAGACGCGACTGCCGGTCCCACCCCTCTGCTTGCATTTTCTCGCAAGCAGAGGGCCTGGCAGCGCGGCGGAAGAAAGATTAAGAACTTTTATTGAATCACCCTATATAGCTGAAACCAGATCAACAAAAAAAATGGTACAGTGATATTGGGAAGAATTATAGTTTCCAGTAACGGGCAATTAAAAAAAAAAAAAACATTTTCCAGTTTATATCTGTAGTATTTAGTTAGAGCAATTGGACTTAAACTTTAGTTCTCAAAGACGTTTTGCTAGTCATCCGACTGGCTTTCTCAATTCAGAATAAATTGAGAAAGATCCTGTTAGCTAGGTTCCAGTTGATCTAACTGAATACAACAGATATACCATGACCTGGATGAATGAGAATATTCACAAGCACATTTCCCCAAATTTTATATTCATTTTAATGTAAAAAATTCTCAGCAAAAATTCGGATTTTAAATCTGAGTTGTAGATTCTGAGAAATCATCATTTGAAATCACAGCACTTACAGCTAAAGACCTGTCACCCCAGAAGCAGAAACATGCTCCCTATCCCTGACCTCTTACAAGGATCTCTGCCTGCCTGCCAGCACACTTTCTGCAACATTTAAAGGGGAACTGTGGTCTCCAAACAAGTTAAGTTTAAATGAAAGGCCAGTTTCCTACCTTTAAAACAAGCCATCAACCACCTCTCTACGTGCTTCACAGCTCAAGATATACAGAAATGACTGACCAGAAAGTTAAAGGGTGGGAGGCTGACATGTGACAGAGAAGGTAAAGGAATCTACAGCCCTTCTCTTTCACTGTGTGAAAACAGCCTTTTCAGGCAGAGTTCTCACTCTGCCTGAAAAGGCTGATTCCACAGGGTTTTCTGTAGGGGGGGGGGTCTGAGTAACCCACGGCACCCGCGAGTGGACGGGGCTTAGACACCCGCGAGTGAGTGCAACTGGAGAGAACATGGGGTCCATGAGTAGGAGGGACCAGGGGGGCTGCAAAGGGGAGGAGGAGACATAGGACAGATTGACTGACAGTTTCAGAGCAGAGAGCAGGAAGCAGGAAGTGCAGGGGACCTGGTGATGCTGCTGCCATATCACACACAAAAATGTAAATATCTTCAAAACTATGCAAAATAAACAATGGAAATAAATTGCGAAAATTCTCAAGGGAGCAATTCCTATCAATTTACCTAAAGTCATTTTTGGACCACAGTTCCCCTTTAACCCTTTTCATATACAATCTGTGTCTGTACCTTTAAAAAAAAAAAAAAAAAAAGCATTCAACTGCCCCCCTAGCCCCCTCGATTTCGTCCAAATCCGAGGGGGGGATCGGGAGATTTCCTACCTTATCTGCCGTGACTGCATAGGAGCTGCCGGTCCCACGTGGAGTTACTATAGGAAGCGGAAAGGGAGACCCCGGTGACGTCACGGAGCAGTACCTGGTATATCAGATCACAGTGCAGTACCTGGTATAGTAAAAGCTGTCATGCTTTACTATACTTTTTGTGAATGGAACTCAAAGTTCCATTCACAAATAGGATTTTTTCTAAGTCTTTGCTACTTGAATGAAAAATCACTTCCTGTAAAATGATTTCCGGGAAGTGATTTTTCCGATCGGATTTCGAATTGGAAAACGGGCATTTATGCCCGTATTCCAAGTTCGTTATCATTCCCTAAGATGATCTGATGATTATCTTTGGGAATGATCGGGGAAAAAAGGGGAAATACACACAAAAAAACTTTGTCTTCTCCAAGCTTCCCAATGTCCCCGGTGATATCGGTAAAGTAAACGCAGATACTTATTTGTACGATTTCAAGGGAAACTAAGCCTATTTTTTTATAAGGAAATTTTGCAGAGGTACCAAAAAAAGACCGTATTGAATTTTTAGGATCAGTAAAGTGTGCAAAAACGTGTGTGACTCTCCGTACTAACCGGATTTCTTTGGATTACTGGGTCTGTAATTCTTCATGTATGTATGAAAGCATGGCACTGTAACGTAGCTGAAGGTGTGTAGATTCCAAAAATATATAGTTTGTGGGGGGACTGTTTCCTTAGAAAAAGGGTAGGCTGTTCAAATTACAGAGCACTTTTTTTTTCTTGTAATTGCATTTGTGCATGCGTCCCATTTGAGCTAGTTGGTGGCCACGTTGGTGCATCCACGCATATGGCATACCGTTTGACTCAGAACATGTGGGAGATTGATGTTTAGTTGGGGGTTTTATTTGTGGGGGGCATTTCCAAGTTTTGGGGCTGTTTGAAATTACAGAGCACTTAGATTTTTTTCTTGTAATTACACTTGTGCATGCGTCCCATTTGAGCTAGCTGATGGCCACGTCCCTGTGTGCATCCACGCATATGGCATACCGTTTGATTCAGGGCATTTGGAAGATTGATAATTGACAAGTTTTTTTTACATGACATGGAAATATGCCATGATTTTTAACTTTGAATTGTAATTTTATAAATTTTACCTGAAAATCTGGTAAGAAAGCGAAATTGTACACGAAACACCATACACCATTGGTGGTATGCATAAGAATCACACCATTGTGTAGCTGAAGGTGTGTTGAGTCCAAGAATATATAGTTTTGGAGGGTATTTCTAATATAGACGGGTGTTTAGTCTGACAAATCTGAAAAGTTGCTGTAATTGGGCCACTGTTCATTGGCTCACTTTGTGGCTAGTTGATTCCACGTCTGCGTGTGTAACCATACATAGGGCATACCGTTTGATTCAGAACATTTGGGAGATTGATATTTGGTAACTTTTTTTTACATTACTTGGGATTTTGGCATGATTTCTACCTTTGAGAGTGTTTTTTTTCAAATTTTTTAGAAAATCTGCTAAAACTGCGAAATTCTATGAAGAACTGCGCCCACACCATTGATGATATGAATGAACAAACTACAGAATTACGTAAAGGTGTGTAGATTCGAGAAATATATGGTTTGTGGGGGTTGTTTTGTGGGGAAAAACTGCAGACTATTCAAATTCAGATTTGGCTGAAAAACTTTGCTGTTTCTGAGCCATTGTGCATTGTCTCACTTCATGGCCATTCGCTTCCACATCCGCGTGTGTTACCACACATATGGCATACCGTTTGATTCAGGACATTTGGGAGATTGATATTTAGTAACTTTTTTTTACATTCCATCAGGTTTTGGCATGATTTCTACCTTTTGAAATTGTTTTTTGTTCATTTTTTCAGACAAATGCGAAATTCCACGAAGAACTGCGCCCACACCATTGATGGTATGAATGAACAAACTACAGTGTTACATAGCTGAAGGTGTGTAGATTTCAGGAATATATAGTTTGTGGGGGTTATTTCTAAGTTATGGGGGTGTTTTGTGGAAAAAACTGCAGACTGTTCAAATTCAGAGTTGGCTAAATATTTTCGCTTATTCTGAGCCATTGTGCATTGTCTCACTTCGCTGCGATTCGCTTCCACGTCTGCGTGTGTAACCACACATATGGCATACCGTTTGATTCAGGACATTTGGGAGATTGATATTTGGTAACTTTTTACATTCCATGGAGTTTTGGCATGATTTCTACCTTTTTGAATGTTGTTTGATGTTCATTTTTTTTAAAAATCTGGTAAAAGTGCAAACTTCTACAAAGAACTGCGCTCACACCATTGATGGTATGAATGAACAAACTACAGCGTTAAATAGCTGAAGGTGTGTAGTTTTCAGGAATATGTAGTTTGTGGGGGGTATTTCTGAGTTGGGGGGTGTTTTGTGGAAAAACTGCAGACTGTTCAAATACAAAACTGGCTAATTTTTTTTTTTTTGCTGCTACTGACATTTGGCACTGGTCACGCTCTGGGTTAGTTGGTAGCCATGTCTCTGGGTACACCCATGAATGTGGCATACCGTTTTATTCGGGAGGGGTTAGGCTTTCATATTTGAGATGCGTTTGAACTTTCCTCCACAGTTTTTAGCTGAAATTCGCATTTGATTTTGTCTCTGATTTTACAGTTGAGGAAAAAAGGGAAAATGTGAGAAAATAACTTACAATTGGACGAAGAGCTGCGCCCGGGTATCTGCATTTTGATCTAAACTAACCTCACTCAAAATCCTGCGGGTGTGTAGTTTCTAATAATATCTAACTTGTGGGGATATTTTAGTTAGTTTGGTAGATATTCTATGTTAACAGTGAGAAGTGGATACATTTTAATTTGGTGTAATATTCTTGAAGGTGCAGTTTTAGTTTGGGGGGGTCTCCTGTACAGGAAAAGTGGGGTACCTACATATATCTGGTATCGTTGTACTCGGGAGTATCAGAGCTTTTAGAAACAGTAAGATTTTTGTGCGTGACCTTAAGATAACTATAAGTAAGAATGGGAAAAATCCATGAAAATTTGCAATTTTTTTTTCCCCATATTTTCCCCATAATTCCAGTAAAATTTCCAGAAAAGTTACAAAATTCTGTTACCGTGTTAAAGTACACTTTGTGCTGAAAAAAACAATGTATAATATTCCTGATTTACTGCAAGGTTTCTACTGTAAAATTACTCTAAAGCGATTAAGAGCAAAATCCTGAAAATTCTTTTGGCAGTTAACGCAAAAAAAAAATGAAATTCTCCTGGCAGTGAAAGGGTTAATATTCAGCAGAGAAAAGAAAGAAGGGGTAAGGGAGGGGGGAAATGTGTAAGCAGAACAGTGTCCATTGTGAATCTGTGCAGAACTTATAAGTGTCGCAGACACTACCACTACAAGAAGGCAGTGAGTACAAGAGGTGGGGGAAATTAGGCGCACTTACTAAACATTAATAATTTAATGACAAAGCAAGCACATATAAATATGTGAGTTGCCCCATTTTACACATATTTTACAAATTGTAGTTTCAGAAAATGGAAAGTTATTTGAGTAAGTAAAGTGACCCTTTAAACATGGCAGCAGGCTTATGTTCTCATTAAACATAAATCATGCACTCAAGATTAGCAAATAGTAAAATTTAAATACAGAAAATACCATGTTTAATAGAAAGCCAAACCAATACCGACTATTAATAGTTACACAGTTCTGTTCTAGGAGATAAATGGCATAATGAATCAAGCTGCCACAACAAACAGCTTTTATTTGATAGTCTGTCTATGTATGGTATGGTAATTACATGAATATCGTCCTTGCTTAAAAATTTCCTATGGGCCATGATGGAATCATTGCTTGTAGAAAGAATCTGCAAACAAGCACTAGAAGCTTTTGCATAATAATAAGGTATCAGCAGAAGTGTACGCATGCTAATGAGATGCCTCAATGGAAAGAGATACTATACCAATCTCTCCAACAGAATTATCTACCGATGAATTTGCCAATGGGACACTCATGCTAAAACAGTAGAACAGTTGTGTTAAGGTAAGCGCTAGATCGCACATTAAACCTTCTCAGCTAAACATCATCAGGTAAAAACCAGACAGGTATAAATTTTGTCATTTGTATGTATAAATTCTTTAAAAGCATTTTTGTGTATTTCATGTAACTTGGCTAAAAATGCACCATCCCAGCCATGCAATCAATTGGCCTATAGGAATTATGGTTCTATGTTAAACCTTGTTTGAAATAATGATTCATTATTAATCATTAATTATTCAGTGTATTTAACTGGTGAAAAGTATGTCATTGTGATCTCCATAGAAATCTTCCTACTAAACAAACACAGCAGATTGCCTATCTGAAACAGTCATTATCAGCATGAAGCAATTGTTTCCTAAATGGAATGAACTTAAAATAGTGAATCCTTAAAGCTAGGTACACACGTTGCAATCTTTCCTCCTGACCGACTGTTCGAGGCTTCCGACCGGTTGGCCAGGAAGATAGAATGTCGGTCACGGCAAAAGCAGCCGCGTCCGACAGTTAGCTGCGACCATAGAGGACCGCACGGTCGGTCATGGTTTTCCGGCCTGTCCGATCTTGCTTTCGTCCGGACCAATCAAAACACTGAATTAACGGTCGGTCGGGGCCAAGTAATTGTATGGTGTGTACCCAGCTTAAAGGGGAACTGTGGTCCAAAAATGACTTTAGGTAAATTGATAGGAATTGCTCTCCTGAGAATTTTTGCAATTTATTTTCATTGTTTATTTTGCATAGTTTTGAAGATATTTACATTTTTGTGTTTGCAGTGCATCTCAATGCACCAGGAGCTGCTATTTGCTTATTGCATCGAGGAGCGGATGACAGGTGCATTGCAATGTTTATGCGCTATTTTTAACACAAAATATTTGGTAGTCTTAAGCATATTGGAAAATCAGAATGCAACATGGGACTCAAGTTACTTATTGAAAGGTAAGGAACAATTTTATTATTATTAAAGTGGATTTATATAGCACCAACATCTTCCGTAGCGCTTTATAATTACATATATTCATTCACATCAGAGCTTACAATCTAAGCACATTTTTTTAACACATACAAGTTATCAGTATGTCTTTATGATTGTCAGGGAAACCTGAGTGCCCAGAGGAAACCCGTATAAGCACTGGGAGTACATACAAATTCCTTGCAGATGTGTCCAAGGGTGAAATCAAACTCAGTACTTTACCTCTGCAAGGCATCAGCGCTATATAAATCCACAATAATAATAAGATAATATATATATATATATATATATATATATATATATATATATATATATACACACTTCCACGGTAAGGGCACTCTCAGGACTATAACCACCATGTTAACTACACCTCGTGTAGGAACTAGATAGATCGATGCATTTCGGTCACTTCTCGGACCATCATCAGGATCAATAGTTCCGGTTATTCTCACCATCTTAAAGAGGCAGGAGGCCACACCCCCGCCCCTTAATGTGCAAAACCAAGCTAAAAACACCACCAATAGTAATCAATGTTAAAAAATAATGGCTATAAAACACCTCTCACCACAATAACAGATCATATATGAACATGGTAGCAAAAACTGTATCAAACATTGTAACTATTTAGACTCGATACATGCGTTACCTATCAACCATATCATACACCTAAAGACCCACCACTAGCTGACCCGGATCTCTATGCCAACCCCTATATATAAAGATTGAACCCGATTAGAGCCGGCAAGATAACGGTTGTAGATACCATTTGAGGGCACTCTTTCAAAAGGGAGCTAATAAACCCTCCCCATTACACCCAACTACAGAAAACATGACAGCGAAACCATCTCATTTAAGCCCCTCGGGGCCAGGGTGTACAACCTGCGTATCCACCAAACTTCTAGCTGTAACAGTTTCTTCTCTCTTGATGGTCCCGCTCTATTGAGAGGGACATGATCGATCGCAGTCCACTTCAACATGGACAAGCTGTGTCCAGAAGATTTAAAATGTCTCGCAACTGACTGCTAACCATATTTATTATCACATAAGGACCCTTCCTCCGAGAGAACAGCTCTAATTGCAGATCTGTGATTATTCATCCTTTCTCTAATTGTAGTGTCTTGCCCACGTAGTAAAGTCCGCATGGGCACATGATGATGTAAATTACGAAAGTAGATGCACATGTAAGTCTATGGTTTATCTAATATATATTATACCGCTTACCGTTATGGGGGTGTGGGAAATCTTTCGCTGCCAACATGAACCTACAAGTCTGGCAACCTAAGCACTTAAAGCAACCTAGGTTGTTCATACCCAGCCAATTCGTCTGGGGCTTGTCAACTGGAGTTTTTATGTCGATCTTTACAAACAAGTTGCGTAGATTAGGTGCTCTTCTATAAGCAACTCTGATGCCTGTGTCCTGAAAAGGTATAGACTTGTCGCTCTTGACCACATCCCAATGTTTGAATAAACTTTGCTTAAAAAACCTACTCATGGGAGTATAATCCATTGTGTATGTCACTACGTTATTAATCCGTTGACCTGTAGCCCTTACCGATGCGATGTGTCTTTGGTTCGATACATTGAAGTAACTTTTGGCCTTAAAAATCTGTCCACCATTTCATCCAATTGAATCGCTGCCAATTTCATATCTGAATTATTGCAGAGGACCCTCAAAATTTGTGAATATGATATGCTGTTAACCTGTTCTCTTGGATGAAAACTAGCTGCATGTAAAATTGTATTGCGGTCTATACTCTTTCTAAATAATGTGGTCCCCAATACATTATTCTTGATAAAAATTCTAAGGTCAAGGAAATCTATGGACTCTCTATCCGCATGCATGCTTAACTTAATAGGAGTGTCTAATTGATTGAGCTTATGGACTCCAATGTGGTCGCCCCGCCACAACATGAAAACATCGTCAATGTATCTTTTATACAAAATCACCCGATCCCCTAGGATCGGTAACAGATGTGTTTCTTCAAACCATTGCATGTATAAATTGGCAAATGACAGCGCCACATTGGAGCCCATGGCGTTCCCACCTATTTTTTTTAAAAATAGCGATTTTCAAATCTGAAATAGTTGTTTTCTAAAATGAACGCTAAAAGATCTGATAAAAATTCAACCGGGGGACCCTTCACAGAACCCTTCAAAGTGCCCTTCTGGAGCGCCTCCCTACAAACCTGTACACCATGTGACTGGGGTATAACAGTGTACAAGCTGTTAACGTCATAAGTTACTAATAGAACCTCAGACAAGTTACCTTTAAACTCTTCAATGCATTTGCGGAGGTCGCAACTATCTTTCAAAAATGACCCCATTCGCTTCACCAAGGGCTGTAAAAAATGATCCAAAAACTGAGCCACTGGTTTGAACAAAGAGTAACTAGACGCTATGATCGGACGGCCCAGGGGAGCAGTGGCAGATTTATGTATTTTAGGAATGGTACATATAATTGGGCACACCAAACTCTCATTAACCATGTGCTTATACTCATTCTCTGTAATCCATCCATTCCCTCTACCTACCCATAATTTGGAATCCAAGGTATTCTTTAAAATCAGAGTGGGATCACCACTTAAAGGCCGATAGGTATTAGAATTGGATAGTTGAGTGAGGAGTTCATTACGATAATACTCGGGGTCCAGCAACACAATGGCCCCCCCTTATCAGCGGCACGTATCACAATTTTGTCATTCAACGGAAGCGCTATCAACGCCTCTCTTTCATCTTTCTTTAAATTGTCTGTCACATGCAGACTTTTATTGGATTTCTCAAACCCTTTCAAGTCATTACTGACCATATTGTGATATACTGAAATAGCTGCCGCTGTATTGGGGGGTCAAACTTACTAGGTCTCTTGAACCTCTCACCTTCCTTGACAGGATGCCCCTTTAAAAAAATCTTTTAGTTTACGTACGTTTAAACTTAAATAGATCTACTTCATTGCATAAAGGATCAACCCTGGGAGACGGTACAAAGGATAACCCCTTACTCAAAAGGCTATGTTCACCTGCCGTTAATAGATGCATACTTAAATTAAAAATTACCTCCTGTTGGGGTTTGGAGGGGGCTTTCCTCTGGGATGACCAACCCCCCCCCCCAGCCTGATGTACCTCCTCTTTCTTTTCCCAGCTGGCTGCTCCTTGTGGCTTGGCAAGTAGCGACTCCTAAAAAGGAAGACTCACCCCTCGTAACTACTTCAGGGGCCCCTTCGTCAAGGTCAGATCCCTGGGACTCTCCTGAGGAGTCAATCGTAACAATTGGTTTGCGTGTCCTCCTGGGCCTCCTCCTCTGGGACTCAGGGTACTGCCTCCCTGTCAACCATCCATAGACTCTCTGATCTTTATAGTCTGTCTGAACTTTAATGACCTTCTGTTTTTTAAATGATACCAGCTCATTACGAAATTTGGATACCTGTTCATCCAATTTTTTAAGCCAGTCAATCTGATGGTCCCCTTTAAATTTAGGGAGATGGTGCTGTTCGAACTTTTGCAAGTCACTTCTGACTTGTTCCAGTTCTTTATTGGCTTGTTGGATGACCAAAAGCAGTAAATCAAACAAACACTTGTTCAGGATACTGACCCATTTGACACAAATCTTTCTAGATCTTTCCGATCTATCTATAGTCGGTACATTACGTACCCTAAATCCCCTCGGGATTTACACTGTTATACCCCAGTCACATGGTGTACAGGTTTGTAGGGAGGTGCTCCAGAAGGGCGCTTTAAAGGGTTCTTTGAAGGGTCCCCCGGTTGAATTTTTAATTAATAATTACATTTTTAATACTCTGATACTTCAATAAATTTTTGATATTTTTAGATTTTTTAAGTCCCGTGAATGTTATCTGAAAATGTGATGGATATATATATATATATATATTTTGTACTTGTATAGATGTATAAATGCATGTACTTCCCTTGGATTCCTGGGTGCTTATCCACACACATACATACATACACACACACACATATATATATATATACACACACACACAATTGGAAAGCCCAACATGCAATATGGTAATCCAATAATTAAGCTGCCATTACTTACAGGTGTGACTTTTAGATGCTGATGCCTAAATTATAAATGAGAGAAAAATCTAAACTTACAAGTACTGTAAATACATGGGATGGTAAAGTAACAGTGTAAGGTTTCTGCCAAGTCAAGGTTTAAAACCCAGCCTATGCTAGTCATCACTTCATCAAAACCTAATTTATTTAGTAGCCAAACTACAAACACAGTGAAAATACAGTTGTAGCTATATTTTCACGCAAAATAACACCAGTTTGTGCTCATCAACGTTGTATTGGCTGCATTAAAGAAGATCTGTCATAGGCTTAAGCCTCGTGCACACGTTGGATAATTGTCGTACAATGCAGCCGACGAACGAGCAATCGCACGATATTCGTACGAAAATATAACATCAACGATGGTCAAAGACCAAAGACCATTGACTATTGTCGACTTTTTCCCGACGATCAGCCTGGATGATTTGTTCTGCCGATTATCGTATATTTGTACATGGTTGGCAGATTAACGTTAACATTCTCCGGAAAAATATATAAAAGGCACATGCTCTGTTTTCGCAAGCACGAAGATACGAACGTTACTTTACGTACGGACGTCTATACCTGACAACTATCGTGGCGACTATTGTTGCTGTGTGTACAGATGTCATTTCAATTATGAGGATTAACGATAATGTTGTTAACGTTCATCGACTGCATCGTACGAAAATTATCCAATGTGTGTACGAGGCTTAAGTGTGTTCATTCTGTATGTTGCTAAAATTTTATATCTTCACAACTTAACACCACAACAGATAAAAGCAAACAACAACACAAAAACTGAATTATTTTAAAGGACCAGTAACATCAACACAATGGTATTTTGGTTAATGGAGAATTTATTCTAATCATTTATTTGATAATCAGTGCATCATTTTGGAAGTTTTAGCCAGGGCAAATAAAGCAATAGGCATGCGAGTGTTGTGCAAGATACTGTATCAATATTTTTGTAAAAAAAAAAAAATTCACACATGGAGCTTTGCCAGCTACATCTTGATAGATGAATCCGTAGATTGTACTAGGTTATCTCATTGACTTGAATGAGAAGCACAGTGTAATCACTGGCCTAATGCATGTGGCAGTTTAGAATTCAGAACAAGTAGAATATCCCATGTGACAATTCACAGAGTGTGTTTTTTAAATGACCAACTTACTGCTGAATGTTAACAGTTCCGCAAGTGGAAGTTGCCCAGGCAAGACCTTGAATTATTAATGACAGGATTAGGAAAACTTCCCCAGGGATGCTAATAGATGGTCAGAACCGCAATACAGCTGGAACTTTGTATTCTGCCAATATGCCAATTGCTTTTCTTTGCAGAATTGAAAACTAGTGAATCTACTAAATAGTTGAATGTTACCATATTCAAAATGATCTCACAGGAAATACCTACAACTACCTTATAAACAACAAAGTTGAATTATTCCCTTAAGAGGTTTGCCTCAGAATTATGGTAATGTAAATATTTCACTAGTATAACATTTTTGTTATGCTTTAATTTAAGAATATTATAATTGTGATTTTAGTTCAGTGCAGTCAGTGTAGTATATCATATCATTACATTAAATATCAAATTTAATTATAATATACACTTTTAAGTGCATAAAATACAGGTAGTTCCCACATTAAGTTCATCATTAAAAACACAGGTGTGCCGTGAAAAAAAATTGCACTAACTAGTTTGCCACAGTAAGTTTGAGGACCAATGCAGTCTAGAGACAATCACCCACATTTAGCAAGAGCAACAGCGCACAAAATCTGCAGCCAGATTTCTCCCATGTGTGTGCCAGGATCTATAGGGGCGGCATGTCTGGAGTTCTCAGTTTTTGCTAAAACATGAATTGCTTACTGCATTGATAGTAGAAATAGCAGAGGGATAAAATGTAACAAATGGTAGGACTGAACCTGCCAAGAGATTGAAAAAAGAAACAACAGTAACTAATCTTCCAACTGGTTACATTGTCTACTAATGTATAAATATAATGTATAAATATATAAAAACAGTAAATGAACCTGCCGTGTACTCACTGATACAGCACTTAGCATGCACACACAGTGCAAAGGAGCATGGATGCATTGGAGAGTCAGAGAAGCCGGCGCTGGATAGATCCGCTGGTAAGTTCTGAAGAACGGGAGGTAAGACACATAAAGCATTTACCTCCTGCTCTTCATTAAAACACAGCCTTTAATGGTTAATTGATTTTATGTTAATCCTATATAGTAGTTGATTATTTAATCAGATGGCGGTGCCCAGGAACTTTAAAAAAAAAAAAAAAAAAAACCCACTCAGCTGGTCTAGGTCTTTTAAACAGCTGCTATATACTTCTCTTGGGAAGAAATTATGGGGACAAAAATCAGTGAACAGAACAGGCCATTTACACACATTTACATTGGCAGAGTAATCTGGCATGGCTATTTTAACCATAGGGGTACACAAGGAAATTGCCCAGGGACCCACCATTTTGTTTGGCAAGGGAGGCCCCACAGACTTTTACCTGTCCCCTTTACTTGGGGGTTGGAAGTAGGAAAACATACACAGCATTTGTTTTTTTCTCTAAATCTAGAACAATAGAGGATGGATCTAGAACAAAGAGAATGTTTTTGAATATCCTATATTCTAATCCAGAGGTATAAATTTGCACGGACGCCAAACCCATATGCTCGCACACGTGATGTCATCTAATCTGATGTCCACAGGTGGTTTGTGGGGGTGGAGTGCGAGTGCGTAGGGGGTTGGTGTGCATGTGGGGGCTGTGCACAGGGGATTGATAATTCTTTACAGAATCGGGGGTTTGCTAGTTTTATACAATACAAAATCGGTAGATGAAAATAAAGTTATTTTGCTAACACTGCCCACATCAAATATGTAAACCATTCTTTATAAAAATGCTTAGTGCTCTTCTCAGCCTTGGTGGTAACTCAACCAAATCCCCTAATTACTTTTCTATTTAATGCCTATTATTTACCCAACTTTGAGTGGGCAGAAGGATGAAGATAAAGAAACAAACTGACTTTTGTTATGTGATCGTGCATACAAAGCTGTATTGATTTTACATTTGGAGATCAAACAAAAATATCAATGCTTAATGCTAAATCAGTGATACTAATTACTGCAGTCTGTTCCAAATGAGCGGATGTTACAACATTCCACTAATCAATATGAGAAATCTGCTTCATTTTAACATCTCATGTTCAAACGATCTTTTTAAGCAAAGGAATGTCCACACAAGAAAATACATTTTGCAAACAATACTGTGGACTTTCCAATGATTTGTGTTGTGTTCTATATTTTTTAGATCACCAAAGATCACCTTATTTAATTTTAGGACAAGGCCACACTTTCCTTTTGCCCTCCATTTGCGTGTGAAAAACGCATGCAGGATAACACAATGTGGGTGGCTACAGACGGATGGGAATATTAATTTGTCACACATACTTCCGACCGTCTTAGTGTGGCCTCAGCCTTACAATTTAAAAAAATCTAGTATAAATTTAAGAAAATGGTGATTGCATTTGCTCCGAAAATTAAATCACAGCTCAATGAGTAGTAGCACAACAGGGGGGGGGCAGACCAATTGGCCAACACTAGTACACACTTTATAACACGCAATATAATCGTGCGTTAAAAGGGACTGGTGTGCCCTAGCCCTGAATGAGGATTTGGGTCAGGTTGTGCGTTTTAGTCCTAGTACATGTAGGTAGATTTCCATCTTGTGTGTATGCATGATAAATAAGGGTCTTGAGTATGCAGGCAAATTAAACGTAAGGGCTGTTTAATTACATCAGAGAAGCGACAATTGCACAAGAATATGATCACTTTATAAATATATTAATGGGCTATATAATAAACTCTATGATACATTGTTCACTAATAGGTCATATCAGAGGATGCAAGGACATCCTTTAAGATTGGAAGAAAATAATTTTCATCTTCAGGTTAGGAAAGGTTTATTTACAGTGAGAATGGTGAAACTGTGGAACTGTCTTCCAGCAGATGTGGTAATGGCAAGTTCATTAAATAGCTTTAAGAGTGGTCTGGATAAGTTTCTAAAACTAAATAATATTGAGAATTACTGGTGTTATTTACATATAGTGTAGTTCTGGTTGATCCATGCCATTTGGAGTTAGAAATTAACTCTTCCCCCCCTTTTTTTTTTTTGAGGGGGGAGGTTGCCTTCCTCTGTATAAACGGTTAGCTAGGGTTAAAGAGGCGGTTCTTGGACTAGATAACATTTGTCTTTAGGCTGAGGCCACACTATGATGCACAAAAAAAATTGCTATGCGTTTCTGTCCACTTTTGCCATCTGCTTGTGTCCGCTTTTACATGCGCTTGATTTTACATAAAAACCACATGTCATAGTAACTGTGTCTGCTTCTGTCCGCTTTTTTATGTGCTTTCATAGACTTGTTTTAAATACGATTTTGACAAAAACGGACCAAAATCGCAACGAATCACAACGTACACAGTGGGGCCTACTTCCCGTGATTTACATTATAAATAAAATGGCATTGCGGATCTTAAAATGTAAACGGATTGCAAAACGCAGAAAAAACGCGCTAGTGTGGCCTGGCCTTAATTCAAACTCAATTACTATGTTAAAATGATCAATTCAATTCAGTTCAGTAATGTAGTAGTCCGTAATTAAACTGTACTGTTTGATATTTTAGCCCAACCGATTGTGCATCATAATCTCCCTTTATACAATGACACGGTGGTGTGGCCAATTATTCGGATTGATACATTTTACTGAAAAATCAGTTGGCAATAATCAGTAGTGCCCTAAATCACAACAGATCTCCAAACAGATCCCCAGCCATTCTGACCAAAATGAAAACTTGGCCTGGGTAATCGGTAATCGATTGGCAGGGGTGTAGGGATCACTATAGCAACCATAACAGTAAAGGGGGCCCCGTTCTGGTCCCCTGCGGGTATTTCCACCCTCCTAAGAAAAAATCTACCTCACATAGTTTAGCCCCACAAACCCCATTTTCGTTTTACTAAAACTTTCAAAGATACTCCCAGGTTTAAATGAAAAAACTTTGCTGCAGTTTGGTCAGGTAAGGTTGAACTGCACAGAAAAGTTTTTTATGTCGGGCCCCATCTAAAATCTTGCTATGGGGCCCTGTGATATCTAGCTACTCCCCTGTCGATTGGGCTTATATTAGCCTTTGCTAATGAGTGGCACTAAGCAAATAATGAGTTTGTGGGTCCAATTTAAATGTGGATCTAAAAATGTGATCCATGCAGGTCTTTAATGCTGAACATACACAATGAATTACTATGATGTTCCCACAAACGCCTGTCAGGATGGTGAATGTTGGAAGGTAAAAGCTGCCCGCAGGTCTGTCTTTACATATTTAATAAATTTGAATGTCGAATCTATCAGATGGTGAATTGTATGGCCAACATTCTTCACAAGGGTGCATGTAAGGCCAATAGGTGTCGCTTAAAGGTGCACATGATCACAAGGCTATTAGAAGGGATCAAGGTGTCCTGGAAAATGGTGGCAATGACAGTCAACTTACCGTATATACTCGAGTATAAGCCGACCCGAGTATAAGCCGAGGTACCTATTTTTACCTGAAAAAAATAGGAAAACCTGATTGACCCGAGTATAAGCCGAGGGTGAAAATAGGACAGCAGAATTCCCATACAAATGTTTGGAAACTACAACTCCCAGCATACTTTTGTTGCTGGGAGTTGTAGTTTCCAAACATCTATATGGGAATTCTGATGTTGGGTTAAAAGCTCAAAGTTCTGCTGTTAAAAAGCTGCAGTTAAAAGCCTGCAGTGGAGAGCCCCACCAGTTGCAGTCCTTACCCCAATCACCTCACAGCTACTCTCAGACTCTGAGCCCCTAAAGCACTACTGTATGCAAATACTGGCATCACTCAGCAAAAATGTTTCTTAAGATGATCATTTCCTAAGACATCCTGCCTACCCTAGGCTATAACAACATTGGCCAACACTCTCAGAGTCTGAATCCTTACCGGCATCGCTCAGCACTCCGAATCGGCTGCCGCACGCATAGTTAGCACTGGGTATTTGCCGGCTGACGTCACTACATGGCGCGGGCGGCGCTGAGTAGTGACGTCAGCCGGCAAATACACAGTGCTAACTATGCGTGCGGCAGCCGGATTCGGAGTGCTGAGCGATGCCGGTAAGGATTCAGACTCTGAGAGTGTTGGCCAATGTTGTTATAGCCTAGGGTAGGCAGGATGTCTTAGGAAATGATCATCTTAAGAAACATTTTTGCTGAGTGATGCCGGTAAGGACTTGACTCGAGTATAAGCCGAGGCAAGGTTTTTAGGTTTATTTTAAAACCTAAAAACCTCGGCTTATACTCGAGTATATACGGTATGCTTGTTAAAGGGCATGTCCACCCCAGAACAATAATCTATACTTACCTTCCCCACTCCCCAAACCCTAAAATTGTTATACTTACCTCCTTGAATTCCCTGAAGTCCATAATCCTTACATTTCTCTGCAGGAAGGTAATTATAACAATCTCAAGGTTGTTATAAGGGAAGGGAAGTATACATTTTTGTTCTGGGGTAAACATGCCCTTTAATCTCTAGATTCATGCTGTTTATTGTTAAATGTTATTTACTGCTGCAAGAATATAGAAACGTAATACCACTGCTCTACCCAATAATAAAGTCAAGGCACAAAATGATCTGATAACTTTATTTCAGCACAGTCAAATCATTAGCACAGCTGAAATCCCTCTAACGTTCGGATTGAATTATATAGGGTAAGGTAAACTGATTACTATAAAAGAAGGACAGAAGTGCTTGAAATCATTCTCTTCTTGTGTTAGCAAAAGGTAAAGTCACAGCCATCATAGCTATGCATCAAAATGGCCTTACATATAAAGGAAATTGCTGCTAAGAATATATCACCTAAAAACCATTTTCCAGATTATTAAGAACTTCAAGGTGAGATGTTAAATTATGGTGGAGAAAACTTCTGGACAGTGCCAGGACCGTCTCCTCCAGTTGCCATCAAGTGCAGAGCTTGCTTAATTTTGGCAGCAGGTGCATGTGACTGTATTGGCATGCACATTAAGGGGAAGATGTGTGTCAAGAAGGCAACATATTTCTTTAAATATGATATGTTTGCCCTTGAATCTTATGAGAAGTATTCTTGAGTTTACCATAGGATCATGTAAAAAAAATTATTTAAAAATTCTAAAGCAGCAAAGTCAGCACATTTGTTTTACTACCAAGACTGTACATTGAAATGATGAACAAATGTAGAATATATAAGTGATAATACACTACCTACAGTGTAATATAAGGAGATTACGCCACCGAGGAGTTCCCTGACCATATAAAAACACGAGGCCGCTAGGGCGAGTGTTTTTATAGAGGTCAGGGAACTCCGAGGTTATTATATTATTCTGTATGTAGCGTATTATTCCATATAATACATAAGGTCAAAAAAAAGAAAAATCCAGCACAGACATTCTGCTTCCCCCCCCTCCCTGTATTAGTAATGTAGATAACAAGCCTGTTTTTGTAAATACAAATAGTTAACTGTTGTTTCTATCTTAAACTAAAAGAGGAAAATAAATCTCTCACCTGGTGCATTTCCAGTTTGTTACACTGACTGACTGAATTACTGTGCTGATAAGGAGGAGCGAGCACATTCCTGTGAGTTGTAATTGACTCGGCCGCTCACTCCTCCTTATCAGTAATTCAGTCAGTCAGTCAGTCAGTGTACAAAAACGGGCTTGTTATCTACATTACTAATACAGACAGGGAGAGAGAAATGGGGAGGGGCAGTGGAATACAGGAACTGAGTGACTGTAATATAGATTCTCGCCACTGCACATCCCCATTCAAATGCCAGAGCCTTATGTATTATAATAATATATTTCTACTCTATAGCCAGCATTAGTTGGAGCAATATTCTTCCCTTTAATTTAAAAAAAAAATGGTAGATTGCTGGACCATGGGACAAACCTTGCTTTTTTTTTTTTATAAAGAAATGCTCTATGTGAAATAACACGTAATTATTGGTGGGTCAAAAGGTTAGTAAGCCACCAGGGATGATAACTATGAATGCCAGGGCAATTACCGTATATTGTTGGACTAACCTCTTGGTCCAGAAATAAGTAGAAATAAAAAAAAAAAGATGTCTAAAAAAATGGCTCAAAACATCAAATTATTATATTATTACAAATGAAACAGATGGAGCTTTGCCACAAGAAATTTCAATCCAACAAGCTGTGGTAGTAAAATCCTCAAAAAAATTCTTACAAATGGAAGTGCATATCCCGGGTGCCAAAAAACACTTGCATCTTCGCTCATCCCCTAGGCCTAGGGGATCAGCAGTGGAACATTGAGTATGACACCAGGATATGTCCTTAGAATACGCAAAACATTTGATTTTTGTTCAAACATTTAAAAATATTTAAATCTCACTTCTGTTCCGGCACGATGTCCACCCTATCATTTTACCTGTGCTGTGCTAATTCATAAACACCAAGGCAACACCTTTGTGGTCATGGTGAAGTCTGTTCTGATTACAAAATACTACACACTGTACAAGCTTATAAAACACACCAAGCCACATTTAATGACAACTGCACCACTGGGCACATGGTTTGGATTTTAAATATTTCTGACTTACTATCAGATAAAACAGTAAATAGTATAATCAATCTTACCTACCAATAAATATGAGGAAACAATGAGGACAAAATCCTATGTATGTTTTTTCTTATTATCGTTAAAGGGTATCTCCACTGGTAAAAATAATTGTTTGGTATTCAGTTTTATTGAAGAATGGGAGGTAAAGGAGCTCCTCTTCCCGGGTCCTGAACGTTTTATTGAAGAACGGGAGGCAAGACACAGCTCATTTACCCACCGTTATTCAATAAAACTGAATACCAACATATTTTTTTTTACCAGTGGATATACCCTTTAATAAAATCCTATGTAAATATGTTTCACAGGACATTTGTAGGCTAAATACAGTAATAAAAAATAAATGTAATAAATTATCCTTTAATTCAAATGTATATTTAGTATATTTTCCAAATCTAAAGCTAACCATACATGGGTCAATTTGTGTTAGATCCTTTTACATCTCAATCGACTTTTGGCCAGGGACCAGACCACAAATTGGAAGACGTGCTTCTTGCACATTGTGTCTTCCTATTGTTTAGGCCACGGGACTGAACAGGAATTGGAGCGTGGCAGCCACACAAAAGAAAAGTTTTACAGCTTCATTTTGATTGATTCTTTTCTTATACAATTCTTTACTAATGTTATTAATTTGGCTTGAAAAATTAAAATGTTCTTTCTGTTTCTTCTTCTTTTTCTTCTTCCGTTTTATTATTCCGTTTTTTTGGACTGTATCTCCTCCCACAGTTTTTGAGCTAGAGACATGAAATTCGGTACAGATGTGCGGGGCATATAGGAGAAGTGTGCTATCTTCTAGGTAAGGAATCCGTGGAAGCGTTATGGCGTTATCTGTGAATTTAGGTACATTTTTTCCCATAGACTTTAATGGTAACAATCCTCAAATGTGGATATTTCAAAACAGTTTGTTTCATGGTCATAAATACAAATGGTGATACCCCTAACCCCCCATACAGACACAGGTACACCCACCTACTGACCTACCTTTCCATTCCCATGGAAGCTATACTTAAAGGGTAACTAGTCAAAAAACTAATTTTGATCAGTCATCAATAAAAGTTAGCTATATGGTCATACATGCAAAAACATATACCCCCCAACTTAACACGAGTACGCACACCAACTGACCTGCCTTTAATTCATGTGCCAGCTATATTTAAAGATTAAGTTAAAAACAACAATGTCCTCGTTATTGACATTATTGAGTTTTAAAATCTGCAGCACAAACATTTCCTTCCAAAATGCGGTCTTTCAAGCCAAATTAAAAATGTATACTTAAACTTTCCCTTTCTAGTTTTTAACTGATTTTTTTCAACAGGTCTGCATGCTTGATAATGCGATTGAACAAAAAAATTTATCAAAAACCTGTTATACTGTATAGAATGGTACAAAACAAACCTGATCAATTAAAAAGAAAAATCGACACAGATATTCCAATCAATTTGGAGAAAACAATTGAACACATTTTTGCATGTTTTCTATAGACTGATCAGCGACATTGATTTGTCTATGGAAAAAACTATGATCAGACGAGACAGAAATTTTCAGGGGAAACAAAAGAAAAACCCAACAATCACTTCCCATACACTCAATCATGCTGATACTGTAAGAGGTGCAACGGTTTGCCTATTAATTAGTAGCAACCAACCAGATGTTAGCTCAAAGGGAAACTTTATTGCGTATAATATTTAAAAAAAAAAAAAAAGTTAAAATACAAAAGTACCTGAGGCAGGGAGGTAGGATTGGAGCTTTTTACGTCCCAGTATCATTTCTATGAGGAGCAGCAGGACAAAGAAAACTGCTTCAGCCAGTCTTCCTGTATGCTTTAGCACAATCTTTAATATAGAATGGCCCAGGGCCATAACCTGGAAGGCGAAAACTGTAAGTGCTGTAGCTCCTCAACAAAACAATATTGGGAGGTGGGAATAACCAATCCTCTCTCCTTGCCCCAGGTGCTTTAATACTGGGTTACTGCAGTTATATAATATCTGGTTGATTGCTGTAGATTTATAGCATGGGGACTTTTGCAAATCTTATTGCATCAGCACCAAAATATCTGTTTATAATATAACTGTGTACAATGGTGGCAGTCAGCAGTCGGATCACTATGCTATTCCTGCTTTCATAGCCTGTTTTTCAGGCCTAAAGAATCAGCCAGGAGATTTATTAACAATTTTAGAAAATCAATCTTTTTGAACCATTCATTTTTAATAGTTTGCAGGACATTGGTATTACTCTTTGGTGCGCTCTGGATATTGATGGCACATGCCCTAACATCAATAAAAAGAAAAGGCACACCTAGGATTGACATCTGTCAGTTTTGGCCAACAATCTAATGTGTGCTTGGCCACCCAACGGCATCATTAAGGCTTTGTTCATCGCTAACATTTTGAGGGTTAGCACATAGCTGAGCCGGTGTGGGAAAAAAAGAAACTTCCCACTGCAAGTGCGATGTTCTCCTCCGTTAACGCTAAGGTTAGTGTGAACGTTTCCTGCCCAGATTATGTTTAAGGTCATCATTTTGATCGAATTTACAATGAAAATATCAGGCCAGGCAGAGTTTGCAATCATTCCTCCCCTCCGAATAGAGCAGTACAAGCAGCCTGTCGGGGTCTGGTGATAAATCTGCTCCAAATAAGATTTATCTACCATGCGCACGTAGCTTTACTGATGCGGGGCGAACAGTTGCTGAGAGATTGATTGAAAGGTAAGACAAAAGGCTTACATATAAAAGTCCAAACTTTCTTATTATGATAATTAGAATAAGTCTTTAGTCAAACTGAAATGAAACTGAAAAAAGAAATGTGTTGAGTCCGGGCATATAATGGTCTGAATTGTAATTTCTTGGAGCTTTTTTAGCTGGAAAGATTGTTCTGAAATAATTCAATGAGATTAGAACTTGTGTTAAGATAGGTACACACAGTACCAATACAGTGCATAGGGAGAACGTTCGTGACTGTATGTAGCTCGATCTTCGAAAAATGACAGACAGGATTTTGCAGATCCCGTCTGCCATTTTTCAAAAATCTTTACTGTGTGTACCCAGCTTAGCTTAAGTGCAGGGGATCCAGATTCAAAGTGATGGAAAAGGTAACCGTGGTTTCCATACAAGTGCCCTTTCAAACAAGTCTATGATGATGTCTCTAGCTTCTTTGGATAATAAATTGTAGGCTTGTAAAATTACACTTTCCAGGCTGCCCTGTCTCTGTGTCTCTGTGACAGGCATGCATTTTAAGCTGTCATAAGCCCCAACCCCTAAAAATCGATCTTTTCTGAAGCCAGTAAAGCTAGGTACACACCATACAATAGTTTGGCCTGACTGACCGACATTTAAGTGTTTCAGCCGGTCGGGCCGAAATATTATATGGTTCCCCGGGGCAGCCCCGATCGACCGTTGACCGGTCGTTTGTCCAAAACGAGCGAAAGCACAATCGTTCAGTTCTCTATGGGACCAGATGGGCAGTCGTGGTTACTGTCGGACACGGCTGCCCATCTTCTAAAGGTAGTAAATCTATATTCTTAAATCATATTTTACCAGGTGCAGGTAACAATCAGCACAGTGTGGTAAGTATGTTCATGTAGGAAAGCCAGGGTCACGGTAAGTATTGCAATTCTAGGGATTAATGTTCCTGGTTTTATGGGGAAAAAAATCTCTATTTGAACAGGCTTTTTGAATAGAGATCTTTTTCTCAGCTAACATATTTAAAATAATATTTCTCATCTCATGTAAATTCCCCCAGAGATCTAAAATAGCAATATCCTTTCCGACCAGCCCAGAGTTTACCATAGGGCATCTATGTAAGTAAATTAAACCTAATGTAAGTAAACTATTTGAAATCCATTATTTGTCTCAAGTTTTTCTAAGGCACTAAACACTATTTTGCTTGAAGAAAGGTTTTATGTTAATTTAATGCCCAGCAAAGCAACACCTGTGGTCACAGCTGGATCTGATACTGAACAGAACTTGAAAGAGCCATTGAGGGCACAGCCAAACTGCATCGCACAGGCAATCACACACACACAATTTCATGCAGTTTTTTGTGCGATTTTGATGCGTTTGCGCTTCTTGGAAGAGATGGGAAACGCATGTAATTGCACATAAAAATGCAAATCGCAAACGCATGCGCAATCGCATTGCATCCCAAAAGCGTGTGTTTCCAGTGTGTTGCCGCGATGTTCAGAAAAAATTGCATGCGCAAACGCGAGGGCAGACGCATCAAAATCAAAATAGTGTTGCCTAGCCCTTACTGGGGGGGGGGGGGGATACAATTACAAATGTGGAGAATAAGATATATAAGTTATAATTCTAATCTTTAATCTTGCAAAAACTATTTATAGAAGAGACGTGAACGAAGAAAATATGGACTCACAGATCTCACACATATATAAAAAAAAAAACTTGTGTATTATGTTGCTGGAACCTACGATTCACCTAAAAAAATGTTGACATCAATAATTAATCTTCATTCAAACTGTATATAAGGCTATAAAGCGATGCAGTTTATCAGAAAAACCCTGAACTTCATTCAACATAAATATCAACTTCTTATTTTTGTTCAATAGTTTGTAATACAGCAAAATTGAAACAATTTCTCTTACAGTAAACATTGTACATTACATAAGTTAAAAATTAACAGAGAAGAAAAAAATAGGGAAAGGGAAAAAAGAAAGAAGAAAAAGGGGGGGGAATAAAGGTTGTGCATTTTGTTGCATATTTGTTTTGTTGGTATTAATATTTAGATTACAGTTGTTGGAGGTACAGATCTCGGTCTGAAAGTCCGTCTGCGGTGATGGTGATAGGTAGTTGATTCTTTTACATTTCAGTATCTTGGAGGTCCTAATTTGGTGTCCGGTCACGCCCCCCGGTCTCCTCCTCCATGGGTTGCCCTGTTGGCTGTGTTGCGGTACTGGGTTGCCTTTTGAGCAGTCAAATATTCCATGTTTTGTACCAACTCTTTATATTATTTGTTGCAATATGAGGTGTGTGTTCATTGTCGTGCACCCACAATATTCTTTTTATTATTTCTGTTCTGGTTATCACTCCACCTTCCCATGATTTTGCTATGAGGGATCTAGTAACACCACATATAATCTTTATTAGTTTGCATGCTTGTTTGTTGTATCCCTCTGGGGGCATATTGAATAGTGCTGTTGGAGGTGTTAGTAAATATTAACTTCTAAAACCATTTCCTACTGAGGAAGAAGTACGCCATTGGCATTAATACCTTGTTTTGCCCGCTTGGCAGGAAAAAATGTTTTTGTTCCTGACTTGAAGAAAATATTATTTTCCTCTCCAATGCAGAATAGTTTTCATGGTTCATGGACATGCAGTAAAGTAAAATTTACTACTAAAAACTTCTAAGTCAGTTGGTATCAACAGGGTCAGAAGTGCAATTCCACCCTATGCCATATGCATGAAGTTTGTATGTTCTCTTAAATGGGTTTCCTCTGGGAACTGAAGTTTCAGATCTCTAATAAGTAACTAAATCAACCCAGGGGCCCAGTCACTGAGTCAAGGGCAAAACCATAATGGACATTAGGTGTCTTGCAAACAGTATTTTGGCAGAATTAATTTACACACAAACAAAATTATGGATGAGCAGATTAAAGGGAATGTCCAGCCATAAAATAAAAGTTTATATTCTGGTTCAGATATCCCCAAACTCCATTTTCGCATTAAGGCCATTGCTTGAACTTAACAAAGAAGATAAGGGGAGCACACTACTTGCAAATAATACACACCTTATTGTGCAAAGAACATAAACAATGTTTGGGAGGACTAGTCCCCTTCCTGAGGGGAAGGGGGCTAAAATGTTGTTTAATGTTCTTTGCACAATAAAGGTGTGTATTATTTGCAAGTAGTGTGCTCCCCTTATCTTCTTTGTTTGGACTTTGCTTACCCTAGGATACAGGGTATTTAGGGGATTGCACCTACACTATCTTGGCAAATTGCCCATACAGGTGTGCTAGAGTGATACTTTTTGCTGATGCTCTGAACTTCCCCTTTAAGGAACTGGCTAAATAATAAAGCTGTGTTGGCTCCAAAAATCTGTCTGGCACCTAATTTAAAAAAATACTTTGTCCACCCATGGGATAAGTAAAATAAACATTATTATACTTTATATTTTTTTTTTAATTGCCATCTTTGTTTGTTGCTATAAATTAATTTTGTCTCATTTGATAAACAAATCTGACATTCACACTGGCCACACTGCAACGCACACTGCAATGCATTAACTATTGAAAAACGCATGCAATTGCAATTTAAAATGCGGAATGCAAATCGCAATCCACCCGAAAACGTGCGTTTTCGGTGCGTTGCTGCGTTTTCAATGATATGAAAAAAACACAAGCACAAAAAAAGTGCAACAGTGTGGCCTAGCCCTTAATCTGAATTTTATATATATTATTCGGAATAAGGTGCAGAAAATCTGACTTAAGGTGGCCATACACATTAGCGATATTAGGTAAATTGTGGGCTGATGGGATTTACCAACGGTCCGACCGTAATGCCAACGAATGGCTACCTTTAAGTAAAGAAAGCAGATACTATCGTCCCGTGTATGACCACATCACCAACTGATCCTCATACCGCGATAGGTCAGGTCCATGTGTGCCGTTTCCATTGCATTGTGCTGACAGATTCCAATGTAATCTGTCGGGACAATGCAAGACAAATTACATGTGTATGGCCCCCTTAAGGCTTTGTAAATTTGAAAACATTTATTAAAACAAACAATGGTAAAAGTTTCAAAAGCAAGAAAAAAAAATAGTTTTATTAAACAAAAATAAGAGCCTAAATACAAGAACAAACCCCTGAGTACGCTGTTTGTATTGACTAAGGCGGAGGCCACACTGCAACGCACAGGAATAGCGCACAAAATCGCGAGCGTTATCGCACGCGATTGTGTGCACTTTTCTTGTGCGTTCGCGTTTGCGTTTTGCGCATGCGTTTTCGCCTTTTCATGTTATGGAAACGCTGCGTTAACGCACCAAAAATGGTGAACGCATGCGTTACCAAAACGCGAATGGACGCGCAATCGCATGCGCATCGGAAATCGCGGGAATTTTTGCGTTCCCCGTGATTTCCATTTCAGTGAACATCGCGGCCGCAATCGCAAGCGCGAAACGCGTGCGCAAATGCACGAAAATCGCGCTAGTGTGGCCTAACCCTAAAGCCACCACTACATTTATCAGAATTACAAAAATTAAGCTTTTGGGTGGAACAGAGCCATTAAAGCCTCAGTGTTAACATAATGAACCAGTCCTACCAGTGAAAGTTCCTAAACCTTTTATCGAGCAGATAATACCCAAAAATACAGACACTTTCAGCTGCTTTACTTCTTTTAACACATCATCTGTTTATGAACTGTTTCTGCTGGTTGCAAAAACAATCCGCTTTCCCCTGACCTTCTCCTCCCTTCTCCTTTGAAGATGAAGATTTTTAACAACCACAATGCCATATGTTGTATTCAAAGCCTAATACTGTCATTGTATAGTCCTTACAACCCAAACTTAAATGAACAATTATGAGGGTAAATAATCAATTACATTCTCATGTGTGAAATATAAATATAGATAATTATATATATTTGAAATTCTGTCAAGTGACAACAAATTTCATTCGCCAATGTGCAAGGTCTTCCAAAAATAAAGTGCTAGCTGTAATTCAGCCAGTACTTCATGTGCTACTCTTGGGCTATGTTCACACTAGCCATAGCAGTAATAGCACTTCTTGTAGTGCGATGTTTTTCCTAGGTCAACAATTAAATCATGTTATTTGGCAGTCCACACTAGACATTGACACAACGGAAATCTATTAGATAAAAATGTGTCATTAATCTTAATCATTTTCTGATCATCAGATGGGACTTACTATAAACGTATTTACACCAGCATATAATATGCCATGACTTAGAGAGGTAGTTTTTGAAAAAATAAAAATACCTTTCCATATTTCACCACACAGATTCTTGACATGAGTTGTTGCATTAAATGTATTATGTTTTCTAGAAGCCTATCCTCCATCCTACCAGGGAATGCTAATCAGTTTTAACACTGTAAAGCAGAGTACAGATGTGCGATCATGGGAACGAACCGCAAAGCACAAATGGACCAACAGCCGCTTCATCCAAGAATCATCTTGTGTGTACATGATCAGCCAGGTATCATTGATGATCCGACCTGCTGGCCACTGCGTGGACCAAAATATTGGTGTGTACGACCAGGCCTTACTCACTAGGCAGACTCATTGTAACAGAAGCCAGTTTTCTGGCTCTTTGTTGCACATTGAACACTGCATGCAACAAGTTTTCAGTTTATTCACTGCAGTGAACAGTGAGTTAATTTGCTATTTATGTCTATGAAAAAAATACTACCACCACCCTTCTCTTCTCCCACCCCACCTATGATGAGCTGGCAAAGTGAATAAAAGCTCTGGTATTTAACTTTCAATACTATGCAACTATGGTATACTAGGGGCAGAGTTGCATTAAATTGTAGACATCAAGTCTTTCCTAATTATAAAGCAAAATGAAGTGAAATCATGTAGTCAAAAAACTAAAGGATATACGGTATAACTTTCATTTTATTTATTTTAAAAACATAACATTTATTGTTTTGTAATAATATCCAGAGCTGATAGTAGGGCTCTATTAATAAAGCTACACACATACAAATCACCAAGCAATATCTTCCTCTGAAGATTTGATGCAGCTAAAGAATTTTTAAGAGAATTTTGTAGGGAGTGTTATAAGAATGAAGCACTGTAAGAGCAAATGATCTTAATCATATGAATACATGCTTTGAGATTTTCATCCATTAATGGCCATTCGGAAAGATAATCATATCTACACTGCAAATTGTTCCTGCAAAAAAACTGCACCAAGGTACCGTATATACTCGAGTATAAACCGTCCCGAGTATAAACTGAGGTACCTAGTTTTAGCTTAAAAAGGAGAAAAAGATATTGACTCGAGTATAAACCGAGGGGGTTAGTATTTGCCACTTAAGATGTTTGGAAACTACAACTCCCAGCATGCTTTATTGCTGGGAGTTGTAGTTTTCAAACATCTTAAGTGGCAAATACTTGCAAATAGGGGTAAATCCTCTTTTATTTGTGCATACAGTATGCAAAAATAAAGAAGGTTTTACTCTTATTTGTAAATATTTGCCCCTTAAGATGTTTGATGTTGCCCTGGTGTCCGTGGTATTCTCCTACCTTGTCCGGCGGCCGCTCGCTCCTCGCTCCACATCCTCTGCGCTTCAGGATGATGTCACTACTCGGCGCCGCAAAGTGAGAGGCGCCGGGTAGTGACATCATCTGGATGCGCACTGAGGATGCAGATCGGGCGGCCGCCAGACAAGGTAGGAGAAAGGTTGACTCGAGTATAAACCGAGGTAAGATTTTCAGGCTTTTTTTTGAAAGCCTGAAAACCTCTGTTTATACGGTATATATTTAATACAGGACAGCAGTAAGCAATACTGTTGTAATCAATGATTACAGCTTTTATTCATAAATCTGAGATTTGTATTGAAGAGGACTAGGTAACAATGTCAGACCAGCATATTATTTTTATTCCTTTGCGCTGTATATATTTTATGCTGTGGTACCTTGGAACTGGTATTGGCTCAGAACCAAAACAAGTGCTCTGGTTAAACCAAATTGCCTTTAACCAATTTCTACCAAAGATACACCTGTGTGGAGTAAAGCCAATAGATTTCCTAAACCACAAAAATGTACTGACTTAGCCAGACTCATCACCCTAATGACCAAAAATGAACTGGCTGCTGCTTTTCACATAGAGGGCGTGCGTCGACATCTCACCCATAGAGGGTGTGCATTGGACATCTCACCCATAGAGGACGGCATAATTTTCCGTGATTTACAAACATGTACTATTGTCCTTCATCAGATTTGGGTGAATGAACAACTGACATAAGATATTTCAGGCTGACCAACCGAAATACGGAAACATTGGTTGGGTGATTGCACGTACGTTGCAAACGTTAATTTTCATGCAAAAAAAGTCACAAAACTTATTGCATTGCTTGAGCTGCGCAAGGTAAAAAAAAATAACAACATGGTGCAGGCAGTGAAAAACCATCGCTAACAAGTTAATACATTGGTTAGCATGAGCTTAGCTCTTAATTTCCCGTTAGCGTGGGATATTGCATCTCCCTCTATGTCTTTATTATCAGTTTTTTCATCTGCCATCAACCCCTTCACATCGATATCTAGTTAAAGGAACCATCACATAGACCTCCCTTATTTTGAGTGCACACATGTCTAGAAGTGTGCACTTAGCATGCAACCCAATTTAGCCCCTGGACAGTACATGTCAGCGGATAGCAATGACAGGGTTCCATTTCAAACCATAACACAAGGTGTTGACAGGTACCCATAAGCTAAGAACAGAAATGTCTAGCAAATCACACACACACATAGCCCTACCAACTACTAGCCAACGATAGTCACAATTTAAAATAGTTTTTAGCTCACATGCAGAAATTTATTAGACAATGCGTCTGCCAAGGTGTCAAGCTGAAAATAACACCTTGGCTAGTGTGTTTTCTTAGGTACCTTTATGAAGTTAATCCAATGGAGCAAAATTTTAAACTGATACATGCAGTGCCAGATGAGTTTTATTTTATTTATTATGTCAGAACTGACAGCACAGCAGATGGCTCCTCCCCCCCCATATTGTTCCAAAGTAATTCACGTTATTAGGTGTCACACTTAAGAAGGTTTCAGGTTCTCAGTGTGTAAATAAAACATGGTGGATTTTAAAGTCTGAAGTTAAGAAAACTGAAATAAACCAGTATTTATTACTTCGGCTGTCTATACACATGATCATTGTTTAATGGACAGTCCTATTATAGTTTTCCCTTATACAGGTTTATTTGGTACTGTGTTGCATGAATGTCAAACGCAAAATACCAGATGAGATGAGCTGCAACTCCCAGAGTAACCCAGGTTTCAATACTGGAACAACAATTCTGCAAAACCTCCATCCAACTATTTAAATTTGGATTTTAGAATCCCTGAAAAGCCTTGTGAATGATTCCCCCCGTCTGTTAGCACTTTAACAAATATTTATATAAAACAGGTTTATATTAAAAAAAATAGGAGAAAGATGCTTCTAATTTCCAATCACCCTTTAACTGTGGCTCCAAGGCCTGTAATAGATCTATTTTTACAGTCTGGTGCACTGGTATTTTGGCTGCTCTCCAGCTTTCTTTTAAAGGATTTTACAGCTATCCGCTGGATTTCCCAGGTGCCTGTAACTCACTTGTACTCAGCTTAGCAGCTGGGTAAGAAAACTAATAAGGACGTTCAACTGACAATACTGAAGAAACCTGCTGTGTCAACTCACTCTTATTTATGAACGCCTTTGGCAGATATATTTAGGGCAAGCCTTTCTATTGTGAGGCGTCCGAAATTTAAAGGTCAAAAGGTTGTAGTAGCAACAGAAATACACTGCAGCGTTTTACAGAAAATTGCCCTAAACACTTACAGGATAAGGATAATTTTATATATATATATATATATATATATATATATATATATAAATACACATACATACATACTGCAGTATTAACCGCACACCTCTGTCTCTCTTCGTTTAATACCTGGTGCTGGTGTGTAGGAGAATGGCTGTTTCTCCTTCACATATGTAGAAAACCAGTACCACACCGCACAAAGGATTTTAGCTTCCAACTTTCATTTAGCACATATGCAATATACAACGTTTCGGGATATCGATCCTGTTCTTCAGGTTCAGAAATGGCTACCACATAGTGCTAAAGTTCTAATTACAATATACACAATATATTTATATTGTATTTAAACTTTGCAGTTACAGTCCTCTTGCACTGCCATCCACCCACACTGACATGCACCTCTTTGCATCTCTCATGCACAAACGCATCGCAAAACGCAATAGGAATCATGTGACAAGACGTGCTAGTGTGGCCTAGTCCTACGAGTTAGGTCCCACTATCACGCAAGGCAGCACATGCTCCTGCACACATCTGTGTTGTTGAACGCATGAGAACAGATCGGAGCGCACAATGTGGGAACACCCCGATTTAATTGCATTGTTAACGTGCATGAATAGTGTCACCACAGCCTTAATGAGAAACATAGAATAGCATGGTGCAAGGAGGTGATAATTCAGTGCAGCCCCAGAACTGTTTCTGAACAATGAATGTTTTATTAGTGTCACTCTTAAAAGAGAATTTTGATCATACAGCTCTCAAAAGAAACACAGTAACATTGCATATCAGCCTGTATACACCTGCCAACAGTCTCAATAACAAGCACAGCATGGATAACTGCCAATTTATGTTTTCTTAATAAGTCGTACTAATGTTCACTTGCTTACACAACACAATGGAGGTATATTAATAATGACTCATAAAATGGAAAAATTGCACAAACTGTGGGCATTTCTAGCAATTAAAACAAATAAGCTAAATGGCTAAACAGAAGCTTTTACTTCCCTGAGTTGTCTTGGCATTACCCCTTTGGCACAGGAGCCCATAAACATACCAGCAGGAAATGCTATTAAACCCGTGGGAACAGACTGAATAGTAGCTATGAGTTTATTCCAGTAGACATTGAGACATTCATGTTTACAAATGTATATTCTATTCCTGGTATCATGTCAAACAATCAATACTTCACGGAATGCCTGGGTTATAAAGTATTCCTACTTTATACAGTGCAGTGTATAGGTTTGTCCTATATAAATCCTACAGGTTGCAGGAACTACTAGTGATCAGTGTTTCAATACAAAGGCCATGTATCAGTCCTACAAAATGCAACATAACAACTAGACAGCATTGTTATCCCTGCAAATGGTTTTACCTGTTGTCTCCTTGCTTGGCGTTGGCAGGGGGAGGTTGCAGGACTGTCTGATTTCCTTCCATCTCCACAATACATTTTGTGTTCAGATCCAATTCTAAATCAAAACAAGCAGTTTACATGTAGTTACATTATAACAAAGTATCCAATACTACAGCCCTGAGTATTTAACCTCCATGCCCCATTACCAGCAATCAAACACGGAGGAGGAAAATAAACTTTGGCCAGATCTAAATTAAGTACACTAGAGGATTAATATTAAACTGCAACATGCACAGACCTCTTTAGCTTTTAACTCTGTAATCCCTGTGCTAACACTGTTGTATGATTGTTTACAGTTGTTCAGGACTGTGAAATGCATTGAAACTTCAAATCCAAGTGTAACCTGTCAAAACATTGTTACTAAGAGATAGCGAAGTTCGACATTGACTGCTATAAGAAAAAAAAAGGGGGGGGGGGGGAGTACTAAGGGCTAGGCCACACTAGCGTGATTTTGCTGTGTTTGCACATGCGGTTCTTCCGATCATTGCAATCGCGACAACTCACTGAAAACGCGTATTTTCGGGTGCAATTGTGCATGCTATTTGCGTTCTGCTTTTTTGCAAAATCGCATGCTTTTTTTTATTTCTATTGAAAAAACAAATGCGCAACTCAATGAAATTGCACACACGTGTGCGATTGCATTTGCAGCTCAGTGTGGCCATGCCCTCAGATGGATTTCTGCCATACAAAATCTCAAACAACTACACTGGGTGGGAGTGAGCCCACAGGAAATTAACTTGCGACTAGACTGCAGGCAGAATGCTGGGAGTTGTAGTTTACAAACAACTGGAGGGCTGGAAGTTTGACATTCCTGAGCTGCCAATCAAGATGACCCCTCTTTTTACTGAGGATAGTGCAACAGGACCCAGCTACATCACACTATTCAATCTGACTGTACAGACCTCCCATGCAATATATTCAACTGATATAAAGTATTTATAGCAATAATTCCATGGCTACCTGTACATTAGCCATACACGTTACAATATGATCCAATACGATATTCAGACAATCAGTCACTGGGATCAGCAGGCAGTGATAACTGGAACCCCAGCCATGCCATGGAATGGGATCCACCATATGGCCCAGCATGGAACTATGGAGCTGGATATAGACACAAAACTTTAACCTGCGCTACCCATGGACTACAACTCCCATCATCCCACCCACCCACCACCATCACATCTTATGATGGGAGTTGTAGTGAAACGATGTGTTGGGACTCCCACAGGTTGAAGAAGTTTCTAGACACTGTATAGAGAGATACAAACCCTGACTTACCTCTCCGGTTCATGGGCCGGACCCTTACGGCCACTATCACCTTGCTATCCGACATCTTAGCATCCGATCGGGCCAATCCTAGCGAGTTCCCCGGGGCCACAGGGTCCCAACTCAGTCCGAACGCTCAGTTAAAAGATAAAGCGGCGCTGCGCATATCGCCCGGATGGCTGCACCAAGGACAGGGCTCTGCGGTAGCGGTGGGATCCCATAACCATCCATGGAACCCGCCGGTCACATCCAATCCCTCCTTGTTCCCATCACATTCCCCCCTGCCCTGATCCTGTCGCCATTACCCGCTCTGTTTAGGCACAAGAAGATCCCAGCGCTGCTGCCAGTCCGGCCCCTCCCGGTTCCTTCCCCTCCACTGTCAGCCATGTGCCACCTACAGGACAGAGCGAACTTCCCACTGCAATCCACGGTCTTTGTTCCTGGACAAATAATACATCCCAGTATAGTATAACATGGTAATACACTACAATATATAGTGTTATAAATATATATATAATATACAGTATAACATGGTAATACACTACAATATATAGTGTTATATATATATATATATATATATATATAATATACAGTATAACATGGTAATACACTACACTATATAGTGTTATATATATATAAAATACAGTATAACATGGTAATGCACTACACTATATAGTGCTTGTAAAGGTTCTCATTCATCCAGGTCATGGTATATCTGTTGTATTCAATTAGATCAACTGGACTTGAAATGTAGTTCTTGAAGACGTTTCGCTAGTCATCCGACTGGCTTTCTCAATTCAGAATGACTTGTACAAGAATCTGTGGCAATTATGTACCCTGGAAAATCCCAATTAGCATATCACAACCAGGTATTAAGGGCATGATTGGATAGTGGCTAAGAAGTGTTATAGGAACGCCCAGAGTAAGGTGTCAAAACAGCATTGTACATGGCAGACAGTTGGTGTTGAACCCCCCCCCACCTCTATTTAGGCTTGGTTTCTTTATTTTCAAGTATATATGAGTGTCCCATATGCACACTAATCCCCAGGTGGGTGCAAAAATGTCCAAATTCCCTTACTCCACAGGGAAATAGATCAGTAACATAGATACAAGGTGGACTGCACTCCAAAGTAGAACGTGTTTATTCAAAGCCAAACATCAAACAGCAAAAATACGACGTTTCGAGGGATACACCCCCTTCATGTTATTGGTTTCTTTATTTTCACATAAATGGCCTCCTAACACCTCTCTTGAACCAGTCATGTTCCTTTGCCAATATGTTAACATTACAATCTTCAAAGGTATGTCCTTTATCCTTAAGATGCAGGTACATGGCTGAGTCCTGACCCGAGAAATTGGCTCTTCTGTGCTGGGCCATACGTTGATGCAATTGCTGTTTGGTCTCCCCCACATACAAATCAGAGCATTCTTCACTGCACTGCACTGCATATATGATGTCGCTTTTCTTGTGTTTCGGTATTCGGACTTTCGGATGTACCAATTGCTGCCTCAGTGTGTTGTTCGGTTTAAAGCAGACAGGGATACAGTGTTTTTTGAAATTAAGAAGAATTTTCACAATGGAAATTATGTGTGTGTATGTTTTGCTATGTGTGGATATAGTGGATATAGAATCTTTACACAGGTATATTTTAAACTATGAAATTTGTACGTACCTGCGCGTGTTAGGAGGGTGTTGTAGGATAGACTCCTGGAGAGGGGATACCCCACAGGAAGTATAAAAATAGCTTATGAGAGAGCAATAGGCTGTGATAGGAAGTCCCTTCGCATGACAAAAGTAACTCCAATACTAGAAGAAATAAAATTGAACCTCAGAATGACTTTAGTCCGAGCTTTGTCACGGCTTTCAATAGAGATAGTAATAAAGTTCATGGTATACTAAATAAACATTGGTCCATTCTAAAAATGGATCCCCTCTTGAGAGACATATTACCATCTAATCCCAGGGTTGTATATAAGAAGGGACATACCATAGGATCAGTGGTTTCCAAAACCACCCCCACTTGGCTTAACTATAAGGGATGCTACAAATGTGGACGAACACGATGTAATATGTGCAAATATATTCAGTCATCTAGAACCTTTATGGATAGTAGGGGTGAGAGGAAATTCACTATTAATAGACATTTAAATTGTAGATTATCCTACATCATATATCTGGCGACCTGTATTTGTGGCAAACAATACGTTGGTAAAACGATCAGGCCGGCTTACAAAAGAATAGCCAAACATGCTTGTGAAGGTTCTCATTCATCCAGGTCATGGCTTCAAGAACTACATTTCAAGTCCAGTTGATCTAATTGAATACAACAGAAATAGCCAAACATATAAATGCTGCCCTTAGGGGTGGTTTTGACACAGCTATATCTGCCCATGTCATGGACTGTCATGAAGGAAATTTAACAATATCTTTTCAAATTATAGACCATGTACCCTTGAATATCAGGAAGGGAGACAGAGAACGCAGTCTCCTCAAAAAGGAAGCCTTCTGGATTTATTCTTTAGATACAGTTGTGCCCCATGGTCTCAATAGGGATTTTGAACTAAGTTGTTTTTGCAACTAAATATCTTGTCTCAATGTATCTTCTCTGAATTACCTCTCCCCTCTTATGATTATATCTATTTATACCAATGTTACAATGTATTACATGGTTTAACTATTGTTAATGCTTTTTACATGTTCATTATACGATACAATTTAGACTAGATAGGTCTGTCTCATTCGGTGTCTTTACTACTATTATCAATAAGGACTTATATATACCTTATTATATGATTGAATATAAGATTTATGCTCTTTTAAATGTTTAAAGATTGTACAATATGCATTGTTGGTATGTTGTCTTGTGTTATAAAGGGTGTTTTAATTGGTTTAGCCGATGAAGGGGTTAACTTTTGGTTGTATATATAGTACTTAGAGTGACACACCCTTTTGAGCCCCTGAGGAAGTGGAAGTCATTCTATGAAACGCGTAGGGAGGAGCTTGTGTGTGTGCCTCCTAGCTACACCTGTTTGGACCCTGCATGCCTTGCTTTTAGACATTACAATAAAGTGTTGATTTTTATCCATACCCTTCGAGTCTGGTTGCCTGCCTCCATGCTGGGGAGATTTCCCCTCTTGTGTGCTAACTATATTTTAAACTGTTACTCAGACAGTCACCAGCTTCCAGAGGAACCAAATGGAATAATCCTGCAGGTCTGAGAGTAGACCCAGGCAATCCTGCCACACTGTGCGGTTGAAACTAAACCTCATATATTATAACAGAAGGTACCTCACAGCATCATGTTATTATAATAGCATTGCCCTAATAATCTAACGTATAAACAAACATTTCTCATTTCCAGTTTACCTAAAGAAATTGATTTATCCTTTAAATACTCTTATACAGATCTAATTGAAAAAAAGTTGCTTCAGTACAATTTTTAATAACTGATAACTGCTTTTTATTTCAGTATTACAGTAAATCCTTGGTATACCTGCCTGGCTTTACCACTAAGCAAAAGGCTAAGGACTTACAAGCGAGCACCTTCATCCCAACCATTAATATTGGCTGCCAATTCAAATTGTTAGCCAATCAGTCCACTCCCTAGTTACCCCATCAAATGGATCAGATTTAAAAATAGGTTTGGCAATTGGGCCTGGTAGAGCTATTGAGTCTTATTGGGGCATTTCATCTGCAGGTACAAAGGACAGGAGGATTTAAATTAATACTATCAGTAGCAGCCTCCATAGCTTAATTCAGAGAACAAATATACAAAGAAAACAGGGAGAATAAATGGTATTCCCAGCACCGCTGCCTCCAATTTGTACCCGATCACTGCTTTATGGAAGGATTATGGGTAGCATGGAACACAGTGGGTTACTCTGGTGGTCTGGCACAAAGCAGACAGTGCACATAAACAGGTTCCCACATAACATATGCATTAACCGGGTGTCCCTGTCTATGGTGCACCACTTTGAATATTGACCATCCCTGTATATTGTGTGTCCTTGTAAGTTGGTGTACACTTATCTGTTGCCTCAGAGTTTGTATCCAATAAGGTAAATTGTCTGTCCAATAATCTGTCCTCCCTACAGGATCTTGTGTTGCAGTCAATATCACTCCAAAGCACACACCACAATCCACTATCACTTTCTCTCCTCCTACCATAGAGAGCAGGGATTTCTTGTATTTTATTACTCACTGACACCACCTGCAGGCTGGAGGTGGTATATAAGAAGCCTTGGTGTATATGTCCATTACAATACGCATCATATCCTGTGTAGCAGACAGAAACTTTTTTTGGATAATACTTCCTTTCATATGGAGCAGACACAGGGGTGTGGTTTAAGCTGCCATTTGACCATACCATTTTAAAATAGGAATCTCAGCTCTGTAAGTAAGTTTATGTATTTTGTATATTTTGTGTTGTACCTAATAAAAGTCAGGGCTAAATTTTATATACATTTACTGATGATCATTTTAATGGTAATAGTAAGATAGCACACACATATATATACACCTTTCCTATGTGTAATATCCTATACCCCCACCACATTGGTAGCTCCTAAAAACTCAATGCAATCTCCTATGGAGATATAAATATATTTATATAATATAAGGGATATACAGTATAACATGGTATACAGTAAACTATATAGTGTTTTATATATAGCATATACAGTATAACATGATATACAGTACACTATATAGTGTTATATATATATATATATATATATATATGATGTACAGTATAACATGGTATACAGTACACTATATAGTGTTTTATATATATATATATATATATATATATAATATGCAGTATAACATGGTATACAGTACACTAGTACCTGTGATATATATATATATATAGATATTATATATATATCTATATATTATATATATATATATATATATCTATATATATTATATATAAGATATACACACAAAGTGGAAACAGCGATCAGCATGCAATATTCCGTGGGTGGTTAATGCCCGGGTGCTCTTCACAATAGGAAACATAGGAGAGAAGACGGAGGCACTCATGGGTCTGATAAAAGTAGGCTTTTATTAGACCAAAAATAAAAAAAGCAATGTCAATCGATGCGTTTTGGCTAGCACATAAGCCGTAAGCTTATGTGCTAGCCAAAGCGCGTCGATTGACGTTGCTTTTTTTTATTTTGTTCTAATAAAAGCCTACTTTTATACCCCCCACCATTTGTGGTGGGGGGTATAGGATATTACACATAGTTGTATATGTATGTGTGTACTATCTCACTATTACCATTAAAATGACCATCAGTAAATGTATATAAAATTTAGCACTGGCTTTTTTTACACAAAATAACAAAATATACAAAATACATAAACTTACTTACAGAACTGAGATCCCTATTTCAACATGGACTGGTCAAATGGCAGTTTAAATCACACCCCTGGGTCTGATCCATGTGAAAGGAAGTGTAATCCAAAAAAAGTTTGTCTGCTACACAAGATGTGATATGTATTGTAATGGACATATACACCAAGGCTCCTTATATACCACCTCCAGCCTGCAGGTAGTGTCAGTGAGTAATAAAATACAAGACATCCCTGCTCTCTGTGCTAGGAGGATTGAAAGTGAAAGTAGATTGTGGTGTGTGCTTTGGAGTGATATTGACTGCAACCAGTGCCGCCTCACTAATGAGGCAGGGTGCAGCACAATGCAGAGCGGCACCCTGTAGGAAAGCGGCACTCTGCCGCACTGTCACTGTCTCTCTGTCACTGAATTTATTTATTTTTTAAATGGAGGCCGGCATCCGCCGGCTGCCCAACTCCCTCCTTAATCTGTTCGGGGGGGGGGGGGGGGGTCCGCCGGACCTACCTACATAGCAGTTACAGACCTTCTCTTCAGAGAAGACCGAAGTCCGATCCTGGCTGACTCCGCCTCCATCCACTCGTTGCGTGCGCTGCGTCGCAGGCCCATGACGTAGCGCAAGAGAGCGCAAGTTGTTCAGCCCGCGCAGTGCAGGCCAGAACAACAGTCTGCTGGAGCCTGGAGGCCGCCCGCCTGCGTGTGGACCGGACAGTGGACAGCAGTGTGGAGTGTCCCGTGTCCGACTGTCCAAGTGTGTCCCGTGACTCCTGTCCCAGCCGGCCATCCGAGAGTAAATCTCCTCTGCTCCAGTGCTCCTCTTCATCTGAGATCTGACTCTCTCTCAGACAGACAGACAGTGACTCTGACTCATTGCGGTTGCGGATTCAGTGACACAGTGAGTTATTACAATGATAAATTATTATAATATATAAAAATATAAATATAACAGAAATTATAATGAATTGAATTTTTAATTATTGAATTGAAATCCTCCTTCCAGCCCCTTCCTAATCCTATCCTAATAATAAGGCAACTGTGGCAACAGCCATCAAACAACTTTTAGGGATGGCTGGGCCTGGGGTGGCTGGGGGGGGTTGTGTTCTGTTCTCTCTCTGGCCCAGATAGAAGATATGATTATAGATGGATAGATAGATAGATAGATGATAGATAGATAGCAGAGTTAGATAGATAGATAGATAGATAGATAGATAGCAGAGTTAGATAGTGTAATAAATGGCCGACGGCCGTGTACTCACAGTACGCTTTAGGAGGAGGCTGACAGTCCGGAAGGTGCAGGATACAAAGGCTGCTGGGAACTGAAGGCTGTATGCTGGATGCAGGCAACTGGATGCAGGCAAGGTGAGACACTGGAAACCGGCAAGGTAGTCTGCTGTGATACAGCAAGGTACGTATTGATGCGGCAAGGATGGGCAGGCAAGGTGAGACACTGGAAACCGGCAAGGTAGGTATTGGATGCAGGCAACTGGATGCAGGCAAGGTGAGACACTGGAACCAGGCAAGGTAAGTATTGGATGCAGGCAACTGGATGCAGGCAGGGTGAGACACTGGACACAGGCAAGGTAGGTACTGGATACAGGCAAGGTAAGTATAAGGAGCAGGATCCAAGGCAGGTAAGTACAGGAGCCAGGGAGGTAGCGGAATGCTACAATCGGGCACCGGGTCCAGGAGGACACCGGCTTTTCAAATTTCGCGCCGCCCGGCGTGTCGGCGGCGTGACGTCATGACGTCGACGCCGCCCACCCGGAAGTGCAGTGCGGCGCGGGACCGGAGCGGCAGGTAAGTTCGTGACAGATAGATAGATAGATAGATAGCAGAGTTAGATAGATAGATAGCAGAGTTAGATAGATAGATAGCAGAGTTAGATAGATGATAGATAGATAGATGATAGATAGATAGATGATAGATAGATAGATGATAGATAGATGATAGATAGATAGATGATAGATAGATAGATGATAGATAGATAGATGATAGATAGATGATAGATAGATGATGATAGATAGATAGATGATAGATTCTATAGATAGATAGATAGATAGATAGATAGATAGATAGAAGATTAGATAGATAGCAAAGAAGCAAAGATAGCAAAGATAGATAGTAGATAGATAGCAAAGTTAGATAGATAGATAGGATAGGATAGATGATATATAGATAGAT
The DNA here is from genome assembly GCA_019447015.1 of Hymenochirus boettgeri. Taxonomy (NCBI): domain Eukaryota; kingdom Metazoa; phylum Chordata; class Amphibia; order Anura; family Pipidae; genus Hymenochirus; species Hymenochirus boettgeri. Next base: position 176,194,254 of record CM033474.1, on the reverse strand, counting down.
AATAGATAGATAGATAGATGCAAAGTTAATGATAGATATATAGCCTAGATAGATAGTAGATGACTTGATATATAGATATATAGATTAGCAAGATAGATAGATAGATTATGCAGATTAGATTAGATCGATAGATGATGATAGCTGATAGATCGATATATAATAGATCAGAGTTAGATAGATAGATCGATAGATAGATAGATAGCAGCGTCAGATGATCGATGGATAGATTAGATAGCAACGATAGATAGATAGATAGCAAGTTAGATAGATAGATAGATGATAGGCAAGATAGATAGATATGAATCGATAGATTGCAAGAGTTAGATTATATATAGATAGATGGATAGATGATAGATAGGATAGATAGCAGAGTTAGATAGAATCGATAGATAGCAAGCGCGTTGAATAGATAGCTGGATAGATAGAAGCAACGAAGATCGCTAGATCGGCCCCGTTCGATCGCTCGATCGATAGATGATAGATAGATGCTAGATAGATCGAATGATAGCAAAGTTAGATTCGATAGATAGATCGATACTGCAAAGATAGATAGATAGATAGCAGACGTAATAGATAGATAGATAGGATAGATAGATAGATAGATAGATAGATCGAAGATAGATAATGCAGAGTTAGATAGAAGATTGCCGAGTTTCATAGATTAGATACAAAGATAGATAGCCAAGATAGAATAGATAGATAGCAAAGTTAGATGAATATATAGATGATAGCAAAGTTAGAAGATAGATAATAGATAGCCAAGTTAGATAGATAATAGATAGCAAAGTTAGATAGTATAGTAGCAAAGATAGAGGATATATAGATTAGATAGCAAAGTTAGATAGATAGATAGATAGCAAGTTTTAGATAGATGATTAATGATAGCTAGCAAAGTTGATAGATGATAGGCAAAAAGTAGATTAAGATAGATAGCAAAGTTAGATAATAGCAAAGTTAGAGATAGATATATAGATTGTATAAAGACGATAGAATCAACGTGTATAAAGAGCCCCTCCCCTTCTTGACAGGCCACATCCCCACTTCCGGCACAAAGCCCCACCCACTTTCCAATTAATAAACCACCACAACCGCTTCCGTGGGCGAGGGGGGCGGATTTGGACTTTTGTGTCAGTGGCAAAAAGTCTAGAGAGGCCCTGACTGCAAACACAAGATCCTGTGTATAAGACCCCATGTGTGTCAGACTCCTTGTATATACGATCCGTGTGTATAATATCCTGTTACCGACCTGTTGGTGGACAGATTATTGGACATTTACCTTATTGGGATACAAAACTCTGAGCAACAGATAAGTGTACATTAACTTACAAGGACCAACAATATACAGTCTGGTAAATATTCAAAGTGTGCCCATAGAACGGGACAAAAACCCCTGATTACGACTCTGACATGTTATATGGGGGAACCTATTTATGGGTGCACTGTCTGCTTGGTGCCGACCCACCATAGTTAACCCACTGTGTGCCATGCTACCATAATCTTCATAGCAGTGATCTTGGTACAAATTGGTGGCAGTGGTGCTGATAATAACCATTTCTTCTCCCGTTTTCCCTCTGGTATATTTGTTCTTGGTCTTAAGCTATGGAGGCTGCTTACTTATGTATTGATTTAAATCCCTCATGTCCTTGTACCTGCAGATGAAATCTCCAATTAGATCCTAGCTCTACCAGGCCAATTGCCAACCTATTTTTAAACCTGCTCCATTGATGGGTAACTAGGGAGGCGGACTGATTTTTTTGCCTGTAACCATTTGAAATTGGCAGCCCACTATTAAGGGTTGGGATGAAGGTGCTTGCTTGCAAGTCCTTAACCTTTTGCTAGTGGTAACTAGGCATGTATACCAAGGATTGACGTAATACGGAAATAAAAAAGCAGTTTATCAGTTATTAAAAAATGGCTCGGAAAGCAACTTTTTTCAATTATATCTCTATAAGATATAATAAAGGATAAATCCCATTTCTTTATAGGTAACTGGGAATGAGAAATGTTTGTTTATACGTTGGACAATGCTATGAACCATAATATATTGCTGTGAGTTACCTTCCTGTTATAATATATGAGGTACCATCACCACTTGCCGTGGTGAATACTAATAAGTATTAACCTACCTGGTTTGAGTTCAACCACACAAGTGTGGTGCAATATTGCCTGTTCTACTACTCTCAGACTGTAGGATTAAATCTTATTTGGTTCCTCTGGCAGCTGTTGACTGAGTAACAGGTTAATATACTGGTGTACGATCTATATCCACACAAAGTAAACACATACAACACGCATCATTTTCCATTGTGCCCCAACGGGGGACACTTTTTGCTAGTAAATATATTATATATATTATATTACACAGAAGTCCTCCAGCACTCAACTATACATATAAGCATAATTAATTAGATATCATGAAACAAGTTAATGGCACGCAACGAAGGGTGATTAGCCTGCACTACAAGTTAAAATGGATACTTAGTTACTAGTTTTGTACAAACTTAGCATCAGACTGAGCGCCACTTCAAGGCAGTATCCCACATCATCCAACCTAATGAGTAAAGTTCAATCCCTGGGGAACAAGACCATACCTCTTCTCTCTTTATTTAGTATGACCTATACCAAGGACATGGAGCTTACGAAGAGCTTTCTAAACTTCTTTTTATCTGGACTGCCTTAAAGGGGCGGGGGAATAAATTACCCATGGAGCAAAGCATTAAAATCGAGCCTTAGCCGTATTGCTCTTATTATTTCTCAAATACAAGAATATGCAGCTCAAACCTTTATTTTTAATTACTTTCAGATGCGGTGCAAAGGATTACCTGCAATTAATTACATTACAACAGAAGTCTCCAGCACTCTCAACTATAACATATAAGCAAATTTTTTTAATTAGATATCATGAACAAGTAATGCAAGCAACGAATGGTGATTACCGCACTAAGTTAAAATGGATACGTTTGTTACATAGTTTGTACAAACTTGCATCAGCTGATGCGGCCACTTCAGGCAGTATCGCCAGCATCAGTCCTAGCCTAATGAGTAAAGTTCACTCCCTGGGGGACCAGACCAACCTGCGTCTCTCTTCTCTCTTTATTTAGTATACCTAGTACCAAGGGAATCATGGGAGCTTACAGAGCTTCTAAACCCTTCTTTTTATTCTGGCTGCCTTAAAGGGGCGGGGGAATAAAGTTACTTCCCAGGGAGCAAAGCATATAAAATCGAGTTAGCCGTATTGCTCTTTATTATCTACAAATACAAAATATGCAGCTCAAACCTTATTTTAAATTACTTTTCAGACAGATGCGGTGGCAAAGGATTACGGATTAATAACATTACCCAGAAGTCTCCAGCACTCCAACTATAATCATTAAGCATAAATTAATTAGATATCAGGACAAGTTGAATGCCAGCAACGAAGGGTATTACCTGCACCAAAGTTAAAATTGGATACGTTTAGTTACATAGTTTTGTACAAACTTTGCGTCAGCCTGATGCGCCACTTCTTCAAGGCCGTATGCCCGCTCAGGTCCTAAACCTAATGAGTAAGTTCAATCCCCTGGGTAACAAGACCATACCAAGGTTTCAAACAAGGTTTAGAAAGCTCTTTAGCTCCCATGATCCTTGGTATAGGTATACTAAATAAGAGAGATCAGTATGGTTCTTGTGTTCCCCAGGATTGAACTTTACTCAATTAGGTTAGGACTGATGCCTGGGATACTGCCTTGAAAGTGGCGCATCAGCTGACGCGAAGTGTTTGTACAAACTATGTAACTAACGCTCTCCATTTTAAAACTTTATGCAGTAATCACCTCGTTGCTTGACATACTTGTTTCATGATTATCTAATGAATTTAGCTTATCTGTATCGTTGAGTGCTGAGACTTCTGTGTAATGTATTATTGCCGGTACTCCTTTGCACCGCATCTGAAAGTAATTTTAAAATAAAGGTTTGAGCGGCATATTCCTTGTATTTAGTAGATATACAGAGGCATATGCTAAGCTCGAATTTTATATTGCTTTTGTCCCTGGGTATTTATTCCCCCGCCCCCTTAAGGCATCCAAAAAAAAAGGTTTAGAACACTGTAATCTCCCATGATTCCTTGGTAATGGTCATACTAATAAAGAGATAAGCAGGTATGGTCTTGTCCCCCAGGGATTTGCACTTTAACTCATTTAGGTTAGGACTGATGCTGCTGGATTACTGGCCTTGAAGTGGCCCTCAGCTGACGCAATTTTGTACAACTATGTAACTAACTTTCCATTTTAACTTTAGTGCAGTTAATCCCCTTCGTTGCTTGCATACTTGTTCATGATATCGTAATTAATTTATGTCTTATATGTATAGTTGAGTGCTGAGACTTCTGTGTACTGGATTAATTGCCGGTAGCTCCTTTGCACCGATCTGAAAGTAATTTAAATAAAGGTTTTGAGCTGCTATTCTTGTATTTGTGTCTAATCTATATATATATATAATATTATATATATATATATAATTATAATATATATCATATTTTATACTTATATGGTATAATCATCTTATATTTGTAACTACTGCCTGTAGGTCTGGGGTCCGCACACCTAGCTTTCAAGACTTGCTGGGTGCTGTGGGAAAATACAGTACTACTCCTTCACTGTGTGTATAAAAGAGATGAAACATCCACACACAACACCAGGGTCTTAGAATATGAATATTTTTATTATCGCGGTTTCTGTGGCCAAACATACAACCTTTGTCAAGGAATAGAAACCAAATGTTACACACATCTATAACCCACTCCTCCTTTCATATGGCCACACACACCCCCATTTTGGGCTAGCCAATCTATAAAACAGCTAAAGAGAAATTTCCCTGCTCAAGGGCATATTTAAGAGACCATCACAGCTGCCATCCTGAAGCTGGTCCAAGTAACGATAAAGCCTCCCGATAACCCCGTCGGATTCCGACGGTCTCGGGGCTTTATGTTACTGTGGTACGTTCGTTCCCGAACGAGCGCTCGGGGCCGCTAACGAACGGGTCGGCCGTACGCGTCTTTCGGGAAAGGCCCAAAATTTCCCATCGGCCGCGCTAGACTCTATAGGGAGTCTAGCGCGGCCGATGGAACACACAAGCTTTAGTCATCTGTATCATTATCTCAGTTATTTATACATTGTTGGCAATATCCACTAGATAAAGTCAGACTAAATGTATCAAAGCAGACATAATAAACATTACATTATTTAACATTGTCACAAGATTTCAGTTTAGAAAGAGATTTTATTTAATTCCTCTTGGTTTGACCGTTTGCGTTCATAAATTCCAATAGCTCTCTCATCTGAAACAAAGGTGTTATGTCGTCCCCGCCCTCTGGGATTGGCTTTTCACATGCCTCAATCACACCATCCCAGGTCGAGGTTCGCCAGACTTGGTGTTGTTCGCACCAATGTTTAGCCACAGGAGGATCTTTTCTATAGAGTGTCCCTCCCTTTGTTTCCGGTATGGCAGTTCTATAGTGCTTTTGTGGTTTAGAAACCTCTTCGGAAAGGAGTTTGATGGTCTTCCCTATATAACAGAGAACACGGACACCTAAGTAATACTCGACGAGTACTACTCAGTTCCACATTACATAATCATTATAAAATATTTCTTCTCATTGTTAAGGGTGAACAGCAATATCGACTGCAAACATAACACCTTTAATTGAAGCACTCCCTGTTGTTTTGGGAAGCAAGTTTCTGCATTTCTGGTGATTTTTTGTCTGGAGAGATTTTCCAATTTTTAATGTACATTGGATTTTCTTCATTAATTCTTTCGTTGGGAACCCACATTTGTCACCTGCAGTAAAAGGGTCCCCCGATTTTCCTTCTCAATGGTTATCAGTACTTTAACTTGTCTAATTCACTAACAATTCTAACACACTACCTTATATACCTAATTTATTTGTATAAATACATGCATTTTATAAGGTTTCCCAGATAATATCGATTGTACTTTATGATATATTTACTTTGTGAACAACATGTTTGTGTATTGTAAACTTTACAAGTATGATGGTGGTGGCATTGGTTGGATAATGCAACTTATTTGTATTTATAGTTGTCCTGATGAAGACATCATATTAAATGAACAAACACACACTTATATCCTCCCTACTATAACGACCTGCCAGCTTAGAAATGAGGGTTCCCCCCCTTCCCTATGTGGAAATAAACCTGCAGGTCTGAAACTGACCCAGGCAATCTAACAGAACTTTTGGGCAATCAAAAGCATCCCCATACTATATCCGATTTTACTTTCCTTCCCTTCCCGACCACGCATCCCGCGAACATTTACCGATCATGCAAGAACTGCTGTCTTGGCTAGAATAATGGAAAGTGTTCTGGCCAAGATCACACTAAAAAAAAAAATTTTGCATGAGCGCTTGTTGGATAAGTAAAATCGAATATCTGTATACAAGGGCCCCTTAAATCCTATAACAGTATCCTGATTAACATGCAAGTTCAATATTTAGTAGTATTTACCACAAGTTTAAACTAACCTATGGGGTTAGGACTTGGAGCACTGGATACTGATTGAATATACTGTGAGGGGAGGGGTGGGGAAGAGGAGCTAAAGCTCCACAAAGAGTATAACATTAAAATAGAGCTTCTTATAACAGAAGGTACCTCATAAATCCTGTTATTATATATCATTGCCTTAATAATCTAACATAAAAACACATTTTCCACTTAAAGAACTAGGTAGGGACATGCAAGTATCTTATTATTGCCTGTGCAAGGCGTGCCAGATATAATACAATACTTATATGGGTTGATTGGGCTGGCGCAACGTAATGCCCCCGCTTTGCGGCAGCATGCAAGTACCAAATAGCACTCGTTTCGGCCGTTTCAAAGTAATTTACCAGAGGTTTGCGTGCCTCTTTAACCTAGTATTAAGCACCAACTAATAGCTGGCGATAAATACTGATGTCGGGTGAGATTCACCCAAATTCTCACAGCCTCTGGTAAATCCCGCTTATGCCTCTGGGTGAATATCCCATCCCTGTTAGAGTCTAACTTACCATAATTTGCACTCCACTTCCAAATATACCACACCTACCTGGCAGTTATAATCTATAACATCTAAAGGTTCGTGCGCAGATGCGATTGCCAGTGCCGACGCATTATATTCGTAGCCGTGTATTAACAGAATGTCCATTTTAGCCGATAAAGTGCCCATACAATGTACGATTTTTTCGGCCGTATCGGTATACATCGTGCTTCACGGGTTGGCCACCGACCCCCGCATAGCATGTGTGTAACAAACCTTAAGGCTTGGTTAGAACACCAGAACAAACCAATTGCACGGATTAGTCGGCTGGAAATATGGATGGTGGGGCCAGCAGCCACCGAGTTTGGTCGTCCGTCCTCATACAAATGGGTCAGTTAGTAATCACCGGCCAATCCATGCAGTTCCCTATGAGACCCATGATCAGTCTGTCACATGCGCTGCTGGCTGCAGCCACTGTACTGTGACGCAACAGCCTCTGTCCTGGCAGGCTCTCACACGCAGATGCTCAGATTGGAGCACTTTATTATATTGTCTCCGAAGGGACAAATGGTATTAACTGCAGATCTGAACACGATCCAGGCATCCCTTGCCACAATTGCAATTCATCTGAACTTGCTTCCCATTGGACACTCTGAGACCTATCCAGGATCCGAATAACATGCTAGGGTTCATACTTATTGGTAATTACCACAGCAAGTTCTATTTTACAGTCACTAATGGGGAACACGCGATATCTGTTACTTGCACAATTAGGAGAGGTTTTGGATAAAGGAGCTTAAAAGTAAGCCTTCTATCCCTGAAGGTACCTGACATCCCTCATGTTTTTAGGGGCAGTCCACCCTAACAAAAACTTACATACAGTAATCACCCCCCAAACCCTAACGTAAAAGTTTGAAATGTGAAATATAAAAGTCAACCTGAAATCCTGCACAATGTCCCGTTTCCCGTTCTGTTCCAGGTTCTGTTCCAGTTAAAGCAACTGTCAGTTATGATTTGACAGTTACATCACAAGCCAATGACTGAATGTTAATGCCTCTTTCTGAGCATGCCCAGGCTCATAACCCTTCAGTACAGGTTTTCTACTCTGCTTTCCGTTTTTCCATGAGACCCTCCAGAAAGCATAGCAGGATACGGTAATGAATTCAGAGGACAACTATGATCTATCCATATTTCAAATTTAAAAAGGCCATTCTTTCTAAAAGATGTTCTTATGAGGGTGGATTTGTCCTTTAATATATTAAGATTGTGGTAAAAACTGCCCATTCCTCTAAGAATGCTGGTAGTTCAGAGACATGCAAAGTATTTAAATCATAAACAAATACACCTGTCTAGCAAACAGAAACTGGATTGTCTCATTACTTTCTATGGAAGGTGAGGGGGGAGTAATGGAGATTCGAGAATTTTTCTTCTAATCTAATTGGCTTAAGACTGTCACAAACGTTTTACAAACGCACATACTGGGGTCATACAGGACTTCCTTACACTTCATGTCTTTTCATGGACAGTGCCTAAGAGAATTTTTGATTTTGACAGTGTAAGAATCAGACCTCTCAATGGATGATAGTAACATTCCCTTCCTTTTAGTGTCTACTGGAGCCTGTAGAAATCCTGGAGGTGTGTCCTTAAAGGGGCATGTCCCACCCCCAACTATAATTTTATACAGTGATTGCCCACATTGTGCTGTTTAAAATGGTTCCCTACCATTGCCTCTCAGTTCAATCAGGATCCTTAGCAATGTAGTATATAAGTCCAAAAAGAGCAGTGTCACTAGGAGGCTTAGATAGCCTATTTCGTGCCTATTTCGGTGGTCGTCCCTCTTCTGCAGCTCCGGAAATTCTGTCATGCGTATCGTAGCGCAACGCACAGATCCAGGAAGTATTCCTCCCCCCTCGCTCCCCCCCTCCTTCCACGTGACTTGTCTTAAAAAAAAAAAAACATATTTGGATTTACAATTGCTTTCCGAGAATGACCCAATCGCTGACTACAGTACAGCAGCCATGAAACCTCCTTCGTCCTTGAAACCCATGTTCCACCGGCCAGCAATCACACTTCAAGCACAAACTTCCTGCTTGTATACTATTTGGATTCCTGTCATCTCTCCACTGCAATGGGGACCAGATTCAAAGTCTGCTCCTTGTCGCCTGGCGGGCCCAGGGCAAGGCACTGTTTTTGTTTGCAGCCAAATTATATAGATAGATATAGAATAAAAAAATAGAAGCTTAGATACATAGCAAAGTTGATAGAGCTATAGCTCAAAAAAATAGATAGTAGCTACTCGCAAAGTCGATAGATAGATAGATCCTATCTCGAAAGATCGCAGCTCAGAAATATATAGCTCGATACAACCTCGATTCGCTCGCTACATAGCTTGGGGGAGCTAGCTGCTCCGCTAGCTCGCTCGATCGCCGATAGATGATAGAATAGATAGGCCAAAGTTCGATAATGATAGATCGCTCATAGATCGATAGATAGATCGATACTAGCCAGCCTCGCTCGATCGCTCGCTAGCTCGTCCACGTTCGCTCGATCTCTCGCATACCCAACCTCTCCAGATAGATACATCCACAGTTTAGATAGATCACTATATAGATAGAGAGATATATAGATAGATAGATAGATAGATAGTAGCAAAGTTAGACTAGATTAGCTCGACGCTCGCATCGCTCGATCGCTCCTCGCTCGCATCGCCCCGTTCGCTCGATCGATCCCGATCGATCGTGCTCGCTCGCTCGCTCGCTAGCTCGCTCTCTCGCTCGCTCGCCTCTCTTCTAGCCCAGTTCAGATCGCTCGCTCGCTCGCTCTCCGCTCGCTCCTCTCTCGCTCGCTCGCTCGCTGCCGCTCGTCGCCCCGTTGCTCGCTCGCTCGCTCGCTCGCTCGCTCGCCTCGCTCGCTCGCCCCCGTTCGCTCGCTCGCCACGTTCGCTCGCTCGCTCGCTCGCTCGCTCGTCGCTCGCCTCGCACTCGCTCGCTCGCCCCGTCGCTCGCTCTCTCGCTAGCTCGCTCGCTCCGTCCCGTTCGCTCGCTCGCTCGACTCGCTCGCTCGCTCGCTCGCTCTCTCGTCAGCTCGCTCGCTCGCTAGCTGTCCCCGTTGTAGCTCCTCGCTCGCTCGCTCGCTCAGCCTCCTCGCTCCTCGCTCGCTCCTCGTCTCGCTCGCTCGCTCGCCCCCGTTTCGCTGCTCGCTCGATCGCTTCGCTCGCTCGCTCGCTCTGCCGCTCGCTCGACTCGCTCGCTCGTAAAGTTAGATAGATAGATAGCTAGATAGCAAGTTAGATAGATAGATAGATAGATAGAGCAAGTTTTAGATAGATATATATATAGATAGATGATAGGAGATAGATGCAAAGTTGATAGATAGATAGATAGCAAAGTTAGATAGGATAGATAGATAGATAGATAGATGATATATAGATAGCAAAGTTAGATCATAGATATATCGATAGATAGCAAAGTTGATAGATAGATGATAGATAGATAGCAAAGTTAATGTAGATAGAAAGAAAGTTAGATAGATAGCAAAGATAGCAAAGTTAGATAGATACAACACTATATATATACACACACACACCCACCACCCAGGTACACCTATACACTATTTAATATATACACATCACAAAGTATACCATACAACACTAAAAAATATATACATATATAACACAAACACATTTACCTATACTATATGACACATTAAATATAACATAATATATTACACACACACATATACACTGTCTATAAACTGTCAATTAGATCTACATTACACATACAAACAAACACTCAGCTTACACCAATCTGCACATAATACAAAACATTGACAAACAAATACATAATTTAAAATATTTATTGTCTAATAATTCATTCAACAGGTAAAATATAATGAACAACAACAAATGTACATAAAATTAATTTTTTTTTTTAAAAAAAATAGTAATTTTCCTAAGCAGATATTTAAAAATATACTGATTAATATATACTTTGGTCTTCATTCTTCTGTTTCATGATAAAGCCGTAACACTGTATTGTTTGCGACACTATATTCCATTGCTTGAATATCCTTACCAAGAAAGCATGAACAAATTTTTAAACATAGATGGAGGGAAAAGAATGAGCCTATCATCCATTATAAATATTAAACCGAGTTTTGGTGGGTGGATGAAAAATAGAACACGATGTGCTCTCTATAACCTACCCGCGAGCGAGCCGATACATCCAAAGAATGCACGGGTAGCCACGTGCATTTGTTTCATTGCGGCCGTGACGAAGAGATGTGGGCGGAGCTAGGTAATGGTATACAATGATGTGGCCGGATTGAAGCGCAGACTTGGAGCGCCGCATACTTAATGACGAAATCAGATTGACAGCAGTAAGGCTTAGAGATGGCCTTATGCCTGCCGACCTTCACATTTCACATAACTTGGAAAGGAAAACCTTTTTTTTGAAAAACGGACACGCGTTTCAGGTAGGGCACCAATTAACTAAATCTGTTAAAATTTTGATTTTTTGGGTGGTATGCTCTTTAAAACCAAACCTATCATTTTTGAGTTTTCCATTCAAACTTAGGGTGTCCAGTGACAGTAGTTTAGTTTATTAATTGTATATAAATTGTTTTGTAATTCAGGTAGTAGGTATATACTATACTTTGTATGGTGTTATTTTCTTAATGGTGATTTTATTAATAGTGCTAATTACACACATACATATGGACATTCCTATGTGTAATAATGCTATATACCACCACCTAGTAGTTGCTCCTAAAAACTCAATGCAATCTCCGTAAAATTATACTTTGTTTTTAGATAATTAAGGGATCAGGGATAATAAATTACAATATATAGTCCAACATGTTGTAGGGATCGCTTGGTATACACGGGATCATGCACAGAAGGATATGGAATACACCATGTAAGTCTTTTTTGGGTTAAACAAAGAGAAAAATATTTGGCCAAATAAAGCCAAACCCTCTCCTTGGGTTATCTTCTCAGTCACTCTGCTGTAGCCTCGCATTATTCAAATCTTTGAGACTTTTCTCTGGTTCACTCTTGGCTGCCTCTGGTTGAAACAGGTCCCACCTTCTGGGAACATGCACCACTTTATTAAACTTCAGCCAGGTAAAACTGATTGTGCTTGTCAAAACAAGGGAATGCCCGGGCAACCTATACCATCCCATGCTGATCCCGGATCCCAACGACTTTGTGAAAAAACATCCATTTCTAAGCTGCACCACTTATTACCTTGGACCATTTGTCCCAAATTAAAGACCAAAATCTTTGCAGGGATAGTAAAAGGTCCCTCAATTCTTCCTTAACCATCCTATGCATCTGACCACATGATCTTCAGTACTTCTATAGCCGGTATTGATTTGGGGGCAATGTCAGCAGAACCTCGGGCCTGATCGTTATGTGATTGACTCTTCTTATCACTGGTTTCCAGTCCTACTAGCAATCAGGCTAATTGACTGAAACTAGTTGTTTTCTGTATCAGCCTTTCCTATAATACAGACTCTACTGAATGTGCTATAAAACAATCTTCATTCCCACGTTCACTGAGAGGTCCATAACAGCCTTGTATAAATGCAATTCAACAGAAAAAGTGTGGTAGTTACATTGACGGTTTCCCACCAGTCAAGCAACCCCAATCCAAGGGTTAAGGTGGCCATACACCTTGCCAGATCTGACAAATCCTGCCACATCCATTGTGATCATACCAATATCAGCAAGTTTAGTGGCTGAGCGACACGAGCCTACATGTTGCCAATTAAATAAAAAGAAAAGTAGTAAAAAGTTAAGTATAGTTGCCAACCCTACATAGCTGCGGGTGATATAGCAATGTTCCCACACAAAATAATGGTGCTTTGTATGTTGCCAGGCACTTAAAAAAATGGCCTCATTCCATTTGACTTCCCTCAAGTTGTATGACATTGATTTGGCTTAACTGAGCTCTGAATTGAAAATAATTTTGACAATGATAAAGCAAGCCCGGCTGCAGAGGAAGCTAAATGGATACAATCGCTTGGAGGAGACTTAGAACCCCTAAGGGGCTAATGAACAATGGCCACTTCATTGTTTCCTATGAGTGTTATAATTGTTGATGGTATAATGGTACATTGATAGGTTGCAACGTACTTAACCTTTTTACTCTGTGTACTTGATTGGCACATTGAATGAATTAGAATACTTTTCCTGGTGATATTTTCTTCTTTCTTCATAAGTACTAGAAAGCTTATTACTACTACTTATTAAAAATTTGCATTTATGATGTAATTTGTTTCATTGGTTTTAACATTGTGGTTTTTATATATTGATTTTAAATAATCATGCACAAAGGGGTTGTTGTATGGTAAGGGAAGAGGGTAATAAAAAGGAAGTGTGTTAATGTGAATGCAATATCCTGATAGGGCCCCCTGAGGGTGGAACGCAATTGAGATTATACATCATTTGCTGAATAGATCCCTGTGAGTGCTGCTCCCCTCTTTATCATGATATAATATATAAATATATATTAATCTATTCTATACGGACCGTACCCCTATGGTTATGGAGTTTGCCACACTGACAATATATACTCAGTACTGGGACTTTGTATTTAGTAAGGTTTTAAATTGTTTTTACTATTTTTCACGGTCTCTACCATTGTTGTATTTACAATTAAGGGTGTGTATATACATTTTTGTTATAAGAATTGAGAGTTGTGCCTCTTTTTCTCTCCATTGATCTTAAACAGAGAGGTGGATTAAAACCAACCAATCAAATGTCTATCACTTTTTTGTGTTTACAGTTGAGTCAACCAATCACCACACGGCTGCTGGGCTATGCAGAGAGACGAGGGGAACAAAGCATGGTAGGTCTATTTCTCTGGATTTTCTTTAAACTAACATAGCGGTTGGGTGTGTTGCTGGGGATCCCTACACTACGCAATCCCACTACACTACAGAAAACTACACACATTTTCCCGTTCTCACGTAAAGAAACTTTTCCTGAAGATTCCACTTCTTTCTCGGGGCCCGCCTCTCTAAGATGCAAGTTGAAGCACATACGAGCAGCACCCGTAGGGGGCAGCACTGTGATGCCAGAAAAAATCCTGGGGCATCATGGTGCCTGGTGCACATGAATTTTCCATGTGCCTAGGGCACATGATTGTTTTCCATGTGCCTGGGGCCCATGAATTTTTCCATGTGCTGGGGCCCAGATCCAGGGTCCCCCCAAAATGCCATTTGTACCAAACAACACAGTTTTAGATGATGTACTGTCCACTTTAAATAGTCAGGAAAGCCGTGACTTTCATTGCACAACAGAATGCGGGCTACACTTCTCCCCCTCCCCTGAATGTTTGTCGCCCTGAAATCAAAATCAATGTTGGGCATCATTTTCCAGTCACTGTTGGGCATCTAATATATACCAGTCACTATTGGCATATTTTACCAGTCACCATTGGTGGGCATTTATTTACCAGTCCATGTGTATAACTGGTAAATACTGTCCCAATTCTGGACAAACACACCCCACTTATATGGACCAAAGCATCATCCCTTTCAAATTATCAAACCACACCCCATCCAGTGGCGACGTGGCGTGGGGGGCAGCTTTTTGGAATTTTTTTTTCAGGGTCCAAAAATCACCCCGCTTTCTTGTAATCTTAAGGATGTCAACATCTCTGAGATGACCTTTTGGGGAACAATGCACCGAGAGGCTCATTAATACGACCTATTATATATTTGTATGAGTGGAATCATATCTCTGTGGCATGAGCTTTTCCAATGTAAACACCTGCGCACATATCTCAAATTTACAATTTATCCATAATATATATAATATATATGTATTAACCATGTATAAATTGTATTAATTTTTATTTATTTAAATAATTGCTTGCACTTATCCTTGTTTGAATACTCCTGTATTTTTTAAGGACTGCGCTTGCGTACCAAGTGTGCTTTATAAATAATTCACATCCATTATACTATGCCAAAAATCTGTCCTGAGGGTATGACATTTAAGAACATTCTGCTGAGTGAAGGATGAAATATGAGAAAGCCACACTGTGTCGATAGCTCGATGATGATAATATAAATTTTGGTTAGTTAATTATTAGAAGGCCTGTGAAGCTTTAGGGTGGGACCAAATCTTTCCAGTTTTTCCTGGGGTAATGGAGGGATTGTGTTTTCGACCATTGTGTTTAGTATTTCATATAATATTTAGTGTTCCATGATCGATAAGGAGTGAGTATATTTGTGAGAAGGAATGACTTCTCCATGTTTTTTAAAGCTGGATGACTGAGGTGGTTGTAAGTTCACTGTTGTGGATTGGAACTCTCTATCGTTCGTATATATCGAAATAGAAGGAACTTGGGAGGATTAAAAGCGTCTTTGGAATTTCCTAGGATTGTAAGTAGATTATGAATCTTGTATTAGCTGTACGAAATATGCAATCAAATGTTGATGGCGAGAGACAACACACACCTGTTAACTTTTGTGCTTTTAAATTGTGACATGCAGTGCACAACATTTTTTTTTGGGGTTTCCCCCGTGGGGGAAACCCCTGAAACTTGTGTCAATCTCTCCACATCCTTTACATTTGATTATAAGGGTAACTGTGGTCCCGGGAATTCTTCCCAATTATAAGAATTATATAAAAAGCTTCCATCATACCTTCAAATAAAACCTAAATCCCATTGAAAAAAAAATAGATAAAATTTGTGAGAAGTTATTGCTGGAACGTTTCCAATATTACTTCCTGCTTATTTTCGCCATGTGACCAGCTTGTAGTCATGTGACACAGCCCCCTCAGCCTGCATTAATAGGCTCTCCCATTCTCAACTGGTCATTTTCTTCTTTTCCCCCCCCCCCCCGTACTTCCTAATTTTCCTCCCCTTGCCTTAAGTCGTTACGAGCATATTCTCCGCCCCGGGGCAGACGGAGGCAGAGGTCAGTGATGTCACTCAACCTATAGAAGCAGGACGTTTGAACATTCACCCCCATGTAATTTCTCACAGGCTCCCACCCAGAGATGGTGATTTCAGCTCAATTTTAAATGAAATACTGCAGGCTTTCATTTACCTTAACTTGTTTTGAGCTTTCACAGTTGCCCTTTAAGAAGGAGAAACAGCGAAGTTTCCATCCTAGGAGGTCGAGGAGAACCAAAACAAAACGCTAGAAAAATATACAATGTTCCTATAACTTTTTAACAGATGTGTGCAAAACAGCAAGGATCTTAAATGTAGGTACCGGAACCTGTTATTGTGCCAAAGGGGGTGTGTCTTTCAACCAGGACCCTTAGTTGGATGTAGGTGCTCTGCGATTTCTTATATTTTATGTTGTTGATATAGAGAACAGGGCCTCTGCTAGGTAGGCAAGTTTCTGAGGGAGTCCTAAAAAGAAGTTGGGTAAATGTTATAATATGCACTCTGTATAATATAAAGATGATGGTGGGTAATCCTGGGGTCCATGAGTAAGACTGATCTAGCTCTGAAGTATTTCAGTTGACCTGCAGATAGTACAAAGTTTAGAGCACTGTAGAATTTTAAAGTTTAATCTGTCTTGGCTGTGACCATAAATAAATAGTATACTTTGTAGTTTAGGAAGAATGGAATATTGAATTGTAGCCCATCAACAGACCATACTATGTTGTGAATTTTTGTGGTAGAGAGTGATTTATTTACTAACTTATCTCCAATATTGGGGATTGTTTCCACGTTGAAGTTTCTATAAATTTTCTTTCTTTCGAGAACTGAGTGGGGGGGGTGTAGTGATTTGGTTTCCGAGGCATTTAAATTCCCATTAACCACTGGGAATCAAAGTGGAGATACTTTGAGGTATTTAATATTTGATCCAATGGTAAGAGACAGGATTTCTCCCAGTTAATTATAATCCCTGAAAAGTGCCTAAAATTTGAAATTGTATTGTGGGCTGCTGTAGTTATTCTTGGGGATCTTGCTAGTATAAATTAAATCATCCATTGTACATATAAAATAAGATGTTTGTTGTGTGGCAACTAGTGTTAGGCTTTTAACTGGTCTGGCTGTTTATTGCTAGGTTCACAATTGCTTCAAAAATATATGGTGACAGAGGGCCAGACTTTTCTGGTACCTCTAAACAATGTAAAAAAGGGGAGAACATACTGTTTGCTTTTATTGCTCTTAAGGTTGGTGATATAATTATTCCCCATTAATTAATTGGGGCCCAAATTTAAACTATTAAGCAGGCCCACAAATAAGCTTGTAACCGAGTCCAAAACCCTTTTTGCGCATCTAGACAACATTGTCAGGCTGGTGTTTGTCGTTTGAAAAATCTTTTGACTGTGGTATCAATGTCTTCCTGATATTTTAATTGACTATAGACTTCCTGGGGTCCTGGGTGTATGATAGGAGTGATAGCTTTGTATTTCCTTATGGCTCTTACCATATATACTCAAGAATAAGTCGAGTTTTTAGGCTATAAAAATAATGCTAAAATTTACTTCGACTTATACTCGAGTCACTTACCTGCTGTCCTGTACCGAGTGCGACTGCTGAACAATTCCACAACCCTCTTCTGCCACTAAATGTCCACAACTCGGCGCCCAGTAGGACATCAGGCGCCAGGAGACAGTGGATGCACCGGATCGAATCAGCCAGATTGTGTCTTTTTCCTCCTTTCCCCCTCCTCCTGCAAGCCCTCAGGATGGAAGTCCTCTGTCCACACCACAATGAAAGTCTTCTCTTCCCACGGCAAGTCCTCTCCTATACAATCTTGGGGGGGGTTGCAGTGTTGCCACTGCAGATGTTTGGACCTACAAACTCCTCAGCAACTAAGCATGCTGGGAGTTGTGTTTGAAACATCTGGAGTGGCAATGAAATGGAGTTTACTCGTTCTACCTACTGGGTGGATCATCTTTTTACTGTGTGAATTTAAAGGAAACTAAGTACTTTAAAATTTAAAAACAATACAGAATCAGGATTGATCATTGTTAAAGCAGTGTTCTCATTTCTAGCACCACCCTCGACTTATCTCGAATCATCATGTTTTTAACTATATTTTTAAGGTAAAAAAGGTACCACCTCGACTTATACTCGGGATCGTACTTATATTCGGTTAGACGTATTTTTGCAAGTAACTGTAGTCTACATTTAAGCAACCGATATTGTTTTTTATGACCCACATTCTTTGTGATTTCCTGGGCTGATATTAAGGTTTATATGCTTTTTCATACATAGATGGGGTATAGGTTGTCTGGAAGGCTTGTCAATAATGGTACTTGGAATCCCATCTGGGTCCTGGGGAATTTGCCATTTTGTTTTAGCACTCAAGCATCTATAGGTTCACGCTATGATATCAGCTTCTTTTATAGCTCCTATCTGATTGTTAAGTGTTAGGGAATTGAATTAAGGCAATATAGCATGTAAATAGGTTGTGTGGTTGTCTTAAATGCGAGTATTCTCTTGGACTGGTACCAGTAGGTAGTAAAGGGCATAATAATCCTAAACAGTTGTTCCAGAGCTATTATGGGATATTAATCCTAGGATAGCTGGTTCTGGTTCTGGTCCAACCATAAGCCGTTCCGTGCCAGCAATAATAGCCGACAGGTGGGGGGGGGGGGGGGGGGGGGGGGGGGGGGGGGGGGGGGGGGGGGGGGGGGGGGGGGGGGGGTGGCTTCCTTCCAATGTATTGTTGCCTAAGAATGAATTTCTTTATGATGATAGTGTTTTTATATAATGGATTGGCCATCCACATTGCTTTTTTTGTGTGGGAGGGGTGATTAATGTATTGTTTTCTCTCTGCTTTTGATAGAGCAGTTTTGTGCTTGTTTCTCATCTTGCCTGGTTAATTGTTTTCATTTTTACCATAAGAAGAGTCACACTTTATAGAGATTGGTCATAGGTTCATGATTTAGGGAAGTAGAAAGCTATCTAAATTTCAGATGTAGTATCTGGTCAGGAAAGTACAGAGACAAGTGTGCATTTTTGATGGACAAATTAGAGGAGACGTGGTCAGATATTCCCCAGGTTGAGTGATGTATTCTGAAATTGTTGTGTGTACATTTCGCTGCTATAAATGATATCCAGGTAGTAGTAGTAATTTTACTGACTGAAATGGTGACAGAGTTTTGACAAGTTGGATGCTGTATGCTGTTACAGGCTGACGTTTTGGTTGCGGGGAAAAGTCAGGTCGATGGAAGTGGGAGTGGTTAAGCAGTGGTTAACAGAGGGAGAGGATACTGCTCCTAAACAAAATGGATGAATGCATACAGCAACACATCAAATAAGAGTAGTGCTACTTAACAACTATTCACTTTAGATTAGCATAGGTAAAGTCATGTTTTCCGTATAGTGTCCCTTTATTAGAGGATTAATTTAAAAGCAGTGGGTCTATTGTTTAGGGGTTATAGGGGGACATCGGGTCTAAATTGTTTATTTATAGTGTCATTAAAAATTATCTACCATACACATTGTCTATTTTGTGGAATTGAAGTGTAAAAGTTTAATTGCATCTTCTAAGAAGGGCTGTAATGAGGCTGTGGGGGGGCATTACCCCCTTCAGGCTATGTAAGACTAATTCACACATAATATTAGGATAAGAAGGGACACCATACAGTACTTGTCAGACTGCAAACTGTCCTTTTATTGCGACATGGTTTGGATTACAATGGAGTCCTTTTTTTATTTAAAAGCCAATAATGTTTCATATTCAAATATCTATAGGTCTATATCTATCTCTCTATCTTCGATCTATCTATCTATATATATATATATATCTAACTATATATATTCATAATATATATATATAAGTACTAGAAACAAAATCAGGGCACACTCCACTCCAACCTTGCAATGCCCCTGGTGCTAACCCCCCCTACCCAAAAATTCAATAAACAGTCCAATAATCTAAGAAAGGTGCACTCAAGGGGTCTATTCAAAGGTATTTTAAATTTGTGCAAAAAAGGCACTTTTTTCGGTCCCAAGTCTAGGACCTTTATCAACCTGTGGCTTGAATCACTGTCTAGACTTGGACCGAAACGTATGCCTTTTTTGGCCAATTAAAATACATTGAATAGACCCTTGAGTGCACCTTTCTTAGATACTGAACATATTATATATATATATATTATATATATATACATCTTATATAACCCACCCCCAATTACACATGTGGCTACTATTGGTGAATGCAAACAACTCAATTAATAGACCACAGGGATTCCTAATGTCCCTATTCCCTAATGTCCAGGCAGTAGGTACAGTAGTCAGCTGCAGTTTTAATAGTGATACAGTTTCTGTATCAATTATTATTAGTTATGCTGCTGTCAATAACACAGGGCAGACTGGATAACATTTTTTCAAACTACAAAATGCTGCTTTTCACTCAAGCCTCCAATGACAATGTAACACTTTATGTAACAATCTTGTAACATCTATATAACAATCTATGTAACAGTCTATAAACAGTCTAATGTAACCGTCTATGTACAGTCTATATAACATCTATGTACAGTATGTAACATTCGATGTAACAGTCATATAACAGTCTTTATAACAATCCTATGTACATCTATGTAACAGTCTATGTAACAGTCTATGTAACAGCCTATATAACATCTATGTAAAGTCTATATTAACAGTCGTCGATGTAACAGCTATATGTAACAGTCTATATAACCCGTCTATGTAACAGCCTATGTAACATTCTTATATAACATATGTAACAGTCTATATAACCGTCTATTAACAGTCTTTATAACACTATTTAACAGGTTATGTAACAGTCCTATGTAACGGTCCCTATGTAACAGCCTAGTAACAGTCTGTAACAGTCTGTTCACAATATGTACATTCTAGTGTAACGGTCTATATAACGGTCTATTTAACAGTCTATGTAAACAGTCCTATATACAAGTCCCCCCCCCTAATGTAACAGTCTATGTTAACCGTCTATATAACATCGATGTACAGTCGATGGGACACCAGGAGCATAGAATAGCAGACTGCAACTGAGCAGGCAGAAAGGGTGGGATTTTCCAGGCACCAGTAACCCCCTACAACGCCCCAAGTACTTGTAACACTAATTTACACCATTCCCTCCAATCTGTGCATTTGTAACATGTGCACATACTTGGCAGGCCCTGCACACATAAGTTAAAGTGGTGCTGGAATATTAGACTGCAGTGTGTAGCGCACAAAAATTCATTTTGTATTAATATAGATCTATGCCATAACTGGTTCTATTAAATAGAGGGAAATTGGTTTTTATATAGTTTTCTAGACGGTGCCTTAAAGGGTAATTATCCCCTTACATACTCATCATATTTTGTGCCCCACTCCTTTCTTTTGGACTGGCCAATGGAATACAGACTTTTTCGCAGGCAGGGGGTGTGGATAGACCAATCACACTGGAGGCCAAGTATTCAATGTAAAGCTCCTCGGCGGATTCACAACCTAACCCTTGGACATCAAATGTTAGGGATGGTTTGGAATGTTCATTCCCCTTCAAATAAACTGGTTTGGTGGCAATGAAGTTTTGGAATTGAGCTGAAATTTACTCCTGAAAATAGAATCAAAAAAAAAGAAGATTGAGATTATAGAATTTACCCACTTCAATAACTAAACGATAATAGGAGACCCTTGGGTTTTTCCGGACCTTACCAAGCTTAGTGTGCGGCATGGTAAGAACTATCGGGGACTTTCCTAAAGAAAACTATTATAGGCGGTGGGGCGGGGCACATTTAACTATTATATACATAAAGGGAATTACGCCTAGGGGGTAGGGGAGACGCAGAGCGGGTGGGAAATGGAATGGAGGGAGGTGGGAGAAGTGGCTGCAACTGCGCATTGGCAAAATTCTCCCGGAGGGGAGACAGAGGAGGCAGAGCCCGCTGTGTACTCTGCTGTCCTCCTGGTGGCCAGTTTTTTTGGACTTGGGGTGGGGACTAATGGAGAACCACTTGGAGCTGGTGTGAGGGTAAGGGATTTTATACATTAGACAGTGGGGCCAGTATGGGTTGGATTATAGTTTTGGGGTGGACATGGCCCTTTTAAGCATAGAATCCCTTGTGTAACATCACCGTCATGAGTAGGACGAGATGTGCTAAAGCACCTATCCCGTAACAACCTTCCCTCTAAATTAATGCGACTGGCCCGATCATTCTGCATCGATATTACGACTCTAATTAACCATTTGTATAATGATCTCAGCTGAGGAACTTCGGTCCTGCTGTCCCACTCCTCATTACAAATCATTTCGTTTCGGCATGGATTCAAATGTGCTGTCCAGTAAGTTACTTGCGAAGTACGTATGGCCAGCTTTTTATGCCCATTTTATATTATTAGGGCATGTAAATAGTTAAAAAGATCTTGCCTTTAGTAATGGGTGGCATTGGCGGCTTTTACATTAGATTCCTGTCACTCCTCTATGTAATAAGACTCGAACCACTGCCGCTCCGATGGTGAAAACTGGCCACTTATGTATCTCTATAATATTTATTTTATAATTTCCATCACAATATGTGTTTAGATCATTCATTCATTAGATTTGTTCTGTCGTTCAGTTTAAGGCAACACTAAACACATGGACTAATAAACATTTGATTATGGTGCTACACTATGAACAGAATGGTTTCAATGTCTAACACGCAACCGAAACGTCCTCTAATTGTTGCGAGGGGCTACAGGATAATGAAAGTCCACTTGCAACAACATGTTTTGAAAATGACATTCTTTTCTTTGTGTCTCTAAACAAATCACACATCTGTTATTTACCTTGCTACCAAGAATATTCCCCTCAGCATTAAATCTACGTCCAGTTGTAAATGCACTTCTATGGAAAGAACAAACTTAAAACCCAAAACTCAATTTGGGCTGACACGCTTCATTGGCACTACTTAAAATTTTTATCCGAGTGCTGTTTGAATTCTTTCTATCCTTTGTAAGATGTTCAACCACAACCCTGGCTCCACTGGTCGGCACCAGCAAATTTCCTTCCTGGCATGGAGTTAAGGTGGAAGATATCCTTCAGTAATTGCTTCTTGACTCTCCTTTTTTAAAGTCAGCAACCACCAGGATAAGATCTCCAGCACTGCGTCAGAAACAATCTTTATTTTGAGCATTGACACACCACATCCCATGGCATAGGAAAATGTCGTGTCCAATTACTAGGGTAAACTTTCCCCGACTGATTAAATACTTTGAGAGAACGGTCGCCTGAATCGTAACTGCAATAATAACTATCTAAAGTGAAGCACCATCAGAGGATAATAATTGAGTCTTGACACATTTTTTGACCCCATTTGTTGAATCACTTGCCATTTGTGGTGATCCTCCCATCCTTTTTTACCATCATGGCTACCACTAAGGAACCTTTTTTCCTTGCACATGCTATAAACCTTTTTGGGTAAACAGGACCCCATACCACCAAATGACATCCCTGAAATTAAAACTACTAATCATGCCTTAGCTTTGGCTACGATGACTAGGCTTTGTTGCTGATGAGATTCCAGCTGATCAAACCACACGACTTAACATTCCATCACTGAAGAACCAGGTAGACGATGCTATCTCAAAAGTTTTGCATTCCTTGCTACAGAACGGCACTCTAAACCTTGGATTTCCTTTGAGGACAAAGAAGCCGAACAACACTCCGGGCCTATACAGTATGGCCACAAAGTGGGGAAAGATTTTTAGGCCTGTTCTCTGCTGCTGGCTGTCTTTTCAAAGCAACCTTGCATTCCAAAGCAATTTGTTTCAGTTTCTTTCTTTCTCCCAACCAAATCTTCATATTCTCGTCCCTTAGAAGCCGGGGAAGACAATTGTCTCCAACTGCGTTCTTCATTTCATTCACATGATTCCAAAGATGCTTTTGTCAGAATGGATCCATGAACTTATGCAACCTAGCAGATCTCTTGCATGTGGTAGCCCAAAATTTAGTTTACAACATTCGGCCATCTTTTGGTTTTAAAGGTGAATACAGATTATTTTATCTCATGGGAGAACCACATTACATGGCTGAACAATTCACAGAATTTATATATGCGCATTATGATCTATATATTAACCAAGGCTCAAAATAGAAATATGTGTAAAAAATGTAAGTTTATACAAGACGCAGGAAGAAAATTTTTCTGCCAGGCGTCCCTCGTGGTCAAGTTCAGCCTTATCTTTAATACAGGAAGTCTGGGTCCTAATCTGGCAATGAAAACTGTACGTGCTTGGTATCCTTAGGAATAATCAATATAACCTTCTGTCCCATACTGCATTACTTTTAAAGGGGGAACGGTTTATCCAAAAATGACTTTAAGGTAAATTGACAGGAATTGCTCTTCTGAACATTTTTGCAATTTAATTGTCATTGTTTAAATTTTGTGCATAGTTTTGAAGATATTTAACATTTGTTTGTGATAGGCAGCAGATCATCACCAAGGTCCCTGCACTTCCGCTTCCTCCTGCGCTGAAACCACTGTCAATGATTACAGGCAATCTGCCCTGTGCCTCCCTCCTCCCGCCCCTTGCAACTCTCCCTCCTCTCTTGGGCAACCTCCCTGGTCCTTCCCACTCAAGGACCCCATGTAGCCGCCCTCCTTTGCAGGCCCCCTTTGGCCCCATGTAGCCCCCGCCCACATCACTGGTGCCGTGGGACACTGGAGACTCATACAAAACCCCCCCTACATCAAACTGTGTGAAAACAAGCCTTTTCAGGAGAGTGAGAAATCTGCCTGAAAAGTTTTTAGCATAGTGATAGAGTAGAGCTAAAGATTCCCTAACCTTCACTGTGGGGATCCTTCAATTCACTTCAATTCACACAGCAGGGAGGGGGAGGAACTTCCTGTCCTCTTGTCCTGTCCCACCTGGAAAGTTGAGGCTGTGCTCGCCAGCGACGAGGAGCGCCTAGTAATGTCACATGTCAGCTTCCCACCCCATTACTTTTCTAGTCAGTAATTTTCTTTATAACTTGGGCTGTGGGCACATAGAGAACTAGCCTTTCATTTAACCCCACTTGTTTGTGAGACCGCACAAGTTTCCTTTGAAAAGTTCATTTCGACAGTGTAGTTGTCCTTTAAGGCATGTTAACAATAGAATAAGTAAATGACTTTAATACAGTAACATACGCGCTGTCGAAGAGACTGGAAAAGAAGATGTCCGTACAGGAAGGGGATGGGTTGTTCCCTGAAATGTTGTGTGTGTATATTATCTTGCATAATAAGAACCTGTAGAAATCTCTTGATAACATTACTAACTGGCATGTTCACTATTCTGTATCACTTCATTTACAATCTGTCGTTCATGTGATCTTTTTTTTTTGTGCTTGCTTTACCTGCCAGATCTATTTTTTACATTTTTCTTGTCATCCATATGGCACTCATCTCTTCCGTATGGTCTCGCTTTTTTTGTGCGGGTCTTGCCAACAATGTCTGGGTCTCAAAGTAGCAATTTGTATCCATAACAAATGTCCTTTTTGAATGGTCTCTATAAACCACAACCTGTATGCTGTTTATTGCCAATTAATTACGACCTAAACTGTTCCCCCCATTCTTATAATAAAAAACAAACGGTTTGTTCACCATTCTTGGGTTGCCAATGCCCACATTCTGGGCCAGAATGAGATCCGGCAATGAACACCATCACCACAATGACTACAACATCACAACCACATAGGGAGAGTTTTCAGTTTGACCATGCAAGCAAGTCTTTGTTGGCTCCAAATCTATAGTTAAATTCGCTAAAATGAAGGTAAATTTTTGTGTCTGGAATGAACTGATCCTATGTCTGCGGTCAGTTGCGTCAGCCCTGGTGTCAGTTGTCATACATGGCAGTCATAATCAGTAAGGCTGCGGCCACACTGTAACAGCTCCTGCACACATGCAAGCGCACACATACGCTCTGCTTACTAGCTTCGCAATTCCAGGCATGTGAGTGTGTTACAGTGTGCCTCAACGGATTGCGATGCTCATGATGTTTCCTCATCGGAGTGCAAAAAATCGGATCACATTCGCGCCATTTAAGAGTTTTTGCCACACTAGTGTGGCTCACATCAATTGGGCAATACAGATCGCAAATTTCGATCCGGATACGCAGCGTGGCTTAGGCCACACTGATGCGCTTTTAAACACGATCTGATCGCGATTGAAGTGCTTTTTTAAAAGTGCACACTAGTAGGGGCCTTGATGTGCCCACTAGTGTGCACTGAGTGCTTCGTGTGGCTAACCGTTATTGGAGCGCATGCGATTCTCATTTTTTTGGCGCCTCGCATGCAATCCGATTGAGAATCATCGGGCGTTACAAAACGCAACTGCACGACAAGCACTCGTCGTGACAATCATGATGTAACGTGCGCTTCCATGCTCGCGGGATAGCGGTGCAGTGTGGGTGTCAGCCTACGTGTGGCCAACCCTCACAGTCATTTCCATGGATCCAACGGGATTTACCTATTATACCTATACTAATACTAAGACTACCTATACAAAAACATGTTTACATTATTTTATTTTTAGTTATATTCTATTGACAACTAGTAGTTATAACTATAAAACCTAAAAACAAATTGTAATTTCAGTGGATAAAGCTGTCACGGCACATCATAAGCAAATATCCTAAAGAGTCTAGGATGAGTATACTTTACTTTGGTTTAGAAAATGTCCCATTCATAGCTTGCACATCTAAATTCTGAACCACTAAAACCCCATTTTTAACATTTAAAGGAATAGTTCATTCACCAAATGTTAACTTTTTCCTTAATGTCTTATTGAAGCCTGGGAGGTTAAGGAGTTATGCCTTACCTCCTGTTCTTCAATCAATAACTCAGTAGCATAATTGACCTTTGTGCTATCCACCACCGCAGAACTTCAAATCTTTCAAATCGCGACCTCCTTTCTGGTTCTAATTCTCTTTAGTCACATGCACTATAATGCACCCTATAGATCATTTGAACAGGAAGCGTCGGAGATTTGGAGCTCTGCATTGGTGGATCACGCTAAGGTATATACTTATTGATTGAAGAACCGAGGTAATGCATAGCCTCCTTAACCTCCCGGCTTTCAATCAATACATTAAAGAAAAAGTTTCTTTTGGGAGTGAACTATTCCTTTAAACCTTT
Organism: Hymenochirus boettgeri; assembly: GCA_019447015.1. Taxonomy (NCBI): domain Eukaryota; kingdom Metazoa; phylum Chordata; class Amphibia; order Anura; family Pipidae; genus Hymenochirus; species Hymenochirus boettgeri. The sequence continues at coordinate 176,167,182 of CM033474.1, read as the reverse complement.
TACTCTTGAGAGGGAACCCTGTTAAAATGTTTTTTTAAAAACCCTGAACAAAATGCTTTCTGATGGATACTACTAATAAAGTTTCTTTATTTACGAAAACCTGAAAGGATATAAAGCTTAAAAAACAGTAATCCTTTATTATTAAATATTAAAAGGGTAACTTGACCAACAATCCTAGTAAAAGGTAAGTAAATAAATGTCATATCAAACATCCCTCAGTTCCCAGACTATGTTAACAATCAATGAGTGGAAACAATTCCTTGATAAACGACGCATCAGTCCCTATATGTCAGGTCAAAATCCATTGCACGGTTCGGAACAAAATCAGGTAAAGTCATCAAGCTGCACTTTAGCAGGTGTCCAACATCATGGTGGGATATCACAAGGGGGGATTAGCACCCAAAAGCGTTTCGCACCTCTGCTTTTTTTCATATGGCGCTAAGGGACCGCTTAACAGAAGCTACTATTTAAAAGGCTGACCACCAATCAAGCGTTCATCTCATCACGTGTCCTGGTTTTTGTCACCTTTATCTGGCTCACGATGAAAGGAATCAACATTCAGTCCTATGTAAACCAAATAACAATCGTGGTCGGAGGTAAGATCACGCTACCCTACTCACACGCTGAAAGAAAATTGGTACAAGAGACAAGTGTCCCCCATTCTCGATACAGGTGGGTGCAGTAATACATCTCGGTGTTTTTTCAAAAACATTGAATTAAAAACCCAATCTCAAAGAATGGCAGAAGTTTTGTTTGATTCTATAAGTTACTCAGACGCCACAACGTTCGATACGGTTAATATATACATATATACAAAATTCCTGTGGTGTCACCAGTACAAAAGATTGGGGTCCCCCCGAAACGATCACACTCGGCACCAGTTGTGTTTAATGTTGTGAATAACACTGACCACCATACATATACTCCCCTTATTTTCAAATCCTTGTTAAGTGTTAAATATCCGCAAAATCATAGAAGGTAAATCGCGGAGTTCATATCCCAATTGCCCATCCGTACCAAGCCCGGAGGATATCCCAGTTGATGTTTATTGCATCTTAAATACAACATTCTCTAAACCAAATATCCCATCCATAGGTACGTTGGGGATCCGGATATCCTGGGCTCAATTCCCTTGTGCCCCATATAGCTGCCAACCGGCATTTGT
>CM033474.1:176156017-176163517 GCA_019447015.1 Hymenochirus boettgeri | reverse complement strand
GGTGCGGGCTCCTCGCCGAAGAGAGGATCACCCGGATCCCGGACGTTTCAGGGGGTAGCTAGAACCCCCCTGGGAGCAACAGCGGGCAGCAGCTGGGGGTAGCCGGACACAGGGTATCCATAACTGGGCCACTGGCCCTTTGATGTGTTCAACAGGTCCATCGTTTGGACAAAGAGCCTGGAGATTTTAACTCAATTCAGCCAATACCCCCTCAGGCGTTTCCATGGCCTTTGTACTGTATAAATGGCCGGACGGCCCTGTCTCTCACAGTAACGCTTTAGTGGAGGCTGACAGTCCCTGAAGGTGCAGGATACAAAGGCCTGCTGGGAACTGAAGGCTGTCTGCTGGATGCAGGCAACTGGATCAGGCAAGGTGAGACACTGGAAACCGGCAAGGTAGGTAACTGGATACAGGCAAGTATTCTTGGATCATGCAACTGGAATGCAGCAGGTTAGACACTGAAACCGGCAAGTAGGTATTGGATTCAGGCAACGGGATGCACGGCAAGGTGGACACTGGAACAGCAAGGTAAGTAATTGGATTCAGGCAACTGGAGGCAGGCAGGGTGATACCTGGACACAGGGCAAGGTAGGTACTGGATACAGGCAAGGTAAGTATCAAGGAGTCAGGATCCAAGGCAGGTAAGACGAGCCAGGGAGGTAGCGGAAGCCTACAATCGGGCACCGGTTCCCAGGAGACACCGGCTTTTCAAATTTCGCGCCGCCCCGGCGTGTCGGGGCGGCGTACGTCATGACGTCCCGAACGCCGCCCACTCCGGAAAGTGCAAGTGCGGCGCGTACCGGATCGGCGGTAATTCGTTACCGATGGATAGATAGATAGATACCAGTTAGATCGATAAGATAGCAGAGTTAGATAGAATAGATACAGAGTTAGATAGATGAATATAGGATAGATTATGATAGATTAATTGATAAGATAGATAGATATAGATGATGATAGATTAGATAGTGATAGATAGATGATTCATAATAGATAGATGAATATATAGATATAATGATAGATAGATAGATGATAGATAGATAGATGATAGATAGATATAGAGATGATGTAGATGATAGATATAGATAGATAGATCGATGATAGATAGATAGATAGATGATGATACGATAATGATAGATGATAGATGATAGATATATAGATGATAGATAGATAGATGATAGATAGATATATGAATAGATAGATGATGATAGATAGATAGTCGATAGATTCTATAGATAGATAGATAGATAGATAGATAGATAGATAGAAGATTAGATAGATAGCAAAGAAGCAAAGATAGCAAAGATAGATAGTAGATAGATAGCAAAGTTAGATAGATAGATAGGATAGGATAGATGATATATAGATAGATAATAGATAGATAGATAGATGCAAAGTTAATGATAGATATATAGCCTAGATAGATAGTAGATGACTTGATATATAGATATATAGATTAGCAAGATAGATAGATAGATTATGCAGATTAGATTAGATCGATAGATGATGATAGCTGATAGATCGATATATAATAGATCAGAGTTAGATAGATAGATCGATAGATAGATAGATAGCAGCGTCAGATGATCGATGGATAGATTAGATAGCAACGATAGATAGATAGATAGCAAGTTAGATAGATAGATAGATGATAGGCAAGATAGATAGATATGAATCGATAGATTGCAAGAGTTAGATTATATATAGATAGATGGATAGATGATAGATAGGATAGATAGCAGAGTTAGATAGAATCGATAGATAGCAAGCGCGTTGAATAGATAGCTGGATAGATAGAAGCAACGAAGATCGCTAGATCGGCCCCGTTCGATCGCTCGATCGATAGATGATAGATAGATGCTAGATAGATCGAATGATAGCAAAGTTAGATTCGATAGATAGATCGATACTGCAAAGATAGATAGATAGATAGCAGACGTAATAGATAGATAGATAGGATAGATAGATAGATAGATAGATAGATCGAAGATAGATAATGCAGAGTTAGATAGAAGATTGCCGAGTTTCATAGATTAGATACAAAGATAGATAGCCAAGATAGAATAGATAGATAGCAAAGTTAGATGAATATATAGATGATAGCAAAGTTAGAAGATAGATAATAGATAGCCAAGTTAGATAGATAATAGATAGCAAAGTTAGATAGTATAGTAGCAAAGATAGAGGATATATAGATTAGATAGCAAAGTTAGATAGATAGATAGATAGCAAGTTTTAGATAGATGATTAATGATAGCTAGCAAAGTTGATAGATGATAGGCAAAAAGTAGATTAAGATAGATAGCAAAGTTAGATAATAGCAAAGTTAGAGATAGATATATAGATTGTATAAAGACGATAGAATCAACGTGTATAAAGAGCCCCTCCCCTTCTTGACAGGCCACATCCCCACTTCCGGCACAAAGCCCCACCCACTTTCCAATTAATAAACCACCACAACCGCTTCCGTGGGCGAGGGGGGCGGATTTGGACTCGATCTTTGCCAGAAGGTGTGTCGACGGAGCAGAATCTTGTGAGGCTTGAATCTTGGAACAAAGTTGAGGGGATATAGAGGCCAAGATTTTAGTGGTTGATAACAGAGCCCTTATCTTGATTAGTACAGTCGGAGGCAACAAATGATCTGGAAAGGGCATCAGCTTTTTTGTTTTTGGAACCAGGTTGGTAAGTGATAACAAAGTTAAATCGGGAAAAAGATAAAGACCACCGTGCTTGACGGGGATTTAACCTTTTGAGATTCGGATGTATTCAAGGTTCTTAGGTGTCGGTAAGGATGGTGATAGGTACAGAGGTGCCTTCTAATAGATGACGCCACCCTCGGGGCCAGTTTGATAGCAAGAAGTTCCCTATCCCAACGTCATAATTCCGTTCGTTGGGTAGAAACTTCTTGGAAAAATATGCACACGGATGGAGTTTCCTTTTAGTGCCCTGCCTCTGGGAAAGGACGGCTCCAGCGCCCAGTCTGATGCATCAACTTCGATGTAGAAGGGGAGACTAGGATCTGGATGTACTAGAACACTGGTGCAACAGCAAGGCTTCCTTGAGTCGTCTGAAGGCCTCGAGGGCTGCAGGGGTCCATGAATGAGGTTTACCACCTTTACTGATGAGGGCTAATATTGGAGAAATTATTGACGAGAACCCTTGAATGAATTGTCTGTAGTAATTGGCAAACCCAATGAACCTTGAATAGCTTTGGTTCCCATAGGAAGAGACCAATCTTGGACGGCTGAAACTTTAACAGGATCCATCTGGAACCCTTGCGCAGTAGACGATGTTAGCCTAGGAAGGGTACTTGTGAACACTCAAACAGACATTTTTCCAATTTGGCATACAGGCTATTCTCTCCTCAGACTAGTAACACCTGTTTAACATGGAGGCGGTGTGAGGGCAGATCATGAGAAAAAGATTAAAATGTCATCTAGATATACTACTACCGAGATTCCCAACATATCCCGGAAGATGTCATTTACAAATTCTTGGAACACCGCTGGAGCATTACAAAGGCCAAAGGGCATTACGAGATACTCGTAGTGACCGTCCCTGGTGTTAAAGGCGGTCTTCCACTCATCACCTTTGCGTATACGGATCAGATTGTATGCCCCCGTAAATCCAGTTTGGTAAAAATTTTAGCTCCTTTTATCTGGTCAAACAGTTCAGAGATGAGAGGGAGTGGGTACGACGATTCTTTATAGTGATTTTATTTAATCCACGATAGTCGATGCAGGGTCGTAACCCCGTCTTTTTTTCACAACAAAAAGAACCCAGCTCCAGCAGGGGAAGTGGAAGGTCGTATGAATCCCCTAGACAAATGTTCAGTAATGTACTCTTTCATGGCTAGAGTTTCTGAGGGAGACAGTGGGTATGTGCGTCCCGAGGAGGCATGGTACCAGAAAGAAGATCGATGGGCAATCGTAGGAACGGTGCGGTGGTAGCTTCTTACAAAACACATCAGAAAATCATGATAACACTCCGGGAGGTTTTGCTCAGATTTATTTTCACAGGTAATGGTAGTGCAATGAGTAGAAAGGCAATTTTTGAAACAGAAAGGGCTCCAAGACTTGAGTTCATTGTGAGACCAATCAATAACGGGGTTGTGTAATCTGAGCCATGGGAGTCCAAGAATTAGGGGAGCAGAAGGGCTTTGGATGACAAGAAAAGATAAACGTTCCTGGTGAAATATGCCAATGCGGAAAGGACTTCGTAGGTAGATTTGGAGATGAATTCTGAAGCCAACGGATTATTGTCAATAGCCAGGACTCGAAGAGGTTGCTGCAAGTGAAGGAGAGGAAGCCCCATTGGTGCTGCATAGGTAGAGTCAATGAAATTTCCAGCGGCACCAGAATCGACAAAGGCCTGGGAGGAAAAAGTTTTACCATTACAAGTGATAGCAGCGGGTAGAAAGAGTTTTAATGGTTCAAATTTGGCAGGAGACTTAACGTTACCTAGAAGTAGCTCCTCCTTAACTTCTAGGTCCTGAAGTTTCCCGACTTCTGGGGACAATTTTTTACAAAGTGTCCTTGCCCGCACAATGAGAGAAAAGTCCATTAGTTCGTCTGCGTGACTTTTCCTCGGGGGATAGATGAGTGCCGCCAATTTGCATTGGCTCTTCACCTGAAGATATGGCTTGCGGAAAGGTCGGAGTAGGCCTAGGAAAGGTCTTAGGAAGGCTGGAACGGGCTGCAGACCTTTCGGCCTGCCGTTCACGGAACGCGGGTATCGATCTGGATGCATAATGTAACCAAGTCTTCCAATGGGACAGGTAATTCCTGGATACTAATTCGTCCTTGAGGCGGTCAGAGAGTCCCTGCCAAAAGGCTGCCGTAAGTGCCTCATTATTCCAAGAAGTCTCCGCAGCAAGGGTACGAAATTCAATAGCATATTGACCCACGAACGAGACCCTTGGCGGAGCTGCATCAAACGGGAGGAGGCAGCAGAGGTTCTTCCTGGAGCATCGAAGACCTTGCGGAACATACTAAGGAAGTCAGTAACATTATAGACGAGGGGATCGTCTTTTTCCCATAGGGGAGAAGCCCAGGCCAGCGCATTGCCCTCCAACAAGGCGATGATGTACCCAACCTTAGCGCGATCCGATGCAAAATGCGATGGTTGAAGTTCGAATTGGATTCGGCACTGATTAACGAATCCACGGCAGGCTTGGGCATCACCATCAAACCGTGAGGGTGGAGGTATGCGGGGCTCTCTCCGAAGAGATGGATCACCGGATCCGACGTTGCAGGGGGTAGCGTAGAACCCGGAGCAGCGGCAGCAGCTGGGGGTAGCCGGACAGCAAGGGTATCCATAAAACTGGGCCAACTGGCCCTGATGGTGTTCAAACAGGTCCATGCGTTTGGACAAAGCCTGGAGAGTTTTACTCAATTCAGCCATAGCCCCCTCAGGCGTTTCCATGGCCCGATTGTACTGTATAAATGGCCGACGGCCGTGTACTCACAGTACGCTTTAGGAGGAGGCTGACAGTCCGGAAGGTGCAGGATACAAAGGCTGCTGGGAACTGAAGGCTGTATGCTGGATGCAGGCAACTGGATGCAGGCAAGGTGAGACACTGGAAACCGCAAGGTAGGTACTGGATACAGGCAAGGTAAGTATTGGATGCAGGCAACTGGATGCAGGCAAGGTGAGACACTGGAAACCGGCAAGGTAGGTATTGATGCAGGCAACTGGATGCAGGCAGGTGAGACACTGGAACCAGGCAAGGTAAGTATGGATGCAGGCAACTGGATGCGGCAGGGTGAGACACTGGACACAGGCAAGGTAGGTACTGGATACAGGCAAGTAAGTATAAGGACAGGATCCAAGGCAGGTAAGTACAGGAGCCAGGGAGGTAGCGGAATGCTACAATCGGGCACCGGGTCCAGGAGGACACCGGCTTTTCAAATTTCGCGCCGCCCGGCGTGTCGGCGGCGTGACGTCATGACGTCAGACGCCGCCCACCGGAAGTGCAGTGCGGCGCGGGACCGGAGCGGCAGGTAAGTTCGTGACAGATAGATAGATAGATAGATAGCAGAGTTAGATAGATAGATAGCAGAGTTAGATAGATAGATAGCAGTAATAGATAGATAGATGATGTGAATAGATAGATAGAGATAGATAGATGATGATGTGATGATAGATGATGTGATGATGATGATGGTAGATAGATAGATGATAGATGTAGTGATGATAGTGATGTAGAGTAGATGAGATTGATAGATGATAGGGTGTGGTGTGATAGTGTGTGTAGTGTTGTGTAGATAGATAGATGATAAGATAGATAGATAGATAGATAGATAGTAGATATGATAGATAGCTAGATGATGATAGATGTTTAGATAGATAAGAAGATAGAAAGATAGATAGATGATAGATAGCAAAGTTAGATAGATATATAGTATAGATAGATAGATAGATATATAGATAGATATATAGATAGATATATAGTATAGATATATAGATAGATAGATAGATAGATAGATAGATAGATAGTAGATAGTATAGATATATAGTATAGATAGATAGAGATTATAGATGAGAGTTAGATAGATAGATAGATGATAGATAGATGATAGATAGATAGATAGATAGATAGCAGAGTTAGATAGATAGATAGATAGATAGATAGATAGCGGTTAGATAGATAGATGGATGATAGATGAATATAGATAGATAGATAGATAGATAGATAAGATAGATAGAAGGATAGATAGATAGATATGCAGAGTTAGATAGATAGATAGATAGATGGATAGATGATAGATAGATAGATAGCAGAGTGTAATATAGATAGATAGCAGCGTTAGATGATAGATGGATAGATAGATAGCAAAGATAGATAGATAGATAGCAAAGTAGATAGATGATAAGATGATAGATAGATAGATAGATAGATAGATAGATAGCAAAGTTAGATAGATGATAGATAGATAGATAGCAGATAGTATAGATAGATAGCATAGTTAATAGATAGATAGATAGATAGATAGATAGATAGATAGATAGATAGATAGATAGATAGCAGAGTTAGATAGATAGATTGCAGAGTTAGATAGATAGATAGCAAAGATAGATAGCAAAGATAGATAGATAGATAGATAGCAAAGTTAGATAGATAGATAGATAGATAGCAAAGTTAGATAGATAGATAGATAGCAAAGTTAGATAGATAGATAGATAGCAAAGTTAGATAGATAGATAGCAAAGTAGTAGATAGATAGATAGATAGCAAGTTAGATAGAAGATAGATAGCAAAGTTAGATAAAGATAGATGATAGATAGCAAGTTAGATAGATAGATAGCAAATTAGATAGATAGATAGCAAATGTAGATAGCAAAGTTAGATGATAGATAGATAGATGTGTATAAAGACGATAGAATCAACGTGTATAAAGCCCTCCCACTTCTTGACAGCCACATCCACTTCCGGACAAACCCACCCACTTTCAATTATAAAAACCACACCCTTCCGGTGGCGAGGGGGGCGGCATTTTT